>JAVGWX010000019.1:1523152-2003152 GCA_036924085.1 Ariolimax columbianus | reverse complement strand
TCAGGTACAACAACAAAATCAGGTACAACAACAACGTCAGGTACAACAACAACGTCAGGTACAACAACAACATCAGGTACAACAACAAAATCAGGTACAACAACAACATCAGGCACAATAACAACATCAGGTACAATAACAACATCAGGTACAACAACAAAATCAGGTACAACAACAACGTCAGGTACAACAACAACGTCAGGTACAACAACAACATCAGGCACAATAACAACATCAGGTACAACAACAACATCAGGTACAACAACAACATCAGGTACAACAACAACATCAGGTACAACAACAAAATCAGGTACAATAACAACATCAGGTACAACAACAACATCAGGTACAACAACAAAATCAGGTACAACAACAACATCAGGCACAATAACAACATCAGGTACAATAACAACATCAGGTACAACAACAAAATCAGGTACAACAACAACGTCAGGTACAACAACAACGTCAGGTACAATAACAACATCAGGTACAACAACAACATCAGGTACAATAACAACATCAGGCACAATAACAACATCAAAAACACTTGACTAAAACATCATCAGCAACAAAAAATCAACAACAACTTCATTAACAACGACACCTTAAAGATTAATATCAACATCAACAACGTCAGAAAAATGCCAATAACCGCATCAACAAAAACATCAGCACCATTATCAGTAACAACTCCCATTGCGGAATCACGGGAAACGAGAGAGCTGACGCTCTGGCAAACGATGGCAGCAAAAAGGCACAATTTAATCATGGAGTACCATACAGAGAAATCAAGAACATCATCAGAAATCAGTTTATACACCAATGGAGAGAAGACAGAAAAGTAAGCAGTACGCCAGACCCAATTCACCAAATTCTAAAGGAAACCAACAAACTACCTTATTTCGCCTGAGAACTGGACACTGCAGACTACTAGAGCATCTGTACCGACTGAAGATCTCACACACCGATGAGTGCCCATGTGGAACAGGATGCCAGAACCCTGAGCGTATTCTACAGGAATGCCTAATCTATAGGGAAATGAGATGCCAGACCTGGCCAGAGGGTGCGGAGCTGAGACAAAAGCTGTGGGGCAGCCGACCTGGAGACAACTACAGACTTCATCATGGCGACTGGCCTGCAGATATAACATGACCAAAAGATCCTGAACGCAAAGAAGAAAGACGAAGAAGTAGCAAGACGCCCTCCCATCAGATTCTAGACAGATGGGCAGACTACTTCTGCAAAATACTAAACCACCTATCGTCCATAAATGAGGCCATCCGGTGAATGCCGCAGGTGAAACTGAACCTGGCGTTGGATAATGTCATAACTGAGGAGGAAGTCGACAGGGCAATCAGTTCACTATCTATAGGAAAACCTCCAGGAGCTGATGCAATACCAGCAGAGGTATATAAGACAGCTGGCCCATCCCTCATTAGAAGGATCACTGTCACATGTGGGCTGAAGGAAAAATTCCGCAGGAGCTAAAGGACGCCTCAAAAGTTCACCTGTACAAAAGAAAAGGCAACCGTCAGAAATGCGACAACCATCGTGGAATATCACTAATCTCCGTAGCAGACAAAATCCTAGAACACCTTGAACAAAGCCACCATCTCCCAGAAAGCCAATGTGGGTTCAGAGCCGAAAGAGGAACAGTGGACATGATTTTTGCCGCTTGCCAAGTTCAAGAGAAGTGTCGGGAACAAAATCAGGCCTTGTACACCACATTTATTGATTTTACAAAGGCATTCAATACAGTAAACAGAGGAGGGCTGTGGATGATAATGTCCAAGTTTGGCTGTCCCAACAAGTTCATAACCATGGTGAAACAGCTACACGAAGGCATGTGTGCTCGTGTACTAGACAGCGCTGCAATCTCTAAAACGTTTCTAGTATCAAACGGAGTAAAACAAGGATGTGTACTCGCCCCGACTTTGTTCAGCATGATGTTCGCGGCCACAATGACAGACGCCTTCAGATCACTGGAGCTTGGAATACCCATAAAGTACCGCGCAGATGGCAAGTTACTCAATCCCAGAAGAATGAAGGCCAAAACCAAAGTGGCTGGCGACATAATCAGGGAACTTGTATTTTCTGACGACTGTGCTCTAATGAGCAAGTCAGAACTGAACATGCAGGTTGGATTGAACCGGTTCTCTACCGCATTGCGATAATTTTGGTCTGACCATAAATTCCAAAAAAACAGAGGTCATGTACCAATCAGCACTAGGCTTGCCGTACACAAAACCAGAGACTACAGTCAGCGGTCAGACGCTAAATGTCGTAGACAAATTAACATATCTGGGCAGCACGCTGTCGAGATCTGTCAGCCTAGACGATGAGTTGGCAAGCAGAAAAGCAAAGGCCACCACAGCCTTTGGTAGAATGCGCTCGATGGTCTGGGCACGTCGTGGCATCAGCGTCAAGACCAAACTCAAAGTCTACCGTGCAACCATCATTCCAACCCTACTATACGCTTGCGAAAGTTGGACTGTATACTCTGGACATGCAAGGAGGTTAAACCACTTCCACATAGGTTGCCTGAGGCGAATATTCCACATCCGATCGTGTCACTGACATCGAGGTTCTCTCGAGGGCTAACATGCCCAGCATCCATGCACTGCTAGAAAAAGCACGACTAGGATGGGCCAGACACCTCGTCCGTATGTCAGACGAGCGGCTCCCAAAGAAGCTTCTCTACGGCGAACTGAGAGAGGGATGGCGCGAGAGAGGGCGCCCAAAGAAACGTTTTAAATACGGTCTGAAGGACTCACTGAAAAGTTGCCAGATAGACATCGACACCTGGAAATGTCTTGCGCAAGACAGATCTGACTGGAGATGCGCAGTCAAATCGGGTGTAGCTACCGGCGAAGACGACCGTGTTGTGAAAGCCCAGTGCAGACGCGAGACGCGGAAATTAAGAGCAGCGGGAACACCATCCCCTTCTAGAAACCTCGTGTGCCCGCTGTGTAGCAGATGTTTTCGTGCCCACATTGGCCTGTTCAACCACATGCGCAGCCACACCCAACAGGGAAATCTGTGACAAGGAAGATGTCGGCGGTCCTCATCGACAACGATGGAAAGCTATTATTATTATTATTATTATGTAACTTATTATTATCACTTATTCATCTTCACTAACCCCCATCCTACACTCATCAATTCACTTCGTCACTTGCACTTGCGACTGATTCATTTAATCGATTGAACATCTTGTCTGTAGGCCTCTGAGATCACGGACCGGGACAGTCATGTCTACGCAGCTGTTGACTGTCGCGAGCAGAGAGACCTCTGCAAACAAGAAAAGGTGACGATATTTCCACTGCTGAGATTATACTCCAAGGGTGCGTTCATGAAGTCCATCTCTGACTTCAAGCATTATGACTATATGAAGTTGAAGGATCTTGTAGAGAACATGGGAATTTAGCTGTTGGGGTCACACAGAAATAATTTGAAGTAGTCTGTGTTCTCAACACTCAACAACGATTTACTGCATGCAACAGTAAGAAACCGTTCTCACAATCATCAATAGAAAAAACGAGTTGAAATAAATATAAAGAAAAGTTGTTGAATGACCTAATAGATGTGGACAGTAACAATAAATTGAAAAAAAAGAGCCCAGAATTTAAGTGTGTTATTGTTATTTAATCTTTCGATATCCGGGGACGGCGTGGCCTAGTGGATAAGTGGCACGGCTCACAATCCGAAGGTGCTGGGTTCGATCCCCATCACAGCACCGGCCGTTACCCCGGGGAAGCAAACCCTTAGAAAATGCAGGAGGAAGCAGACCCTTACATAAAATGCATGCTGAAGTCGGATGCATTGGGCCGACAGGCGGAAAAATAAAAAACCACAGTGCAACGCACACCGCCTTGGGGATTAGAGAAATAAAGCGAACGCAAAAAAAACAAAAAAACAAAAAAATCTTTCGATATGTGTAGAATGTTATCCCAGTGTACTTGTTGGTTGTGTGGGAAGAGCAATAGTTGAAGCTAGTTGTGGTACCTGGGAGGGAAAGAGTTTAGCCATTGTGAGCCTTTTAGGCATGTTGTTAAAGGCGAGTAAAGAGGGTTGTACATGGGGCTAGGAGCCACATCGTGTAGAAGGGATTGCTTTTATAAGTGGCGCTGCACAAACTAGGACACAGGTTTCAACACCTGGATTAGATGCAGTTCGGACATGGGTTTTAGATGGGAGGAAACGTTCCTTTTAAAGACGGCCCACTGCAGTGGCGGCACACACTTGGCATTGGTGCCCGAAGATTAATGATGATGTCAATGATAGTAGTAGTTGTAGTGATGATGGTGACGATGGTGATGATGGTGACGATGGTGACGATGGTGACGATGGTGATGATGGTGATGATGGTGATGATGGTGATGATGGTGATGATGGTGACGATGGTGATGATGGTGATGATGGTGACGATGGTGATGATGGGGATGATGGTGACGATGGTGACGATGGTGATGATGGTGACGATGGTGACGATGGTGATGATGGTGATGATGGTGACGATGGTGACGATGGTGATGATGGTGATGATGGTGATGATGGTGATGATGGTGACGATGGTGATGATGGTGATGATGGTGACGATGGTGACGATGGTGATGATGGTGATGATGGTGATGATGGTGACGATGGTGATGATGGTGATGATGGTGACGATGGTGATGATGGTGATGATGGTGACAATGGTGATGATGGTGATGATGGTGACTATGGTGATGATGGTGATGATGGTGACGATGGTGATGATGGTGACGATGGTGGAGGGATGATGATGATGATGTTGTTGATAATAACGACGATGACCGTTAGAGACATGAACTACCGTCAACAACGGATATCTTCTTGCATAATACCTTCATCTGTTATTCTTTGAGCCATCCGTATGAGCGGTCATCATACACGAGCAGTCGGATGTCGAGAGGAACAAACCGTCCTGTGATCAGAGACATGCAGTTTTAGATCTAATCCACAACTTGGACCACTGAAGACAAGGAAACGTTTCATTTACACTGTACAGTTCACAGGCCAGCAACCTTAGAGGCGCGGCACCGAATGATGCCGGAAAAGATATGGTGAGGAATGGATGGATTAAAGAAGAACTTGTGACATACATACCGGTTGTGGCGAGTCCTGAACAGATTAGGAACGGAAGTGTCCAGGAGTAGATTGAATACGGACTACGATGGCTGACCATGCGGAGCCATCCAAGACCTCATCTGTACAACTGCCTGAGAATGTGGAGCCATCCAAAACCCTGTACACCTGAACAACTGCATGAGAATGTGGAGCCATCCAAAACCATGTACACCTGTACAACTGCATGAAAATCTGGAGCCATCCAAAACCCTGTGCACTTGTACAACTGCCTGAGAATGTGGAGCCATCCAAGACCTCATATGTACAACTGCCCAAGAATACAAGAATCATGTTATTTTGGAGGATTTCATCTCAGCACATGAACAGGCTTCCGGTTCAGCTGATTTCTGGTCTAATAATTTGTGAGGTTGCCTGTGAGGTTGCCTGTGTTGTTGCCTGTGTGGTTGCCTGTGAGGTTGCCTGTGTTTTTGCCTGTGTTGTTGCCTGTGTGGTTGCCTGTCTTGTTGCCTGTGTTGTTGCCTGTGTGGTTGCCTGTGTTGTTGCTTTTGTGGTTGCCTGTGTTGTTGCCTGTGTTGTTGCCTGTGAGGGTGCCTGTGTGGTTGCCTGTGTTGTTGCCTGTGTGGTTGCCTGTGTTGTTGCCTGTGTGGTTGCCTGTGAGGTTGCCTGTGTAGTTGCCTGTGAGGTTGCCTGTGTTGTTGCCTGTGTGGTTGCCTGTGAGGTTGCCTGTGTGGTTGCCTGTGTTGTTGCCTGTGAGGTTGCCTGTGTTTTTGCCTGTGTTGTTGCCTGTGTGGTTGCCTCTGAGGTTGCCTGTGTTTTTGCCTGTGTTGTTGCCTGTGTGGTTGCCTGTGAGAGTTCCTGTGAGGTTGCCTGTGTGGTTGCCTGTGAGATTGCCTGTGTTGTTGCCTGTGTGGTTGCCTGTGAGGTTGCCTGTTTGGATGCCGGTGTGGTTGCCTGTGTTTTTGCCTGTGTGGTTGCCTGTGTGGTTGCCTGTGTTGTTGCCTGTGTGGTTGCCTGTGTGGTTGCCTGTGTTGTTGCCTGTGAGGTTGCCGGAGACGGAAGGAAAGCATCCGGCCTCAGGCCAGCAACATTGCGTTCAACTCAGCATGTACAAAGCCGTACTCCAGGCACCATCGTGTACGTCTAGTTGTGCTAGTAGTAAGTGCACTGGTCAGCAACACTTGTTCGGATTATGAGCGGCACATCTGCGAGCTCTTGAACCACATTGATCTATTATGTAGACTAGAAGATGTGTCAGCAGATTATCACCTTCTGAAAGCCACAATACAGAGTAACCTTCGATGATGTCACATTGCACAATATTCTCCGGGTCTGCCAACAATATTCTGTGTGTGTCCCGGTCTTATGCAATACTGTAACAAGGCGGACATGTTAGTACGCGCCGCTCCATTGTTCACCGAATGACTCGTAGCTTCTTAGGATTTGTTTGGCGCACGTTCTACACTTCTCATCCGTCAATCATTGCTGGGATGACCAGGGAGTGGAAAGTGTGTTTTTGTCACGGTGTAGTTCCTCCCTTGTAATAATGCTTTTAAGGAGTTGAGAGTACCAAGCTACGTTTTGTCGTCTAAAGATTTCGTGGTCAATTATGTGGTTGGCATTTATCTCTTGTTCAAATATACACAAAAAGGGAGATCCTGAACTGCTTGGCAAACTGTCATCTATTTGTCTACTACCTAAAATACAGTAGATATTCACTACCTAAAATACAGTAGACATTCACTACCTAAAATACAGTAGACATTCACTACCTAAAATACAGTAGACATTCACTACCTAAAATACAGTAGATATTCACTACCTAAAATGCAGTAGATATTCACATAAGTAGTTTCTAACATAATCAACAAACAACTCGAGAACACAGACATCTAGAACAAGCCGGATGTTGGAAAGGTTATCCAACATTGGCCGTCTCTACACGATTTTTCAACTGATGGAGAGAGCACGAAAACTGCGCATGCTCCTATGCCTTGTATTTATCGATTAAGATAAAACTGTTGATTGTATCGCGATCAATGCTGTAAATGCTCTCAGAAACAAGGATATCTAGGACAACTATATGAGACTGATTGAGAAAACTAATAAAGATTGCAATACAGCTACCACGCATTCCATCGGCAAGTAGATGGTTCCACAGCAAGAAGAATCCAGCACGTGGAGACCATCGGCCAACGCTTTTACAGCGGCTCTCAAGGAGATTCACCAACAATTAAATTGGATCAACAGAGCTGTTAATATAGACGAGGAGTGGCTCACCCACTTATGCTTTGCAGGTGACATCATGCTGATCAGTGCTACCATGGAGGAAGCCCACATATCGGTGGATCAGTGCTACCATGGAGGAAGCCCATATATTCGTGGATCAGTACTACCATGGAGGAAGTCCATATATCCGTGGATCAGTGCTACCATGGAGGAAGCCCACATATCCGTGGATCAGTGCTACCATGGAGGAAGCTCATATATCCATGGATCAGTACTACCATGGAGGAAGTCCATATATCCGTGGATCAGTGCTACCATGGATGAAGCCCACATATCCGCGGATCAGTGCTACCATGGAGGAAGTCCATATATCCGTGGATCAGTGCTACCATGGAGGAAGCCCACATATCCGTGGATCAGTGCTACCATGGAGGAAGCTCATATATCCATGGATCAGTACTACCATGGAGGAAGTCCATATATCCGTGGATCAGTGCTACCATGGATGAAGCCCACATATCCGCGGATCAGTGCTACCATGGAGGAAGCCCACATATCCGTGGATCAGTGCTACCATGGAGGAAGCTCATATATCCGTGGATCAGTACTACCATGGGGGAAGCCCATATACCCGTGGATCAGTGCTACCATGGATGAAGCCCACATATCCGCGGATCAGTGCTACCATGGAGGAAGCCCACATATCCGTGGATCAGTGCTACTATTGAGGAAGCCCACATATCCGTGAATGACCTAAACGGGTTCAGCAGAGCTACTGGCCAGATGATAAATAAAAGAAAAACCCATTGCCTCAGAATGCCAACTGCCCATAGCAGGACATCACGCTAGGAGAGGAAACCACCGAGGAGGTCAACTCTGTTAACCTTATAAGATATATAACAACGAAAACCATTGATACAACAAATTAACCTTGGACTTATCCAACAATTTTACCTTGGACTTAGACAACAATTTAACCTTGGACTTAGCCAACAATTTAAAAATTGCATTTAGACAACAACTTAACCTTGGACTTAGACAACAATTTAATAGTTGGATTTAGACAGCAATTTAACCTTGGACAGACAACAATTTAACCTTGGACAGACAACAATTTAATAGTTGGATTTCGACAACAATTTAACCTTGGATTTAGACATCAAATTAACCTTGCATTTAGACAACAATTTAACCTTGGATTTAGACAACAAATTAATCTTGGATTTAGACAACAAATTAACCTTGGATTTAGACAACAAATTAACCTTGGATTTAGACAACAAATTAACCTTGGATTTAGACATCAATTTAACCTTGGATTGAGACAACAAATTAATCTTGGATTTAGACAACAAATTAACCTTGGATTTAGACATCAATTTAACCTTGGATTTAGACAACAAATTAACCTTGGATTTAGAAAACAAATTAACCTTGGATTTAGATAACAAATTAATCTTGGATTTATACATCAATTTAACCTTGGATTTAGACATAAAATTAATTGGATAATTCAAATGAAATGCCGTGCAAGTTGAATGTTAGCTCCAGATATAAAATAGTTTGTATATCCCTCAGCAGATGGGAGAAGCAGACAATTTGAAGAGAGCCCTGATCACAAATCTATTGAACGAGATATAAGGAGGAAGAGATAAATACAATACAAAGTATGGGAAACAGCGGGTACCATAGCGAAGATAAGTACACAAAAAGGAAGGAAGCAGACATAAACTGCAGCAAAACTAGAAATATCCTGAAGTATTTAGTAGGTGAAAATACTTATGAGCAGAGACAAGGGAAATACATTGGCGAGTCGAAGAAAGAAGCCGGACGATATGCGTCAAAAGGCAATAAGAAATACCTGTAGAACTGCACGAATAAACTGAAAGGACAATAAAAGCAGGTAAAGAGGATTATTAAACATAAGGTAGACATGTTGCTTAGCAGCACAGCAAATGAGCTTAAGATGAGATTTGGCAGAATATGTTCACAGACTTTCAGAACACTAATCACACAACTCCCGTCAAAAATTCAGTCGACTGAATTGAAACTGCTCATTAATTGCGCGAAACTCACAAAAGATGAACTCAGGAATGACGTCTGACAGCGTACGAAGATGAACTCAGGAATGACGTCTGACAGCGTTCGAAGAAGAACTCAGGAATGACGTCTGACAGCGTACGAAGAAGAACTCAGGAATGACGTCTGACAGCGTACGAAGAAGAGCTCAGAAATGACGTCTGACAGCGTACGAAGAAGAGCTCAGGAATGACGTCTGACAGCGTACGAAGAAGAACTCAGGAATGACGTCTGACAGCGTACGAAGAAGAGCTCAGGAATGACGTCTGACAGCGTACGAAGAAGAGCTCAGGAATGACGTCTGACAGCGTACGAAGAAGAGCTCAGGAATGACGTCTGACAGCGTACGAAGAAGAGCTCAGGAATGACGTCTGACAGCGTACGAAGAAGAGCTCAGGAATGACGTCTGACAGCGTACGAAGAAGAGCTCAGGAATGACGTCTGACAGCGTACGAAGAAGAACTCAGGAATGCGCATTTCAATCTGAAAGTCAGTGAAACCATTAGCCAAGATAAGATCCACACTTCATTAAGACATTCAAATTATTTGGCAAAGTTTGGAAAGGAGCAGAAATAGCAGACCAGAAGGAAGACTTGAAAAGCAAGCTGCCAAAATAGATAAATCTGCAGCAATATAGACATTATAGCTGGCATATTGTTATTATCCCTGCGTGCAGATATATTATCGTATTATAGGATCGTATTATAGAGACTGGAAGAGGTTTTAGAGAAACAGTTGATGGACACACTGACAGAGTTTCGGCAGGACACGTGAACACCAGGACGCTTTACTGCTGATAATTGATGGACAAAGTGTGGAATGGATATCAGGACTTTGTGTGAGATTTATGGGGTTTGAAAAGGGAATTGTCGGCACAGATGTCCGGGGAATCGTCTTTGATGTTGCTAAGAATAATGGGGTGTCTCTAAAGTTTAATGACTTAGTTAAGAAGGCGCATGACAATTGAACGTATTTAGCTCGTTATGATGCAAGGTCAGCTGTCGGTGTCCCGGGAGACAGAACTGGCGGGCGACATGGCATGATGGATGTCAGCTTTCAGAGCATGGATGTCATTTATTACGAGTCCTCTTTTTGGTAGCTATCATAAATTGTTGGATTATGGAAAAAAGGTGATCAAGCATAGACTTAACTTTATCCCATGTAAATACAGTCATAAGAGAGAGAAAGAGCAACCTGGGACCATGTATACTTGCGGGGTGGTGACAATGGTTTATGAGAGAGACAGAAAGAACAGCCTTGGACCATTTATACTTGCGGGGTGGTGACAAGAGAGGACCGAAGAGCATTGATTAATTGAATGGAAAATGCTGATCAACAATTTTGCACACCAGCACTGCAGCACCATCTAGCACTTGGTCCAGCTGAGTCAAGTCTAACTGTACATCAGAGCAGAGTGTTCACAGCCGTGGAGCTCAACTCCTGGCCAGACAGACAACAGCCTAGTAATAGTCAACATAATTGCTACACCTACACAACACTTTGATTCCTGCTGCCACATTGACGCAAGCGAGCCGTTTATTAAATATAAATAAGTTGAAACTTTATCTAGGATCCAACAATTAAATTATAAAAATGTCATTATTGTGCATTGGAAAAAAGAAAAATAATAAAAAAGAGGTCGCTAGAAAGAAAAATGATTGTCCTGATCAACAAGTCGCCCCTTATGACGATTGGGCCAATTCACCGTTAATTACTAATTTAAATGAGTATAATTTTAAAACATTTATCAAAGAAAAAGACGCTGCCTTCGTTATATTCTACAATCCGATAATGCATGAATCAGTGTACTGTAAACACCAGATGGAAAAGGTCAGTGCTAGTACTTGCAAACGATATTTCAAAATTCTTTACATCCATTCAGTCCTCTTATTAACTTGAGCAACGTTGTTCTCGTTACGAAAGTATTCACAATAACAGAATCACAACAACAGAATCACATAAACATAATAAAACTAACAGAATCACACTAACAGAATCACACTAACAGAATCACACTAACAGAATCACACTAACAGAATCACACTAACAGAATCACACTAACAGAATCACACTAACAGAATCACACTAACAGAATCACACTAACAGAATCACACTAACAGAATCATACTAACAGAATCACACTAACAGAATCAAACTAACAGAATCACACTAACAGAATCACACTAACAGAATCATACTAACAGAATCACACTAACAGAATCAAACTAACAGAATCAAACTAACAGAATCAAACTAACAGAATCAAACTATCCGAATCACAGTAACAGAATCACACAAGAAAAAGTTGACAATGTGATATAAATGATTCACTGAACTACCACGTGCCGTGAACAGGCTATAAACAATCGTCATCCAACAGACAAACATCCCACAACAGACAAACATTCCACAACAGACAAACATCCCACAACAGACAAACATCCCACAACAGACAAACATCCCACAACAGACAAACTGGGTTATGGTTAGGTGTTAGGTTAAGGATTACAGTTAGTATTATGTTAAAGTTTAGAGTTATTGTTTCGGGAAGATTGAGGTTAGAGTTGAGGTTATGCTAATATTAGGGTTAACATGTTTGTTAAGAATAAAGTTAAAGTTAGGTTAATGTTACAATTCATGATCTGGCCTGTTTTAAAGTCAAGTTTAATCTACGTGTCCTTGATTCTGTGTGTAACTGCTCTGACTAATAAGCTCTGGAGTTACATAATAATTGTCTTCACACATTCCTGTTTGTACTTCAGTAAAGTAGCTTTCACGTTGGGGAAAACATTTTAAAAACAAACACAAATTATTCTTCTTTGTGGTATGGGAACGCAGGAGCTGAAGACTGTCTTGGTGATTCACTGGTCGCCGTAAACAGGACTTGTTGATTCACTGGTCGCCATAAACATGACCTGTTGATTCACTGCTCGCCATAAACAAGACTTGTTGATTCACTAGTCGCCATAAACAGGACTTGTTGATTCACTGGTCGCCATAAATAGGACTTGTTGATTCACTGGTCGCCATAAACAGGACTTGTTGATTCACTAGTCGCCATAAACAGGACTTGTTGATTCACTGGTCGCCATAAATAGGACTTGTTGATTCACTAGTCGCCATAAACAGGACTTGTTGATTCACTGGTCGCCATAAGCAGGACTTGTTGATTCACTAGTCGCCATAAACATGACTTGTTGATTCACTGGTCGCCATAAACAGGACTTGTTGATTCACTATTCGCCCTAAACAGGACTTGTTGATTCACTAGTTGCCATATCAACAGGACTTGTTGATTCACTAGTCGCCATAAACAGGACTTGTTGATTCACTGGTCGCCATAAATAGGACTTGTTGATTCACTAGTCGCCATAAACAGGACTTGTTGATTCACTGGTCGCCATAAACAGGACTTGTTGATTCACTAGTCGCCATAAACAGACTTGTTGATTCACTGGTCGCCATAAACAGGACTTGTTGATTCACTATTCGCCCTAAACAGGACTTGTTGATTCACTAGTTGCCATATCAACAGGACTTGTTGATTCACTAGTCGCCATAAACAGGACTTGTTGATTCACTGGTCGCCATAAATAGGACTTGTTGATTCACTAGTCGCCATAAACAGACTTGTTGATTCACTGGTCGCCATAAACAGGACTTGTTGATTCACTGGTCGCCATAAATAGGACTTGTTGATTCACTAGTCGCCATAAACAGACTTGTTGATTCACTGGTCGCCATAAACAGACTTGTTGATTCACTGGTCGCCATAAACAGACTTGTTGATTCACTAGTCGTCCTAAACAGACTTGTTAAGTCACCCGGCCCGGTCTGTACAGCCTTGTTAAATCACCAGGCCCGGTCTGTACAAACTGTTTAAGTCCCCGGGCCCGGTCTGTACAGACATGTTAATTCATCAGGCCCGGTCTGTACAAAGTTATTAAATCACCAGGCCCGGTCTGTACAGACTTAAGTTTCCAGGCCCAGTCTGTACAGACCTGCTAAGTCACCAGGCCCCTCTCTGTACAGACTTGTTAAGTCACCAGGCTCCGCTCTCTACAGACTTGTTAAGTCGCCAGGCACCGCTCTGTACAGACTTGTTAAGTCACCAGGCCCCTCTCTGTATTGACTTGTTAAGTCGCCAGGCGTCGCTCTGTACAGATTTGTTAAGTCACCAGGACCCTCTCTGTACAGACTTGTTAAGTCACCAGGCCCCTTTCTGTGCCGACTTATTAAGTCGCTAGGCCCCGCTCTGTACAGACTTGTTAAGTCGTCAGGCCCCGCTCTGTACAGACTTGTTAAGTCACCAGACCCCTCTCTGTACATACTTGTTAAGTCGCCAGGCGTCGCTCTGTACAGATTTGTTAAGTCGCCATGGCAAGCTCTGTACAGACTTGTTAAGTCACCAGGCCCCTTTCTGTGCCGACTTGTTAAGTCGCTAGGCCCTGCTCTGTACAGACTTGTTAAGTCGCTAGGCCCTGCTCTGTACAGACTTGTTAAGTCGCTCGGCCCCACTCTGTTGGCTGCAACAAGATCCAGCAATGAAATAATTTGGTTTGGTAAATCTGAATCCAAGGTGATCCTCTGGGACGAAGGAGTAACACAAACATCACTAGGCCAAGTCAGCCTAACAGTTATACTGTAATATCGTGAGGCTGACTCACTTCTACGTGAGTTAGAACATTCTGCTAAGATCTGAACAGCCATCTGCTTTTTTGGTAAAAGCACTGCAGATAATTTCACATTGATAATAGCCATAGAATGAGATAAACCCGGCTTGAACGTGTTCTATCGCATTACGCACCTGTCGTTACCCACTCACAAACTAGGTCACGTTACTATGTCAATTAGCTGGTGCTATGTTCCCCCACATCAGTAACCGTGGATGGGGTTTTGTCAGTACAAACTATATCCATGACAACTGGTCGGAGATTGGTCATGTACAACTGCGTGCTTGTAGTTTGAGGCTGGGATGGAAAAATGAGGTCTCCATACAGGCCACATGCTATTAGTTGATGTAGAGAACTATGTTTATATACAACCCACACCCTACATGCTTACCTTGAGCAGCATAACCGGAAGCCATGTACAACCCACATCCTCCAGACATAACATTCACATATTGTTAACTGACTAGAGCTGACATACACCAGTGTAGCTCACAAATACAGAGATCTAGATAGTTTATCATCACAGGTCATCTGTCACTTGCTATTTAATCATCTACAGGCAGCTCGCACGACCGACAGAGCCAACCACGGATATGCTGGGGTCAACTGCGCTGAACTGCCTGATTTATGTAAACGAGAAGGTTTAATATTTCTCCCGGCGTACAATTTGTATTCCAGGGGCCACCTCTTAAATTATTTCACAGACGCCACTGAAGTCAGAGGAGAGCAGATGAAACGCTATATGGAGACTTCTCCTATGATTAATGAATCAGGTCAGAGCATCCCATACAAGAAGAAGACGAGTTAAGAGTCTGCATATGTACTAGCCACACCACAGACACATGGTCAATGGAAGCCACGCCACAGACTCAGGGTCAATGAAGCCACACCCAAAACACATGGTCAATAGAAGCCCCACCCAAGACACATGGTCAATAGAAGCCCCACCCAAGACACATGGTCAATAGAAGCCCCACCCAAGACACATGGTCAATAGAAGCCCCACCCAAGACACATGGTCAATAGAAGCCCCACCCAAGACACATGGTCAATAGAAGCCCCACCCAAGACACATGGTCAATAGAAGCCCCACCCAAGACACATGGTCAATAGAAGCCCCACCCAAGACACATGGTCAATAGAAGCCCCACCACAGACGATGTCTCCCTGAACTTTATACAGATCTCCAGAACCATGAACATCGTTCTCTACAATTAGCAACAAACAAATGGTGTACGTATTTAAAGTAAATAACAAATAAAATGGCTTGTCTGAAAACATAAATGGGTCGTTCGATGTTCGTTCTTTGAATTACGAATTTAGGACAAACAAATACACAAACATTATTTATTTTCTTACCTGATCCTGTCTACAGAAATAACGTCATACCTCAAAGTCGTCTGTGTCTTTAATCGATGCAAACACAAAACTTAGTTGTATCGATACACGTGACCTACTAGCATCGAACACGAATACAGAGAGACGAGAAGTGGAGCGTTGGTGTAGATATATAGGTCAGCGTTGGTGTAGAGATATAGGTCAGCGTTGGTGTAGAGATATAGGTCAGCTTGAGTGTAGAGATATAGGTCAGCGTGGGTGTAACGATATATAGGTCAGCATGGGTGTAAAGATATGGGTCAGCGTTGGTGTAGAGATATAGGTCAGCATGGGTGTAGAGATATAGGTCAGCGTGGGTGTAGAGATATAGGTCAGCTTGAGTGTAGAGATATAGGTCAGCGTGGGTGTAGAGATATAAAGCTCAGCGTGGGTGTAGAGATATATAGGTCAGCGTGGGTGTAACGATATATAGGTCAGCATGGGTGTAAAGATATGGGTCAGCATTTGTGTAGATATATAGGTCAACGTGGGTGTAGAGATATAGGTCAGCGCGGGTGTAGAGATATAGGTCAGCGTGGGTGTAGAGATATAGGTCAGCGGGGGTGTAGAGATATAGGTCAGCGTTGGTGTAGAGATATATAGGTCAGCATTGTGTAGATATATGGGTCAGCGTTGGTGTAGATATATGGGTCAGCGTTGGTGTAGAGATATATAGGGCAGCATGGGTGTAGAGATATGGGTCAGCATGGTGTAGAGATATAGGTCAACGTTGGTGTAGAGATATGGGTCAGCGTGGGTGTAGAGATATGGGTCAGCGTGGGTGTAGAAATATGGGTCAGCGTTGGTGTAGAGATATATAGGTCAGGTGTAGGGATATAGAACAGTGTGACTATCGATATAGAACAGTGTGACTAACGATATAGAACAGTGTGACTAACGTTATAGAACAGTGTGACTAACGATATAGAACAATGTGACTAACGATATAGAACAGTGTGACTAACGATCTAGAACAGTGTGACTAACGATATAGAACAGTGTGACTAACGATATAGAACAGTGTGACTAACGATATAGAACAGTGTGACTAACGATATAGAACAGTGTGGTCGAGAATTGATAGTGTAGCGGTGCAGGAAGATCAGATATTCAAAAACCCTGTCACGTGAACTATGAATAATCAAGTGTAGCAGAAGTGTTTTTTCTTGTGAGCAGCCTTTGTGACGTGCACCATCCTCTCAACCAGTGATCCATCTCATTTTGTTTGCTGTAAATGTACGGACTTATTGGGATGGTCAGGAATTTGGCTGCTCTAATGGTAGACCCATCTCTTCCTTTCCTAACTTTATTTCACCACAAAACACCAATCGTAAACTGTACACGATTAGAAACGTTATTATGGATTCTTTACATAAAATTTGAAACTAGATTTTACATTTACAGGTTCCTAATTTCCGCTATGTCTTGGTTGTGATCTGGATAACTCCGTCCTTCTGTTTCTGACTAAACTAGCTTCTACGTCACAGCTGATACCTCCTAGTTCATTGATGACTAACTTCGAGACCACTGTTAACTAACTTCTAGATAATTGTTGACTAACTTCTAGACCAATGCTGACTAACTTCTAGACCAATGCTGACTAACTTCTAGACCCCTGTTGACTAACTTCTAGACCACTGTTGACTAACCTCTAGACCACTCTTTTGTCTAACTTCTAGACCACTGTTGACTAACATCTAGACCACTGTTGTCTAACTTCTAGTTCACTGTTGACTAACTTCTAGACCACTGTTGACTAACTTCTAGAGCACTGATGACTAACTTCTAGACCACTGATGACTAACTTCTAGACCACTACTGACTAACCTCTAGTTCACGATTGTCAGGGTGAACACTGTCAGCCAGGGTTTCCGGATGTTCCTCCTATGACCCAATGCCGTGTCTACAACATCATGTATGGCCTGGGAGACAATGGGCCAGCCATATTTATTGTCTCTGGAGTGGTACCCAGAGCGGCACATGTGCTGTCTATGGATGGGGCATATTAGGCTGCTAGACTAGGGTTGGTAGGATCCTGTGTCGTACCTGACAACGGATGCAGTATTTCTGTGGGATCTTCACAGAACGGCCACACTAGCCACGAGGAGAAGATGACCAGGCTTGTAGTGGCCTCTGCTCCGCAGTGAACCCTGTACGACCTGATGAGACCCGGGTATTTAGACAGGATATGATCCAGCTCCTTTCAGTTGGGGGTCAAACATGTCCTTCTGGTCGTGGAGGAGACATCCGTAGAGAATATGCAACCAAGATGGATATATATGTATATATTGATATATATTCTACATACGAAAATTTAACAGAACAGCTTTTGACGAAACGTCTAGATGAATAGAACTGTGTTTACAACCGGGCTTCTATGTTTCACAACTGAAACCAAAGCCAAAATAGAATAAACAAATTTACCGGATGGTCACTGAAACATATCTACGGGTGCACTTATAAAGAAACTCGGATAGTGAGAAGATGAGCACGTAGCGACAATCATATTCTACTTGGAAACGCGGTCCGTCCATTCGTATGGCTCTGTGATGTCCAGCCTTTCATCGATGGATGTTTGCAGGGAATTCAGGAAATAACATGGTCTGACAAAGTCACTCAAATGGAACTGGGGGAAAGACACTGTCGACTAGTCGATGTAACAGTGCAAGAGTTGTGGTCGTGGTGCTGGGATCACCCCACATCGGACAGTTGTATTAACTTAACTTAACTTAACGTCTTTATACTGGTTTAGAAGACCCTGCAGAGTCTGTATACAACCAGTTACATTTACATCACCTTGCTCTAAAAACTATGCGCATCCATTTTATTCTTAAATGCATTAACTGTCCCTGCCTCCACTACCTCCGCTGGCAATGCATTCCAAGCAAACACCACTCTCTGACTAAAAAAATATTTCCTAATATCTAATCTGGACCTCTCTTTAATCAGCTTGTAGCTATGCCCTCGTGTTATTGTAGGTGGCTGAATTTAAAAAAAAACTTGTTTTAGTCTAATTTATCGATTCCTCTGATCATCTTATAAACCTGTATTAAGTCACCACGAATTCTTCTCTCTTCGAGACACTGTAGGCCGGTTTTTCTCAGTCGTTCCTCATAACTGTAATTCTGGAATCCCACTATCATCTTTGTCGCTCTTTTTTGTATTCTTTCTAGCATGTTTATGTTCCCTCTATGATAAGGACTCCACACATGTACACAGTACTCCAATCTAGGTGTAACTAAAGCTTTATACAGTTTGACGATCACTTCCTTGCTCCAATGTTTAAAATTTCTTTTTATCATACCTAACATTGCATTTGCTTTTTTCACTGCTACCTTAACTTGCTCAGTCATCTTTCCTGTATGATCTATTATAACCCCTAGGTCCCTTTCCTTATCTATCTTTCTAATATTGTATTATAATAGCTTTACATAGGGAAATCATTCAAGGACTGCCTGTTTCATTATGTTGAATTTGATTCCATGTAGAATGTTGAGTCACGAACCACAAAATATTGGATAACTCGATCCAATTCTCGAAACAAATTGCTTAAAAGATCAAGACTGATAGCAAGAACTTCTTTTTTAATGTTCGAAATAAACTGAGAACCAGAGACAGAATTGGCCTACTCAAATAAATAGAGAACCAGAGACAGAGTTGGCCCACTCAAGGATAGTACAGGACGAATAATATGTAACAATATTGAATCTGTTGATCTTCTCGTACTAAACCAGAATTTCTTCTCAGTCTTCACGAAGGAAGATTGCTAAAAAGAGCCTAGAGCCATTAAATATGTTCCAAGGGGACTTGGACACAAATGGATTATATTCATTCTAGGGGGGCGGTGTGGTCTAGTAGTTAAGGGACACGCTCACAATCCGAAGGTGCTGGGTTTCCTCCCCAATCACAGCACCGACCGCTACTCCGGGGAAGCAGACTTTTACATACAATTCATACCGAAGTAGGGTGCAATGGGCTACAGGCGCAAACTAAAAACATAGTGCAGCGGATACCGTCTTGCGGAATAGAGACATAAGAAAAACGCCAATCTTCATTTTGGATTTCGGAGTGATGGTTTGCAAAGAATTGGGTCCCCTGAACGTGAATACATGTCCTGGGTGGTCAAGACAAGATTCATGCACACTCTACTATTTGAACGTGAATACATGTCCTGGCTGGTCAAGACAAGATTCATGCACACTCTACTTATTGAACGTGAATACATGTCATGGCTGGTCAAGACAAGATTCATGCACACTCTACTTATTGAACGTGAATACATGTCCTGGCTGGTCAAGACAAGATTCATGCACACTCTACTATTTGAACTTGTAGACATGTTAACAACACCATTGGCCATAATTTATTATCATACTCGTGAGAGGGTGATTGTTCGAAGGTGATTGGAAAGATGCTGTTGTGATCCCCTTGTTCAGAACAGGCAATAAATCTTGTCAGGCTAATTTCAGACCAGTGAGTTGTACAGGCAAACATCTTGGAGTCCATTATCAAAGACAAGATAGCAATGGACTTGGACAAGTTTAACCTGATCAGGACGAGGTCGGCATGGGTTTACTAGACGGAGTTTGTACTTAACACATCTAACAGAATTCATGGAGGAGGTCCCAAACATATTCGATTGTGCAGAGCCGATGCATGGTTACTTAATGTAACTTAACATTTTTATACTGGTTTAGAAGACTCATTAGAGTCTGTACACAACCATTTACATTTGTATTACCTTGCTCTAAAAGATATGCACGCCCGATCTATTATTAAAAGCATTAACTGTCTCTGTCTCTACTACCTAATGCAGTAATTCATTCCAAGCATTCACCGCTCTCTGACTAAAACGATATTTCATAATTTCCAATCTGGACCTCTCCTTAGTTTATTTATTGCTGTGCCCTCTTGTTGTTGTTGGTTTTTGTATTTGAAAACAACTTGTCATAGTCTAATTTATTCTTTCCTTTGAATATCTTAAAAACCTGTATTAAGTCACCTCGAATTATTCTCTGTTCTAGACACTGTAGGCTGGTTTTTCTGAGTCTTTCCTCATAACTCTAATTCTAGAATCCCACTATCAGCTTTGTCGCTCTTTTTTGTATCCTTTCCAGCATGTTTATATCCCTTCTCTGATAAGGACTCCACACCTGTACACAGTACTCCAATCTAAGTCTAACTAGTGCTTTATACGGTTTGACTATCCCTTCCTTGCTCCTATGTTTAATAGTTCTTTGTATCATACCCAACATTGCATTTGCCTTTTTCACTGCTACCTTAACTTGCTCACTCAACTTACCTGTAGGATCTGTTATAACCCCTATGTCCCTTTCCTTATCTATTTCTAATATTTTTCCCGCCCATTCTGTAATTATGTTCCATATTTGATCTACCCATGTGGATGACAGTACATTTATCTTGATTACTCCATTTGCCATCTCACAGACCAGTCTCGAATTTGATCTAAATCCGACCTCAATATATGCACCTTTGCTATAGATGAGACACTCCTACATAGCTTTGTGTCGTGTGCAAATTTGTCAGTCATACATCCCCTATCTATGTCCAAATCATTTATAAATATCAAGAACAAAATATGTCCCAAAACCGAGACCTATGGCACACCACTTTTCACTTCACACCACTCAGAGTACTCCTTATTTATGCCCACTCTCTGCCTTCTTTCCGTTAACCAATTTTCAATCCATTTGACTTCCCCACCTATTCCATGTTATTTTAAATTTCTAAATAATTGTTGATGAGGTACTCTATGAAAGGCCTTTGCAAATTCTAGATAAATAACATCCACTGGTTCCCCCTTATCTATCATTTTAGAAACCTACTCCATGTAGTCAAATAGATTTGTTAAGCACGATCTTCCTCTAGTAAACCTATGCTGACTATTTATGATTAGATTAAACCTGTCTAGATGCATTACAATGTTTTCTTTGATTATTGAACACTTTATAGACAATGCTCGTTAAACTCACCGGTCGATAATTCTCTGGGTCTGATTTCTTTCCATTTTGAATAAGGGGATCACTCCTGCATCTTTCAAATCCCGTGGAACAATCCCTTTTGCAAGTGATTGAGAACATAATATAGCAAATGGCTTTGCTAGTTGGTCTCTAATTTCGAATAGCATTTGTGGATGGATTCCAACTTGACCTGGATAGTTATCCACTTTCAACCCATCCAATTATTTAAAAACCATTCCTTCCGTAATACAGAATGATTGTAATCCCACTATTTACATTTCACAGTTAAAAATATCTATAGGCTCTAGGATCTTGGAGCAGTCATTTTTTTAAAATAAAAAGTATTTATTTGTATTTGGCAAAGGCCTTTGATAAGAGTATTTCATCAAAGATTGTTTCGGAAGTTCAAACCACATGGAATAGGTGGTGGGGTTGCCAATTGAAGATCAAGAAGGTTAGCGGTAAGAAAGCGAGGAGGTGGCATAAATTAGGAGAACTCTAAGCGTGACCTGTTTCAGTCATGAGACAGAGGTGGGCTTCAGTGGTGGCTACATCCGAACCCAATTGGTTCTGGATATTTCCACTTCCCCGTACATAAAGATTGCTGGCGTCACTGTGGAGGTCATCAACAGCTTCGCTTATCTGAGGTCTGCCATCAGCAACACTCTCTCGCTCGAGAAGGAGATAGACAGTAGGCTTTGGCAGGGTGAGTACGAAGAGAGTCTGGGAGAACACTGCGCTGTCTCACTACACCAAAGTCCATGTCTATCACACCTGCGTTCGTGGCACTCTCGTGTATGGAAGCGAGACTTAGAGGACTTACACTAAACAGGAACGGTGGCTCAACACTTTTCGCATGAGGTGTCTACGGAGTATTTTGGGGATTGGGTGGCAAGAGAGAGTGTCACATAATGTAGTCAAGCAGCAAGCAAAACACTCACATCATTAACTTGATATTGAGCCAGTGACGTGTTCGATGGTTGGGACATGTTTAGCGCATGGAAGATGAGAGGCTGTCAAATGGTATCCATGGATAGGTATAAGATTCGGTCGCCACAAACTGCGATTCAAGATCCTCTGCGAGATCGTCATCAAGCCATGCCACATCCCATCCGGGGGCTGGGGATCGATTGCTCAGGATCGAGTTGTTTGGAAGCAGCCAGTTGGAGGAGGCATAGTGGTTACTGACGCTCGTAGAGACAATCCGGCTGCAGCCTCCTGAGCATGGTCTTACGATTTGTGGAAGGGACTGTTGTTCGCGGATAGGGTTTTAGCCTGTACAGTCTTAGCAGACAGTATCGAAATACAGGAAACAAGTGCTGAACAAAAGTCACATGGCGCCACGCTCATGGTGTTCAGACACTGAGATGCATTTGATGGTGAGTGCTTGGTGGTATGCATTGCCAAAGGATATAGTGCAGGAATGGTCAGTTAATGCATTTAAAAATAGATTGGGTGCTCATAGTTATCTTTCATTTAGATGGCGTGGAGTAAACTGGTGTGAACAGACTCCGTACCTTCTAAAACCAGTACAATACAGTTCAGTAAAGAAAGTACAAACAAGGAGTCGCCAATCCACAACCAGCCGATCCTTAATCAATCATGGAATGGAAAGAGATGAGAACGTCATTTGGTGAATCAGAAGTATGAGAAATGAGTCAGTTGCTGGTAACATGAGTATACAGACAATTTGGCATTGTCTGAGTGTGATTGAGAACCTGTTTGTACAAGTCTGCTTGCAGCCGCCACGTGGATTCTGGACAAACAGAACAGAAGAGCACGCACCAGCACTGCTGGTAAACTAATGACGCGCCGCTATGACGTCACAAGATCTCTCTGTTCGAGCCTGCGTGTGTGCGTGTGCGTTTCCTCCCTTGACGTTTAACGTACACTCAGGCCCGGCAACGACATCTCCGCTGGCCACGTTTGCTGCCAGCTAAATAAGGATACTAACACGCAAACTTGTCAGGAAAGATATGAACAGAAAGTAAACAATAGTCCACATTATCTCCCCACTCTGCACGTTTTCACCAAAGATTGACCTCTGCCCCATCGGACAATAACTGATTCTGACCGTCACTACAATGTCGCCTGCAGAAAGAAAAGCAAAAGATGCTGGTCAGAAATCCAATAAAGCTCGCTTCGACCCTTACATCGGTACCAAAAGTGTGACCGGCCTGGACCATTATACGTTCGATGACTTTCTTCTAGAAAAGGACGCAGCTCTAGTCATGTTCTATGACCCTTCTGAACCCAACTGTGATTGGTCAAAGTTACATTTTATTAAGGTGAGCCATTGACATGTTAACACCGGCCTGCATATTTTAATTGATAACTGTTTTTGTATTATTGTTTCTATTATTATGTTTATCATTATGTTCATCATTATGTTTATCATTATGTTCATCATTATGTTCATCATTATTCCAAAGTAGAGTTGTGGTACCATTTCAAAATGGGGTCCGCTAGGGCGATACCTATCTCAGCGAAACTATTCTCTGAATGTCTGGAATCAGGCATTAGCCGATGTAACTGGGACACTTTTGGCATCCTTATTTCCGGTAGACGCCTCAATCACTTTCGATATGCCGATAACATAGTGCTCATCACAGAGTCTGCAGCAGAAGCCAACCAAATGATGCAGCTAATTGATGGGCAGGGCAAGAAAGTGGATCTGGGGATTAATGTCTCAAGACCAAAGTGTTGCGGAATCGCTTCGGCACTTGTGATCCAGTCTTCCTTGGCGAGGTACGATTAGAGGATGTCAGCGAGTACAATTATCTTGGACGTCTTCTCAATATGGAGAATAACCTGGAACCTGAACCGACAAGACGTCGCCGCACAGGTTGGACAGCCTTCTCGCTTATTCACACGGTCCAGGACGGTTGCCATGACCTACGAACCGCCCTCTTCAATTCCAATGTACTCCCTGCGGTGTGCTACGGTGCTGTGACGTGGACACTAACAAACTCACTAGAGGACAAATTGAGAGCAAGTCAGGCCTCCCTTGAGAGACGCTTGGTCAGAATCACTCTCCGGAACCAATGCATGCAAGGTCTCCACAATACTGACATGCGACGGTTGTTCCTGGTGAAGGATGCGGTAATCCATATGGACAAGGTAGAACTTAGATGAGCAGGTCCCGTGTTGTGACGAAACGATGGCAGATGGAGCATAGCGACAGCAGTCTCGTACCCCCCCCCCCCCCCTCAAACCGAGGTAAGAAGAGACCGCGGGGAATACCTCCAATGTGTGGGCCAGACTCCATTGCAGTACGCTGGACTAAGGGGAAGACCTCCATTGCTTTGATCAGACTCCATTGTTCTACGCTGCAACATCCGAGACGGCTTAAGAGGAGCACTTACCACGCACTGGACTTCCGTGGCCCAAGACAGGGCCCACTGTAGACAAAGCTGGTGCCCCGCAGTTACGCGGGTCACCAAGATCAAGATAATTATTTAACAATGATATATGTTGATAAGGTACATTGGACAAAAGTCAGACATTCCCCTAGAAATGACAATTGGCTTGGCTTGGCCTAGTTCGTTCTCAATCTCCCGCTTCCAAGCCCTGAAAGGGCTTAAAGTAGCAGAATGAGGTCCAGAGAACGGAATGCGTTGTGTTGTAGTTCACAGCTTGACTGCGATATTTGCACCTTTTGGTCAAACACATCCGACTTTAGCAAGCTTTTTTTTTTTGAATACCGGGTTGATTTGGCATCTGGAAGAAAAACGAATACTAATTTCACAGCAAGCCGGCTTTAGACAGCACAGATCCACTGAGGACCAGGTCATCCTCATAGCCCAGGAAATAGAAGATGCCTACCAGGCACATAAACACACAGTAGCGGTTTGGGTGGACCTGGAAAAGGCATTTGACAAAGTCTGGAAAGATGGACTTAGAGTCAAGCTAAGGAGAAGTGACGTTTGTGGGAGAATGTACAAGTGGATCAACCACTACCTCAAACAAAGAACGGCCAGAGTCCAAGTATAAGGGCAGATGAGCAAAAAGGTGACACTCGAGCAGGGAGTACCCCAAGGGGGAGTACTGTCACCCACACTCTTCCTGGTGTATATAAACGACATTACAGAGAATATACCAAGAAGACTCCATAGCTCAATGTTTGCAGACGATCTGGCTATGTGGACCTCTGAAAAGAATCTCACCATAGCAAGAAATCGGATGCAGCAGGCCCTAACATCGCAGGAATAGTGGGCGAACTCATTTCTGGTCAAAATAAACGAGGAGAAAACCACATTTACAATATTCTCGCTTTCAATCAAACCCCAACATACCAAATTAAGTTTAAATGGCAAATTCCTGCAGCCAAACGACAACCCAAACTATCTGGGAGTCACATTTGATCGGCGCATGACATAGAAAAGTCAGATCGAGAGAAACCGAATGAGAGCCAGAGAAAGAATGGCAATCATGAGAAAACTTGATGGCACAAGCTGGGGAGCAGACGAAAGCATACTAAAAAAACTGTACACTGGAAGAGTGAGACCAGTTCTCGAGTATGGCATTGCGGCATGGACAACAGCAAACTTCAAAACCAAGCCATGAGAGTTATAACAGGAGGCATGAAGTCAACGCCAATTGTAGAACTTGAAAAGATTACAAAACTGCATTCCATGACCGATAGAAGAGACTGCAGAGCCCAGCAAACACTACACAGAACGGAGGGGCAGGAGCATTCCTGAACCTACCAAATGACAGACAAATAACACTGTCATTCGCTATTGGTAAGTACACAAGCAATTTCAGAGCGGAGGCAGAGGCACTGAGGGCGGCAGTGGAAGAAATGGGGACACATAAAGAAAATGAAAGCCATGCAGTCCTGCTTACAGATGCTCTGGCCGTATTCACAGCGCTAAAAAGCCAGAAAAACACTGAGCTTAATGACTTAAGAGCAGTACTCTGTCAACTATGCCAGCAGTCCGCACCAAAAAGGGTAGTGGTACAGTGAGTCCCATCACACTGCAACATCCAAGGCAACGAGGAGGCAGACAGACTGGCAAAAGAAGGTGATGACTACCACAAACAGATACTAGTATGACGTACGAAGAGTCAAAACGGCTTATCAAAGCCAGATACATGACCAAATGGGAAACCGAACATACTGGTTACACCAAAAACGATGCCTATTATCAGTTGAACAGAAGAGAGCAGGTCGTTGTCTTCAGACTTCGCACTGGCCACAATAGACTGAGGTACCACCTATTCAACAAATTGAAGATAGGTGGAACCGACGAATGCCCGTGTGAGGTACCGGGAAAATGACCGCTGAACATCTGCTGCAGAACTGCCCGACATACGAGGATCAGAGAGAGCAGATGTGGCCATCACGAGTGGAATCACGAGACAAGCTCTATGGCAGTGTCGAAAAAATAATGGTTACTGTCTGACTGCGTACGAAGAAGAAGCAGAAGAATACCGGGTTAGCATTCCCTCTTCGATCACTTATCCTTAGCCAGTCTGCCCTGCTGCAGCTTGTTATCCAGGATCATCACGTGGAAGTGTAGAAGGTCTTTGCAGCTCTGGTTCGCTGGCCCTGACGCTAGCAGTCAGCTATGGGTCACTGATCACTGCAACTCATGCGCTGCTCAGCTCTGGTTCGTTGGCCCTGACGCTAGCAGTCAGCTATGGGTCAATGACCACTGCAGCTCATGCGCTGCTCAGCTGTGGTTCACTGGCCCTGACGCTAGCAGTCAGCTATAGGTCACTGACCACTGCAGCTCATGCACCTCTCAGCTCTGGTTCGTTGGCTCTGACGCTAGCAGTCAGCTATGGTTCACTGACCACTGCAGCTCATGCGCTGCTCAGCTGTGGTTCGCTGGCCCTGACGCTAGCAGTCAGCTATGGTTCACTGACCACTGCAGCTCATGCGCTGCTCAGCTGTGGTTCGCTGGCCCTGACGCTAGCAGTCAGCTATGGTTCACTGACCACTGCAGCTCATGCGCTGCTCAGCTGTGGTTCGCTGGCCCTGACGCTAGCAGTCAGCTATGGGTCACTGACCACTGCAGCTCATGCGCTGCTCAGCTGTGGTTCGCTGGCCCTGACGCTAGCAGTCAGCTATGGTTCACTGACCACTGCAGCTCATGCGCTGCTCAGCGTCTTGGTCCCAATGACATTTGATAACAATGATAATAGGCCTGACGAGACAGGTATAAGACAAAAGCTGTATGGAAATTTTTGTAAGACAGCCTTGTAAACAACGGTGTCCTTTGTAAGAGAAACCTGAACCTTAATCTGAAAATGAACAAAGGAGGAGCAGATTTGATTCAATATCTCATGTATTCATTGCCAGTTTTCGCTCGTCTTGATGTTATCAATACATCGTAGTTGATTATGATATCTCCATTCCAGCTACTGTTATAACGGCCACGTCAATTAAGATCTCATGTGATAACTGGTAGCGAGAACACAGCCTTGTTCTTGTTCTACGTATCGGGGTTATCACTGCTGCTCTCTCTACACCTTTAATGTAACAATCATGATCGGGATTGAGATGGAAACATTGAAACATAGATCATTCAATGATATGTCATCTTGTCAGTGTAACAAGCGGATCATTCAATGATATGTCATCTTGTCAGTGTAACAAGCGGATCATTCAATGATATGTCATCTTGTCAGTGTAACAAGCGGATCATTCAATGATATGTCATCTTGTCAGTGTAACAAGCGGATCATTCAATGATATGTCATCTTGTCAGTGTAACAAGCGGATCATTCAATGATATGTCATCTTGTCAGTGTAACAAGCGGATCATTCAATGATATGTCATCTTGTCAGTGTAACAAGCGGATCATTCAATGATATGTCATCTTGTCAGTGTAACAAGCGGATCATTCAATGATATGTCATCTTGTCAGTGTAACAAGCGGATCGTTCAATGATATGTCATCTTGTCAGTGTAACAAGCGGATCATTCAATGATATGTCATCTTGTCAGTGTAACAAGCGGATCTTTTATTGATATGTCATCTTGTCAGTGTAACAAGCGGATCATTCAATGATATGTCATCTTGTCAGTGTAACAAGCGGATCATTCATTGATATGTCATCTTGTCAGTGTAACAAGCGGATCATTCAATGATATGTCATCTTGTCAGTGTAACAAGCGGATCATTCAATGATATGTCATCTTGTCAGTGTAACAAGCGGATCATTCAATGATATGTCATCTTGTCAGTGTAACAAGCGAATCATTCAATGATATGTCATCTTGTCAGTGTAACAAGCGGATCATTCAATGATATGTCATCTTGTCAGTGTAACAAGCGGATCATTCAATGATATGTCATCTTGTCAGTGTAACAAGCGGATCATTCAATGATATGTCATCTTGTCAGTGTAACAAGCGGATCATTCAATGATATGTCATCTTGTCAGTGTAACAAGCGGATCATTCAATGATATGTCATCTTGTCAGTGTAACAAGCGGATCATTCAATGATATGTCATCTTGTCAGTGTAACAAGCGGATCATTCAATGATATGTCATCTTGTCAGTGTAACAAGCGGATCATTCAATGATATGTCATCTTGTCAGTGTAACAAGCGGATCATTCAATGATATGTCATCTTGTCAGTGTAACAATGGGATCATTCAATGATATGTCATCTTGTCAGTGTAACAAGCGGATCATTCAATGATATGTCATCTTGTCAGTGTAACAAGCGGATCATTCAATGATATGTCATCTTGTCAGTGTAACAAGCGGATCATTCAATGATATTTTATTTTGTCAGTGTAACAATCGGATCATTCAATGATATTTTATCTTGTCAGTGTAATAATCGGATCATTCAATGATATCTTATCTTGTCAGTGTAACAATTGGATCATTCAATGATATTTTATCTTGTCAGTGTAACAATCGGAACATTCAATTATATTTTATCTTGCCAGTGTAACAAACGAATCATTCAAGGGCATGTTACTTTGTCAAAGGCCATAATATAGTCAATGAGCCCTTTATGTTTATTTACTTTCACTACAACATGTTTGTTTGGAAAATGCAGTCTGAGAATATAAAAACTTGAACGTGTCTGTAACGAGTTTGATGTCTTTCTCCATGATGTGTGTCTGTCCACTCAGCTGCTAGGACAATCGGAACATGAATTAGGTGATCCAAGTAAAACCTTTCCTGAGGATTGATAACATGAAAGATGTCATTAGATGTAATCACAGGAAACGATTAGAGATAAAAAAAACATCAGGAAAGGAGAGATTTCAACATGTAGCAATGTGATGATCAAATCGCATAATTACCTACCATCACACAACACAGCCGTTACCTACCATCACACAACAAAGCCGTTACCTACCATCACAAAACAAAGCCGTTACCTATCATCACACAACAAAGCTGTCACGTACCATCACACAACAAAGCCGTCACCTACCATCACACAATAAAGCCGTCACCTACCATCACACAATAAAGCCGTCACCTACCATCACACAAGAAAGCCGTTGCCTACCATCACACAACAAAGCCGTTACCTACCATCACACAACAAAGCCGTTACCTACGATCACACAACAAAGCCGTTACCTACCATCACACAACAAAGCCGTCACCTACAATCACACAACAAAGCCTTTACCTACCCTCACATTATAAGTACGTTACCTATCCGCCCATAAGAAAACTCGCATGTACCTCTCTAATGTTCCACTCACCTGTACATGTACCTCTCTAGTGGTCAACTCACCTCTACATGTACCTCTCTAATGTTCACTCCTCTGTACCTCTCTAATATTCACTCCCCTGTACCTCTCTAATGTTCACTCCTCTGTACCTCTCTAATATTCACTCCTCTGTACCTCTCTAATATTCACTCCCCTGTACCTCTCTAATGTTCACTCCTCTGTACCTCTCTAATGTTCACTCCCCTGTACCTCTCTAATGTTCACTCCTCTGTACCTCTCTAATATTCACTCCTCTGTACCTCTCTAATATTCACTCCCCTGTACCTCTCTAATATTCACTCCCCTGTACCTCTCTAATGTTCACTCATCTGTACCTCTCTAATGTTCACTCCTCTGTACCTCTCTAATGTTCACCTGACCGGTTGTAGTAAGTAATCACCCTTACCTGCTTAGGTACCACCAAATGACTTCCCCTCTATCATCTGACATTATTGAACCCTGATCAATCTTAGAGACATGTCAAATTGGAAATGAAATGCGTCACATAATGTTTGAATTCAACTAAATTGTGATAGTTCAAACTTTATCAATCGATGTATTAACAGGTCGTGAAGGGGGGAGAAAGGGAGAGGGGGAGGGGGTAGGTGCGTGTCGATAACATATGGTTTCCTCACCCGTCATCTTCCTGAGGTTGTTACATTTGACCATCTAAATATCTCCACGTTAAGAGTGGTCAATTATCTAACTGACTCTTGTCCTGGCTCCTCTGCTCCTTCCAGACTTAGTCCCCAGCGAACTTGGCATTTAGTTACAACACGTTTCTGTCAGACTTCTCACAGACAGATGTTCCTGCAGGACCAGGTCCTACATGTCTTTGTCAACGTCACCCTCGGCATGGTGTCTTGGCAAACATGTTCCTCGCTGATCGCTGGCCAACAATACAAACAAATGCTTACTTTTGAAGTCAAACCTAGTTTGCTTTGTCAAATCTTCAAGTCTGTCCTTCTTTGTGGGTGTAATGTCTCAAGTGTTACTCTGCATCTGCTTCTCGAACAAAGATGTTTCTCATATTTTCTTGCACTGACTTAAAAAACTACTGAAAACAATTTCCAACCCATTTTTTTCCGCCGCTGTGGTCATAACGTAGGTATTCATAAATAAGGCGTACTCTAAGTGGTGTGATGTCAAAACTGGAGTGCCACAGGGCTCGGTCTTGGGACCAATGTTGTTCTTCATATGTATAGATGATTGAGAAATGATATCGGATCCATGATTGCAAAATTCGCTGATGGCACAAAACTATGCAGAAATATCTCATCTAAAGCAGAAGTGGATATATTGAGGTCGGATTTAGATACATTTCATGAATGGTCTGAGAACTTGGCAAACGAAGTTTAATGTCAATAGATGTGCTTTCATCCACATGGGTAGTTCTAAAAAAATAATAATTAGCAGTTACATAATAGTAGAGAACAATATTCGAATGATAGAAAACGAAAGGGACCTAGTGGTTCTAATAGATCATACAGGTAAAGTGAGTGAACAAGTTCAGGTAGCAGTAAAAAAGGCAAATGGAATGTTAGGTATAAAAAAAAGAAATATTACACATAGAAGCACGACAGTGATAGTCAAACTGTATAAAGCATTAGTTAGACCTAGATTGGAGTACTGTGTACAGGTGTGGAGTCCTCATCTTAGAGGGAATTTAAACATGCTGGAAAGGATACAAAGAAGAGCGACAAAACTGATAGTGGGATTCCAGAATTACAGTTATGAGGAAAGACTCAGAAAAACCGGCCTACAATGTTTAGAAAATAGAATAATTCGACGAGACTTAATAGAGGCTAAATGAGATAATCAACGGAGAGGATAGATTAGATTATAACAAGTTTTTTCTTATTCAAAACACAGCCGCATGTGCAGGTACAAGTGTGTGTGTGTGCACTACGAGTGTATGTGTGTGTGTGTATCTGTATAATTGTACGTGTATGTGCCCGCGGGTGTGTGTATGTGTGTATTGATATTACTGGTACTCGTAATTGATCTGGTTACTCTATACGAATTTCTTTGGTGGCATGTTACAGTGGCTCTCTTCACGTTGCTCTCCTCCTGCGAACTCTCTTCATGTGACTCTCCTCACGTGACTTCACACGTGCTTTCTTCACTTTGTTCTCCTCACGAGGCTCTCCTGGCTCTACTCCCGTGACTCTCCTCTCGTGACTCGCCTCCCGTGACTCTCCTCTCGTGACTCGCCTCCCGTGACTCTCCTCTCATGGCTCTCCTCCCTAGGCTCTCCGCCCGTGGCTCTCTTCCCATGACTCTTCTCACGTGGCTCTCCTCGCGTGGCTCTCATCACGTGGCTCTCCTCACGTGACGCTCCTCGCGTGACTCTCCTCGAGTGACACTCCTCACATCTATCTCGAGGCGTACCTGATAGTGGGGACAAGTGTCCTCTTGGCTGTAGTGCACTGCGATGCTCGCCAGTAAGCTCATCCCTATGGAGATCACCAACTCGATCCCGATCCTCTATGGTCAGCCTGACATGAATCATCCTGTAACCAGGGAGTCACGTGGTGTTTTGATCAGTATGTTTCACCTCACCGGACTTCAGTCTTCTCTAAGACAAATATATAAACAGACATCCACATGTGCACCCAGACACATACTTATGTGCACCCAGACATATACACATGGGCACCCAAAACACATAAATATGTGCACCAAGACATGCACATGGGCACCCAAACACATAAATATATGCACTAAACATACACATGTGTACCCAGACACATAAAAATGTGCACCAAGACATACACACATGTGCACCCAAACACATACAAAGGAAACACAATAATAATAATGTTCACGTAGGCGTCAAATGCCCGTTGCGCCGTTCGACCACTACCGTGTTCAACTTGCTGAGGCTGTGTTCATGCAGAGCGTGTCGACCACTACCGTGTCCAACTTGCTGAGGCTCTGTTCATGCGGAGCGTGTCGAACACTACTCCAACTTACTGAGGCTGTGTTCATGCGTAATGGAGCCGTGTACTCCACTGCCTTGGGATGAGGGCCATGATGAGTGTGTTAGACCAATGTTTATGTCAAGCTTTCCGTATCTACCGTGTCAACGCCATGTTCATGTTCACCTTGACATACGTTGGATGACGTCTACATTTATGGGTGGTGACTGTTATGTTACAGAATGTGTCTGCCTACCTGTCGAGGATCTCAGCTCTTTCTGTCATCAACCTCCATCGACTCTGCCAACTTGAGAGTTACCAGCGGCTTGTGGACCTAAATGTGTTTTCAGTGTCTCGTAAAAAATGTTAGAGTCGTGGTGCACAGCAAACGCCTGGATCTAGTCTGCGTCTCCGTTTGGATTACTTTTCTAACGATAGAGAAGGCCGTTGTCTGTCACTAAGACGAAGTACAGATTGTAAGAGCCATGTGCGCTTGTCGCTCTGTGTCGAGAAGTATCTTAATTCCCCCGACACTTTCATCAGCCAGCTAGTACACCAGCACATCCATACGCTTGATACTATCATCGCTTACCTGTTGTTATTATATTTGCTCATTATTGACAGATGCATGAATAGTTGCTTTCATCTACACCTCACCACTGCCCCATCACATGAAATGTACGTTTCATTGATCTGCAGGCTGCCAAGACCACAGAACGAACCAACCACGCTTTCGCTGCCGTAGACTGCACTAAAGAGACGGACGTGTGTAGCCAAGAGACGGTTGCTGATCTAGCCTTTCCAGTGTTCAAACTCTACTCGCGAGGTACCCTGATTGACACATACACGGACCACCGCAGCTTTCTCTACTTTACCATGAAGAAATTTGTGGAGAAAGTACCACTTGTTGTCGAGCCTAGCCGCCCCAAGAATCCCTGCAGTATTAAGAAGAAACCAGTTCCTGCTGCATGAGGAGCACGAGTTGAGCATGCCTGATCTGAATCTAGAGATGTGTCACATAATAACTAACACCAGCCTAAAGGGAGGCACTCGTTCACGACTCGAACACCAAGTCGGTGATTGATCTCCACAGAAAACATAATTTGTCTTTGTCATTCCAGCATGGACATGTTTGAGACAACTTGTTATCAGCGCAGCGACCCTGAGTATAGAAACTCCATTTGAAAGAACTGACTTAGTCTATCCTGTTTTGCGTGCAGTAGTGTATTCAAATAAAAAACGTAAACTCGTGCAATTTCCGTGTATGTTTCCATGTCTTTCAATGGCTGTTACTCGACTGGACGTACTTGTGTTCGCTTTCCTGTCCGAGGGTCACCACCTGCTACAGGTTGGCTGTCCTGTCCGAGAGTCACCACCTGCTACAGGTTGGCTGCCCTGTCCGAGGGTCACCACCTGCTACAGGTTGGCCTTCCTGTCCGAGGGTCACCACTTGCTACAGGCTGGCCTTCCTGTCCGAGGGTCACCACTTGCTACAGGCTGGCCTTCCTGTCCGAGGGTCACCACTTGCTACAGGTTGGCTGTCCTGGGATTGGTGTGGTTGGGTTGGTGTTGGGGTTTTGACTGTCAAATGTGATATGTGTATGAAGTACTGTACATAACCATTATAGATGTCTCGCTGGCTGGTGTTGGCGATCATGTACTTCTATCCACTTCTATCACGTGTGTCGTTTACCAACTCTTGCTGATTTTCGCCCCTGTCATTCTCTCAGAATGTCGAACATCTTCTATCTCTGCCTTCCTCTGTCTCTCAGGTTGTCCATCTTCTATATCTGCCTTCCTCTGTCTCTCAGGTTGTCCATCTTCTATATCTGCCTTCCTCTGTCTCTCAGGTTGTCCATCTTCTATCTCTGACTTCCTCTGTCTCTCAGGTTGTCCATCTTCTATATCTGCCTTCCTCTGTCTCTCAGGTTGTCCATCTTCTATATCTGCCTTCCTCTGTCTCTCAGGTTGTACATCTTCTATCTCTGTCTTTCTCTGTTTCTCTTCCTTGTTATCTTTCCCGTTGTCACGTGCTCCAAGCCTCCCTGACTGATAACATGCTTGACAAAGATGACTGCCTTGTTCTGATCTTTGAATTAAGTTGTCTTTGTGTTTGTGCCTGTTCCATTATCGTATCATTTTGTGCATACAAGCATATATTATAGATGGTATAGCTCATTTATTGATGGACACTGTGTAGGACAATAATGGCAGATACGTGGCACTGTGATGCCAGTATAGGCTTTTGTAAAATTGCGGTATTTTTGTTCAAACTCAACAGTTAGCCATCATATTTACCAGACATACAGAAAAGTGAAAGCAGAATTTTAGAAACAAAACAACAGCTGCACTTTACAATGGGTTTGGTTTGTTGTGTAAGTGTTTGTTGTGTAAGTGTTTGTTGTGTAAGTGTTTGTTGTGTAAATGTTTGTTGTGTAAGTGTTTGTTGCGTAAGGGTTTGTTGCGTAAGTGTTTGTTGTGTAAGTGTTTGTTGTGTAAGTGTTTGTTGTGTAAGTGTTTGTTGTGTAAGTGTTTGTTGTGTAAGTGTTTGTTGTGTAAGTGTTTGTTGTGTAAGTATGCAAACGTACATTTATTTTGTAATTCCTGATAAATTCCTATTCCTGTTTTCAATTTTTGAACAGTGATATCAGTATTGAAAATAAGTTCAGCTTGCATGTGGCTGACATACCTTCCCTTCTTTCACCTCCCCCCCCCCCCCACCTGTCCCCTCCCTCCCGCTCCCTCCTGAAAGCTCGTGTTATCTAGTAGATATAACACCATTCGTCCCAAGTGTCACAAAGAGTTTATCACGGAACACTTTTTGACTCGTTAACCTGTTACAATGTTTGGCTGTGTGTGTGTGAGAAATAATGGCGCCTTAACGACCGTCTTCTTTTTACCAATTTACCGGATTCCTACGCTTTGTTAGACTGGAAGCAATAATTTTTGCCCCTTTGCTTAAATGTCACTACTCCTAAACAAAAATAGTAATTACAATTTCAAATGCTAATTTATTTAACATACATTTCATACAAGGGGTGTCTTCAACGATATCCTAGCCAATGCTGTCTTTTCCAACGCTTCGCTTCTGGTGATGGGGTTTGGGTAAGTCAGTTGTGGTATGTGTGTGTGGTATTGGTGTGGTGGGGTTTGGGTCAGTCAAATGTGGGTTGGGAACGTCATGGGCTAGTGGTTAAGTGACACGGCTCACAACCAAAAGTGCTGGGTTCGATCCCCATTACAGCACCGGCCGTTACCCTGTCGAAGCAAAACCCTTAGAAAATGCAGAAGGAAGCAGTCCCTTAAATAAAATGCATGCTGAAGTCGGATGCACTGGGCCGAAAGGCGCAAAATATAAACCACAGTGCAACGCACGCGGCCTTGGGGAATAGATAGATAAGGCTAACAGGAAAAAAAAAATGTGGTTTGTGTATGGTTTTGGTGTGGTGGAGTTTGGGTCAGTCAAATGTGGTATGTGTAAATGGGATTGGTTTGATGGGGTTTAGATCAGTCAACTGTGGTATGTGTACATGGGATTATTTTGATGGGGTTTAGATCAGTCAATTGTGATATGTGTATTTGGTATTGGTTTGATGTGGTTTAGATCAGTCAATTGTGATATGTGTACATGGGATTATTTTGATGGGGTTTAGATCAGTCAACTGTGATATGTGTACATGGGATTATTTTGATGGGGTTTAGATCAGTCAACTGTGGTATGTGTACATGGTATTGGTGTGATGAGGCTGGGAACAGTCAAATGCCAGGCGTATGCAGACAGCGCATTCTAGAGCCCTGGTGTGTAGCTGGGAAATCTGAAGGTCGAAAACAAACATGTAATCTGTGTCGCCTGTGTTTATGAACAATAGTTTAGTTAGACACAGACTGTTCAGATCACCAAATGGCATGTCTACACTGATTTTGTAGAGAAGCAAGCGAGTACGTTCTGCACAAGATAGGATGTCGTAGGTTTGTTTGAGCTGACGCGGACTCTAACCCAACAATCACACCGGTCAGAGACAGGGTATCTAGACGCATACTCTAAGCCAACAATCACACCGGTCAGAGATAGGGTGTCTAGACGTGTAATATCTTAGAATATTGACAGATAACTATTCCGTGCCGTCTGCACTTAAACCTCGCCTACATCTGCTTACATTTACCCAACATCAGTTTACGGATCTCTTTGATAAAGGTTAATGAGCCTCACAGGGCATACTCTCTCCCCATACATTATCATAGGCGTTACTCCTTTTCTATCGGTGTGGTTAAACCATATCTGGGTACTCCAGGTACTCTAGTGCCTCACGATTATATCACTAGCACGGCATGTATGGAATCATTTCAGAATGTCATTTTTGTCAATTACATACTTCTGCATTTTACGAACATTGGAAGTAAGCACATCGACAAGATGACCACCAGCCGCGAGATGACCACCAGCCGCGAGATGACCACCAGCCGCGAGATAACCACGAGCCACGAGATGACCACCAGCCCCGAGATGAACACCAGCCACGAGATGATTATCAGCCTAGAGATGACTGAGATGACCACCAGCCCCAAGATGACCAGCAACCACGAAATGACCACCAGCCGCGAGATAACCACAAGCCACGAGATGACCACCAGCCCCGAGATGAACACCAGCCACAAGATGACCATCGGCCTAGAGATGACTGAGATGACCACCAGCCCCGAGATGACCAGCAGCCCCGAGATGACCACCAGCCAGGAGATGACCGCCAGCCCCGAGATGACCACCTTCCACAAGCTGACCACCAGCCAATTGACAAATGACCCATATGTCAATTTAAACGTTAAATAACTGTTAGGTTCAAATACCAAGGTTTAATACCACATCGGAAAACTCAACAACACCAACCCACTAACATCAGCAACACTAGCTCACTTGACTAAAACTACAACTGTACCTCGATTATCCATTTGAGACCAGAAAATTGCGAACCTTTCAGCCTGTCACCCCGTGAGAACCTTTCTGCCTCTGACCCCATGAGAACCTTTCTGCCTGTCATCCCATGATAACCTTTCTGTCGCTGACACCATGAGAACCTTTCTGTCTCTGACCCCAAGATAACATTTCTGCCTCTGACCCCATGAGAACCTTTCTGTCTCTGACCCCATGAGAACCTTTCTGTCTCTGACCCCATGAGAACCTTTCTGCCTCTGACCCCATGAGAACCTTCCTGCATCTGACCACATGAGAGCCTTTCTGTCTCTGATCCCATGAGAACCTTTCTGCCTGTCACCCTATGAGAACCTTTCTGCCTCTGACCAAATGAGAACCTGTCTGTCTCTGACCCCATGAGAACATTTCTGCCTCTGACCCTATGAGAACCTTTCTGCCTCTGACCCCATGAGAACATTTCTGCGTCTGACCCCATGAGAACATTTCTGCGTCTGACCCCATGAGAACTTTTCTGCCTCTGACCCCATGAGAACCTTTCTGCCTCTGACCCCATGAGAACCGTTCTGCCTCTGACCAAATGAGAACCTGTCTGTCTCTGACCCCATGAGAACATTTCTGCCTCTGACCCTATGAGAACCTTTCTGCCTCTGACCCCATGAGAACTTTTCTGCCTCTGACCCCATGAGAACCTTTCTGCCTCTGACCCCATGAGAACCTTTCTGCCTCTGACCCCATGAGAACCTTTCTGCCTCTGACCCCATGAACGGGGAAAACAGAACAGCAACAGCACCCCACCCGCCTCGTCATCAGCAGCACTAGCCCCTACCCTGATTCCCCCCCCCCCACTACGCCACCCCCACTCCCTATCCCTATCTACGTCTGACACCGTCAAGACAATTGCACCATCAATGACCACATGGAACCAACACATGCCCTATAATGGTACCAATTACAACTTTGTATGACTGTTAGGTTTGTTCAAACACCCAGTCCCTTTCATTCTATCTCACATTTTGTAGCCAATTAAACATACACGTAGTTGGTAGTTGTAGCTTTTACTCGCTGTACATTTGTCATATGTGTGTTGTTCAAAAACACCGAGATGAACCCATACCCTTATCCATACGCAAGATGGCTCGCCGCGTTATACGATATGAACACAAAGCACAACCCTTTTTGTCCACACCACATGATCCAAACAATTAATTTTTTTTAAAATTTTTTATATCTGTGTCGTTAAAATATGTGACACTCGCCTTTTCTGCAAAGATAACGGGACGAAGAGGTTAACGTCTGGTCAGGTAAAACATGCTGATCAGACAATGTTAGCCAGAGTCAGGAGAAATATACTGGCCAAGACCCTCACCTGACCTCCTCGTTGGTCGTCCTGGATACGGGCTGTTGTCGAGGAAAACAGTCTGGCTAACAAGGTCAGTTTCGAGGTGCACCATACCTCGTCATTCTAGAACGGGCGCACCATACCTCGTCATTCTAGTACGGGCGCACTATACCTCGTCATTCATGAACGGGTGCACCATACCTCTTCATTCTTGAACGGGTGCACCAATTCTGTGACAACGCACGTTGTTGGGCTGTCTGCCAGGGGGCACTGTCCAACGTTCAACCTTACATGGCCTGCCACCACAGGCCCATGCTCCAGCTGTAGCACCAGCCCATGGCACCAACGTTGACGATGTAGCGCATTAAGATGGTCTATCTATGTTTTCCTTTTCGCTACTGAATTCCATTCAGCTCCAACCTCAAATGTCGACTGTAAAGGCTCCTCAGAGTAATTGTTTGAATTAATTTGTCTCTTGCCAAGACGGTACAAACTGCCAACCTTTTCCCTGCCTAGCTTTTAATGCTATTCGACTTTTCCTGTACGATTATTTACCTATCCTCTCGGCCCCCGTCTCAAGGTAGCGGAGTATCAGGCTCACCCACAAGAGCCTCCAGGAATCACGGTCGGGTGCCACATCCACTGCATAAACAGAACACGCCAGCGACTCCTCCGCTCCCCTACCGGGGTTTTGCGAATATCTATTCAACTCTGCAATCGCCTGTTATCACTGAAATAAGACTATATGACCAAGGCCAACAAGATGGGTTCCTCAGCGCCAAAGGTCTTCCCCTGACCGGCTAGAGGCGCAGAAGAGGCCGTCCCCGAACAGTATGACTCCGGCAGATAGCAGCCTCCTCCTGCGCTCTGAAGGAGGCCTGGAACCAGGTCAAGCAGTGGGTCATGGGTGTTATCAACCCATGCAATGGCCTCAGACGACTTGCCGAATATTTTTATTATTATTATTACTTACCTTTCCTTCCAGTATTGATTTCATCAAGGTCTTCCGATGTTGTCAAAAATACCTGTCTAATTCCGTCCATCAATTCTCTGTGCATCCCAAATTTGTCCAACGTTTCTTTATTTGTTTTCTTGTCTTTTCACGAGATGTGCCCATAAATCTACACGTTAAATGCAGGAAATCTATTCTTGTGTTTGTTGATTGTCCTTGTTAACAGGCAGCCCAGCCAAGACGGACATACGTCACATCCGGTCATTCTCATTTATAACACGGAAGTTGGGTATTCATATTAGCCTTGTTGGTGAAAATGGATTTGACTATCCCAAGTCTCTTGTTGATTTCCACTTTGTATCTTCCATCTCATATGATAGCCGTGAAGTAGCTGAACACAATTCCTGGACGTCAATCAGAAATAAGAGAAGAGAGTAATCCAGGCAAGAATCGTGCTGCTATTTGAAGAACTCAAAAAGTGAAGGACTGACAGTTTGAATTAGCCTCGGCAGATGTGAGTCAACATTCTACGGACCAGTCAGGGAGTTGGACTTGAAACATCTGATTTAGAAACTAGAGAAATGTTGCGGACACGATAAGTGGATACGGAATGAAGAGACCTCAAAACATGCCGGGCTTGTGTGGGTGTACAATTAGCAGTTGCCTGTCGCATCAGAATTGTGTTGCGAGATGTCGTCTGTATGACCATACAATCATTAATTTTCACATATCTTACGCTTGAAGTGATTAAAGTGAGAATACTTGATCTGCGTCAATCTCTCGTCCCCTGTTACTTTAGTCCAGTGGCAAGACGTAGTCAACACGTCACAAAGTAGGATGGCAAGAACATTGTCCTTCAGGGTTTACTCACGAAGCCTTTCCTGCAAACACATGGCCCACAATGCAGCAACGGATAAGAACAGTAGTAGGCTGATATGAACGTCATGTTACTTTATTATTGGAATTGAAGACTATCGATTAACACTGGGACGGATTACATTGATGTGCAGATCAAACAATAACTGTACCATGAGTTTGGTCAGTCAGCTGACTACAGGAACCATTATTGTTTATATTCGATATGACACGTGGGCCAGGAGTTTGCTCAGTCAGCTGACTACATGAACCATTAGTATCTTTATTCGATATGACAAGCGGGCCAGGAGTTTGCTCAGTCAGCTGGCTAGGTAAGTAAGTAGTCCCTGTTCAGTCATGTGTGATTACAGTTTGACTCGACCTTTCAGTAGCAGCTATCCTCTCACTGTTTTGTTTCCCTTATCCCTGCATCCTTGTCTTTTCACTTGTATTGCATGAGCTTATGTTTGCCCAGTCCGAGGTGGCTCTTCAGCTTTCGTCTCTATTTGGATCGGTCTGCAGTTATTTCTTCACAAGATGCCAGATCCATATCCAGAGCCTTCATATCTAGCTTCCGTACGTCTTTGAACCACAGGTGTGGTTGGCCAGCTGCTCATTTACCCCACGCCAGCTGTCCAATGAGAATACCTTTGGGAATGCGGCCGTCTTCTGTGCGATGAACATGACCAGGTTCATGCGGTTTTCGTTTGCGAAGGAGGGTGTACGTACTTAGAAATGCACCTCCGCATTTGTCACCATGTCTCTTCATGAGATGCCAAGGAAGAATCTTATGCGCCGTAGGTAAAAGGTGTTGAACCCTTGCTCTTTATTTGACATAGTTTGTCCACGTTTCGCTGCAATAAAGAAGCGTACTGGCGACACAGGCATTGTAAATCATGACCTTGGTCCTGACTAAGTTTGGGGTTTTCCCAGACGTGACTCAACGGAACTAGGACTATTATCTCAAGACGCACCATATCTCTGCATTCTTGACGGGTGCACCAGTTCTGTGGTAACGCTTGCTCTTGGGCTGCCTCTGCCGGAGGTCACTGTCCAACGTTCAACCTCACTTAGCCTGCCACCACACGCCCTTGAACCAGCTGTAGCACCAGCCTATGGCATCAAAGTTGACGATTTAGTGCATTAACACGGTATATATGTATTTGTTCCTTTCCTCCACTGTATTCAATTTAGTTTTAAAATAAGGCGAGGCTGCAGCGGTTCTGTGGATGTGAATAATGGGGAAAAAAACATGAAAAAAACCCAGTAAAAGTTGATTAAGGTTGAGCTTAATCAAAATTTTAAAATGGGTATGGTCAGATACCGCACCGGGATCAAGATGCTGAGCAGCACATGAGCTGCAGCAGTGAGCGACCCATAGCTGACTGCTAGCGTCAGGGCCAGCGAACCAGAGCTGCCAAGACCCTTCTACACCTCCACGCGGTGATCCTGGATAACAGGCTGCAGCAGGGCAGACTGGCTAAGGAGAAGGGATCGAAGAGGGAATGCTAACCCGGTACTCAAAAAATGCTTGCTGAAGTCGGATGTATTGGACCGAAAGGTGCAAATATCGCAGCCAAGCTGTAAACTACGACACAACGCATTCCGTTCTCTGGACTACATTCTGCTACTGAAGCCCTTTCAGGGTTTGGTAATGGGAGATTGAGAACGAACGAAGAAGAAGAAGAAGAAGATACCGCACCGAGACAAGAACACAAACAAAACCTACGTTACGACCAATAGGCCTTGTGTCGTCTTACCTTCCATATTCTTTTCTTATATGTTCATTTGTTAGTTCAGTGTTGTTGTCCCTGATGAAGGCCTATTGGTCGTAACGTAGGTTTTGTTTGTGTTCTTGTATCTGACCATACCTATTTTTAAATTTTGATTAAGCTCAACCTTAATCAACTTTTACTGGGTTTTTTTCATGTTTTTTTCCCATTATTCAATTTAGTTCCAACGTCAAAGTTTGACTGCACTTTCTTTTTACCATACCTAACATTGCATTTTCCTTTTTCACTGCTACCTGGACTTGCTCACTCACCTTACCTGTATGATCTATTATGACCCCTAGGTATCTTTTTTTTTCTATCTTTCTAAAAGTGCCAACTCCCATTCTGTTATTATGTTCCATATTAGATCTACTTATGTAGATGACTGTAGATTTATCTACATTAAACTCCATTTTCCAGCTCAAAGACAATTCCCGAATATTATCAATTTTTCAAACAACATCCTAGAAGGCTATTTACGTAGATCTGTCCTGATGGTAACAACAGGAGCCAGATCAATTACATCTGAGTACAACCAAGACGGAGGTCACGTGTGCTACCAACTAAACCACTAACACAGAGGACCACTGCACGGATCACGAACTACTGGTTGCGGTTTCCAAGATGCGACACAAAGGCCAGCACAGTAACTTACCAGTACACTTCGATGTACAAGTGATACCAATTTAATACATCATCGATGTACACAATAAGTTTGCAACGTTGGCAGTCCGAGAGGAGATGGCACAGGACAAGATGGCGAAGGACGTGATGGCAAAGGACGAGAGGACACAGGGCGAGATGACACAGAACGAGATGACACAGGACGAGATGACACAGGACGTGATGACACCTGGCACATGAAGAGATGGCACAGGACGAGATGGCACAGGACGAGACGACACATGGCGAGATGACACAGGACGTGATGACACATGACGAGATGACACTGGCCGAAATGACACAGGGCGAGATAACGTTCTGCTCACCCTGTTGTTGACTAGCTATCATACAAGTACACACACACAGAATGACCACAGGCACTCTTATCTCTGGGAAATTGGCCGTCAAATGAAATATGTCCGTTTTGTGTCTGTCTCTTGTACACGTCACCCACGCTCTTCACCAACCGCGTCTTCTGCCTCAGTTCTCGAACTTTGTTCAGGGCCAGCTTTTAGCGTCACGTGACACTCCCACGCGATAGTGCTGTCAGTCTCCAGTTTTCAAGAGATTGGTTTCATTGGTCCAGGGTCTCATGCTTCCCCTAAGTCCCGAATATTGTCCTTGAAAATATCACAAAAACCCGCCGATTCCTGACCAAACTGCAAATCTCACTTCTGGCTCGTTTTAGTCAAATTAATTAAACCTTTCTACACAGTCTTTGTTGGGGCTAGTTAAATGAATGTTCTAAACAAGCTAGTTTATGCTTGTCTAGGCTCACCTGTACTGACTCAAGGCCGTCGCTTTGTTTTCTGGCAGGTGTCTTGTAAACAATATCACCGCCACCAAAACCCTCAACAAAACGAAGAACAAAAACTTTGACAGTCAGTGGTGATTTTTCGAAGGCTTATAGCAGAACTCGACAGTTCGTCTCGCTGGTGGTCAGACTCTCGCAAAGAGCTTATGACCGGCAAATGGAAAGCAGGAATCCTGCCTAAAGGCCCTGTCCTCGCCCGACCAACCCTTGGGAGAAGGGCAGGCCGGCAGGCGAAAAATCGTCTCCAGTCCCTGTGAAATTCATCGCCGGGGCCGTTGGGATCCGTTCTGCACAGAGCGCTGCCATCCCTCCCCGAGTGAGCCCGGTCGGTCTGTCGTCTGATGTGTGTAGGGGCCCCTATCAGGCGGTCCTAGGTCGACGGAGTGAGGGACGGAACAACCGTCCGTCCGTCAGTCGGTCATTGCGGCCGTCCCAGTGAGGCTTTTTACACATCCGTCCCCCGCCGACCGGTGTGTGGGGTTCGTACGTTTCCGGCATATATCTGGTTGATATTGCCAGTAGTCATATGCTTGTCTCATAGATTAAGCCATGCATGTCTAAGTTCACACTTTCTCACGGTGAAACCGCGAATGGCTCATTAAATCAGTCAAGGTTCCTTAGATGACACGATCCTACTTGGATAACTGTGGCAATTCTAGAGCTAATACATGCTTACCAAGCTCCGACCCTCGCGGAAAGAGCGCTTTTATTAGTTCAAAACCAATCGTCGTTTCCCCTCGCGGGGTTGCGGCGTCCCCACTGGTGACTCTGGATAACTTTGTGCTGATCGCATGGCCTCATGTGCCGGCGACGCATCTTTCAAATGTCTGCCCTATCAAATGTCGATGGTACGTGACATGCCTACCATGTTTGTAACGGGTAACGGGGAATCAGGGTTCGATTCCGGAGAGGGAGCATGAGAAACGGCTACCACATCCAAGGAAGGCAGCAGGCGCGCAACTTACCCACTCCCGGCACGGGGAGGTAGTGACGAAAAATAACAATACGGGACTCTTTCGAGGCCCCGTAATTGGAATGAGTACACTTTAAACCCTTTAACGAGGATCTATTGGAGGGCAAGTCTGGTGCCAGCAGCCGCGGTAATTCCAGCTCCAATAGCGTATATTAAAGTTGTTGCAGTTAAAAAGCTCGTAGTTGGATCTCAGGCTCAGGCGGGCGGTCCGGCTCGCGCCGGTTCACTGCCCGTTGTCTCCTGCCCTACCGTCTGCCGGCTCTCTCCCGCGAGTGCTCTTCGCTGAGCGTTCCGGGTGGTTGGCGCGTTTACTTTGAAAAATTAGAGTGTTTAAAGCAGGCCTCGGCTGCCTGAATAATGATGCATGGGATAATGGAATAGGACCTCGGTTCTATTTTGTTGGTTTTCGGAACTGGAGGTAATGATTTACAGGGACAAACGGGGACATTTGTATTGCAGCGTTAGAGGTGAAATTCTTGGATCGCCGCAAGACGAGCTACTGCGAAAGCATTTGTCAAGAATGTTTTCATTAATCAAGAACAAAAGTCAGAGGCGCGAAGACGATCATATACCGTCGTAGTTCTGACCATAAACGATGCCGACTAGCGATCCGCAGGAGTTGCTTCGATGACTCTGCGGGCAGCTTCCGGGAAACCAAAGTGTTTGGGTTCCGGAGGAAGTATGGTTGCAAAGCTGAAACTTAAAGGAATTGACGGAAGGGCACCACCAAGAGTAGAGCCTGCGGCTTAATTTGACTCAACACGGCCAGCACTGAAATGATGGACAGGTCGAGAGAACTCTCATATGGTCTAATATGGAACGGGTGCTGGATTTAGACCCTCAGAAATCTGGGGCTAACCTCTCTGTGGCTCGATTGGCCTGCATTCAGTGTTTGATAAAGGAATTGATGGAAGGGCACTACCATGAGTGGAGCCTGCGGCTGAATTTGACTCAACACGCCAATACTGTAGAATGACTGACAAATCGAGAGCGCTTTCGTTGGGTCTAATAGTGAACGTGTGCTGGTATTAGACCCACGGAAGACAGGCCAGTTTCTTTAACCTCTTAATGAAAGAGCGCTACGGTAATCTTGTTTTAACCCTGCAGAAATCACAGATTCCAGATTCCTGGTCATTGACAAACAAAAAAAGCCTTCTATTGATTCGTTCGGTCTAATAGTGAACGGGTGCTGATAATAGACCCACGGAAGACAGGTCAGTTTTACCCTACTAATGACAGGGCGTTGCTACGGTAATCCTGCTCAATTCGAGAGGAGTCGCAGACATTTTGGTTCACGTACCAGGCTGATAAGACAATGGCGCGAGGCTACCATGTGAGGGATTACGACCGAACGTCTCTAAGCCGGAATCCCGCCCAAAATCTTAGCACCACTGCAATGGGAGGCTGCAATATGGTCGGGACCTGGGGCTCGCGCCTCAGCCCCACCCGGTCGAGTTGCAGAAAGAGGTCTCTGCCGCCCACCGAACAAAGCGGGCGGGCAAATGCTCGATATTCATCCCATACGGCGATGAGGTGTGAAACCACTAGTAGAAGACTTAGTTCTCGGTCGGGGTGTCGCAAGCAGTAGAGCAGCCACCTCACTGCGAACTGCTGAGACTCAACCCTTGATCACGAGATATGTCCGCACACCAGGCGAACAACATCTCCGTGCCATGGTCAGGCTTGTCCGGTGGTTAAATGCACTCCTGCCTCGATCTCTACCTCTGTATGCTATCAGCCATACCAATTGACGCAGAAGAGATGCAGACTAGCGGACATTGCACATCTGTCTTATTGTGTCAACCTCCCAGGTGGTGGGGAATGCTAGGCGTACCATCACTGTAGAGAAGCCGAGAAAATAAAGGGAGCAAAGAGATATCCCACTCACATGCATATGGTACGTTTCTGGCAGGACGTGACGATCCTGGGATACAGACACACTGCACTGCCTCTCTTCCGGGTTAGTACAAACCAGTACATAGTCCATATCATATATTATATATCATCACCCCACCCTATAGACACGAGTAGTGAAGACTCGTTAGTCCTGCAAGACAACTTCCATAAGAGAGACAACTCTGATCAAAAATAACAGCTGCCTTCCAGATAGGCTGGGTACAGCCAAAAGGTAGGGAGGGCATCCCTACAGAAACGCCTGTTGAGATCGGATGCACTGGGCCACAGGCTTAACGAAACACTGCAACGTAATTCGCAGTATGATGACAGTACAACCGATCAGAAAAAAGTATGGCGCTCATCCTGTGGAGTCCCACCAGGCAGCGAGAGTACCGGGCCTCACGCCTCGAAGGGGCCCACCCTTGACTACTGGTGGTCACCCACCCATGTGTCGGGGAGTCAAGGCACATGGCTATGGGGCAATTTATATTAACCAAAAACAGACCCTCAAAATACTACAGTGGAATGCGGAGGGAGTCATTAACAAAAAGATTTCCCTAATACATCACTTGCATGAAGGTAAGATTGACGTGGCATGTATCCAAGAAACGCACCTCAACAACAACAACCATAAATTCTAAATCAGAGGATACCAGACCTTCCGTCTGGATAGAGAAGGTCACAGAGGAGGGGTTCTGATACCCGTAACTGCATACCGAGTAGCGCGGTATCTGTCAATCACACCGGACAAGCAGAAATTGTAGGAGTTGACATAATGACACAAGAAACGAAGATCCGCATCTTCAACCTGTACGGACCACCAAATAGAGACCTATCGCTCTCGAGTATGGAGGTCAGAGACTCCAACTGCATAGTAGTTGGAGATTTCAACAGCCACTCGGAGAGATGGGGATACTCTGATACAGACAGCAGAGGTGACGAAGTGGAAGATTGGGAGATAGATACAAATCTCTCCCTAATCAATAGGCCGGAGGATACCCCTAATTTCTATTCTAGAACGTGGCGTACCACCTCGACTCCAGATTTGGCCTTCTCCACAGTGGACATTCACCACAAAATAGACCGCCATGTGCTAAACCAATTGGCAGGTAGCGACCACAGGCCAATTAGGCTAGAAGTTAATATGGAAGTAGGCCCACAGGAAACAAACCGGCTCCCACGTTGGAATTACAAACGAGCCGACCGGGGCAGATTTGCAAGCCTGACAGATGGGTTGTGTGAAACCATCAAGACACGGAACAACAAAATGAAGCCCATTGGTGGAAAGCCTAAGCAAAGCAATAAAGCAAGCTGCCACTGAAACCATCGCAAGAGAGGCAAGGAAAAATTATAATCCCTATTGGAATGATGATTTGCAGAAACCGGAAGACGTATTCACAAATGATAGGAACATGGCAGAGCGAGAACATTCTATGGAGGCAAATATCGCCCTCAAAGCCACCACGGCGAAATACAAAGACACTCTAAACCAAACAGCAAGACCAAGCTGGAAAAAGAAAACAGAAAGCATCAATTTAGGCAAAGAAGGGAACAAATTATGGAAGCTAGTCAGAGCCATGAATGACGAAACTCCATCAAACAAACAAATTACCATCAAACAGGGCGAAAACTTGCTCACTGGACAAAAAGCAGCAAACACCTTTGTTGAACACTATGCCAGAGCAAACCACATAGATGTCCCTACAGATAGGCATACATACATCAGTGAAGAGCAAAAGGGGCACGACAACATCTGATGGAACGTATTATAAACACCATACTTATGTGGCATCTGGAAGAAAAAACACATACTAATTCCACAGCAAGCAGACTTTAGACAGCACAGATGAACTGAGGATCAGGTCATTCTCATAGATAAGGAAATAGAAGATGCCTACCAAGAGCAAAAAATACATAGTAGCGGTTTGGGTGGACCTAGAAAAGGCATTTGACAAAGTCTGGAAAGAGGGACTTAGAGTTCTGCTAAGAAGAAGTGAAGTTTGTGGGAAAATGTACAACTGGATCAGTCACTACCTCAAAAACAGAACGGCCAGAGTTCAAGTACATGGGGCAGATGAGCAAAAAGGTGACACTTGAGCAGGGAGTACCCCAAGGGGGAGTACTGTCACCGACACTCTTCCTGGTGTATATAAATGACATTACAGAGAATATACCAAGAAGAGTCCATAGCTCAATGTTTGCAGACGATCTGGCTATGTGGACCTCTGAAAAAAAACTCAACATAGCAAGAAATCGGATGCAGCAGGCCCTAACATCGCTGGAAGAGTGGGCGAACTCATGGCTGGTCAAAATAAACGAGGAAAAAACTACATGTACAATATTCTCGCTGTCAAACAAACCCCAAAACACCAAATCAAGTCTTAACGGCAAATACATGCAGCCAAACGACAACCTAAACTATCTGGGAGTCACATTTGATCGGTGCATGACATGGAAAAGTCAGATCGAGAGAAACCGAATGAGAGCCAGAGAAAGAATGGCAATCATAAAGAAACTTGCTGGCACAAGCTGGGGAGCAGACGAAAGTATACTAAAGAAACTGTACACTGGAAGAGTGAGACCAGTTCTCGAGTATGGCATTGCGGCATGGACAACAGCAGCAAAGGCGAGCTTCGATAAAATTAGCAAACTCCAAAACCAAGCCATGAGAGTTATAACTTGCGGCATGAAGTCAACGCCAATTGTAGAACTTGAAAAGATTACAAAACTGCAATCCATAGCCGACAGAAGAGACTGCAGAGCCCAGCTGCAGTCAGAGAAACTCAGAAGACTGACTGACCATCCAATGCACCAGAGACTAAACAATTTCGGAAATGGGAAACTAAAGCGGAGAAAATTTGCAGAAATAGCCAAAGCAAAGATGCACGAAAACCCCATGAACGCACTAACACCAACGCCCATCCCTACTGTACGACAACCTACCTGGAGGCAGCATATATTTCCAGAGGTAGTAGAAAATATACCAGGTATTGGAAACAAAAACAGCCAGACTGAAAAAGAAAGAAGAGATAAAAACCTGAGTTACATAACGGAAAACTACGCAAGCATGGACTGGACCCATGCATACACCGACGGTTCTGTAACAAACACAACACAGAACGGAGGGGCAGGAGCATTTCTGAACCTACCAAATGGCAGAAAAATAACACTGCCACTCGCTACTGGAAATTACACAAGCAATTTCAGAGCGGAGGCAGAGGCACTGAGGGCGGCAGTGGAAGAAATGGTGACAGGTAAAAGGAATGAACGCCATGTAGTCCTGCTTACATATGCTCTGGCCGTAGTCACAGCACTATAAAGCCAGAAAAACACTGAACTTAATGACTTAAGAACAGCACTCTGTCAACTATGCCAGCAGTCCGAACCAAAAAGGGTAGTGGTACAGTGGGTCCCATCACACTGCAACATCCAAGGCAACGAGGAGGCACACAGACTGGCAAAAGAAGGTGCAAAACTACCACAGCCAGATACTAGTATGACATACGAAGAGTCAAAACGGCTTATTCGAGCCAGATACATGACCAAATGGGAAACCGAACATACTGGCTACACAAAACACGATGCCTATTACCAGTTGAACAGAAGAGAGCAGGTCGTGGGCCTCAGAATTCGCACTGGCCACAATAGACTGACGTACCACCTATTCAACAAATTGAAAATAGGTGGCACTGACGAATGCTCGTGTGGTACCGGGAAAATGACCGCTGAGCATTTGCTGCAAAACTGCCCGACATACGAGGATCAGAGAAAGCAGATGTGGCCATCACCAGTGGCAACACTAGACAAGCTCTATGGCAGTGTCGAGAGCCTCACGATGAAAAAATAATGGTTGCTGTCTGACTGCGTACGATGAAGAAGAAAAACAAAAAAAGTAAATCCTTGGTACTCAATTATGTCTATTAAAACACCAACAAGATGGGCTAAGATTTGCTACATGCTGTGCTTGATCTTTTATAGAAATAAAATGAACGAAACTTGCTAGTTTACGACAGTGACAATATCTGCCCTATTATGAATTATGCACTCTGAATGTCATGAGAAATGTAAGAACACATGTAACCATTCAAGGTGAATCGTGCAAGGGTTCTAGAGATATTATAGGAAATCTGACAGCATGCTCTGTAGGACATGTATTAGCAGTCTGCTCGTTCTAGGTAACTTGTTGGGAATCTGTGTTTTAACAGCTTTCATAGTTGTTAGCAGTTTAGTTGTTGGGAAATCATTATGCTTATTTGTCGTTTGTTCTGTCGTGTTTTGTTAGTTAAAATTGTTTTACTTGATCTCCTGATTCCTGTCTCATTTTGCGCTGTTTATATTTCACAGAAACTTCACAAGAACCGAAGCAGAAAACCAGAAGCCTCACATAAGCCCATGCCATCATTGCTGTTCTAGACGTTCTGATACATATTATCGATCGAGATTAAACTAATCTGTACAACAATGCCGAAATTGTATAATTGGAAAGACGATAGACCACTGCTACATAACCTGTCACCCATACCAGAGCGCAAAGAATACGTGCCATCAGGAACAGTGAAGCCAGAGCTAGAAGAAGCAAGAGAGCGTTTCCAAGACAGTTACTTTAAAACACCCCATATTGTCAATCTAAACGAAAAATCATTTAGTTACTTTCTATCAGACAAAGACGCGGTTCTTGTTATGTTCTACGATCCACGATCACAAACGTGTAAATGGAGTAAGCCACACTTTGTTGAGGTAAAAAAAATAAAACAGATCAGATTAGATCTAGTAATTTCTTTATTATCTTTAGGGACAAGATCAAATCAACTCAAGGTTTAAAACAGGCTTTCTACATTAGATGTCCCATGTCAATCCCTACTCCATCAAGACTGTAGCGATAAAGACACATATAGGTCAAAGGCTATTGATCTCACCAGGACAAGAACATATATAGGTCACAGCTCAGTGACCTCACCAGGACAAGAACACATAAAGGTCATGGCTCAGTGACCTCACCAGGATAAGAACACATATAGCTCACGGCTCAGTGACCTCACCAGGACAAGAACACATATAGGTCAAGGCTCAGTGACCTCACAAGGACAAGAACACATATAGGTCAAGGCTCAGTGACCTCACCAGGACAAGAACACATATAGGTAAAGGCTCAGTGACCTCACCAGGACAAGAACACATATAGGTCAAGGCTCAGTGGCCTCACCAGGACAAGAACACAGTCTTGCCGACATTATGCTTTGTTCTTTTTCTAGCTGCAGTCCATATGCCATGTCGTATATGTATTTTTGTCTTAGTGAGGTCACTGAACAACGACCTACACATGTGTTTATGTTCTAGTGAGATAACTAAACCATGACATATATATATGTTTTAGTCCTAGTGAGGTCACTGAACCATGACCTATATATGTGTTTGTCCTAGTGAGGTCACTGAACCATGACCTATATATGTTTTGCTCTAATGAGGTCACTGAACCATGACCTATATATGATATTGTCCTAGTGAGGTCACTGAACCATGACCTATATATGTTTTTGTCCTGGTGAGGTCACTGAACCATGACCTATATATGTTTTCCATTAGTGAGGTCACTGAATCATGACCTATATATTTTGTTCTGGTGAGGTCACTAAACCATGACCTATATATGTTTTTGTCCTAGTAAGGTCACTGAACCATGACCTATATATGTTTTTTGTCCTAGTGAGGTCACTGAACTATGACCTATATATGTTTCTAACGATTGTTAACCCTCAGTACTGCTTCAATCAATTTATTTGTCCGAAATTTATGTGGTCGGTCCTTACTACATTTTGCCTCATGTATGTTTCCTATCATTTGGCCTTATTGTATGTTTTAGATTATAGCACACCCGTCCAGTGTATGTCACGTGGCTCTAATGTATGTTTTAGATTGTAGCAGACCAGTCCAGTGTATATCACATGAAGCTAAGGTATGTTTTATATTATATCACACCTGTCTAGTGTATATCATATGCCATTAATGTAAGTTTTAAATTATAACACCACTGTTCAGTGTATATCATATGCCCCTAATGTATGATTTATATTATAACACACGTGTTCAGTGTATTACACATGCCCTTGATTTATTTTAGATTATAACACACCTGTGCAGTGTATATCGCATGGCCCTAATGAATGTTTTAGATTATAGCACACATGTCCAGTGTATATCATATGCCCCTAATGTATGTTTTAGATTATAGCATACCTGCCCAGTTTATACCACATGGACCTAATGTATGACTCAGATGTTAACACATGGTGTCTGGTATATGAACCTTGTCAGTGATTTAGGTATGACATTATAACTCTTCCGTATCATTTCTGTAATGTATATGGAATTCATGTCTCTTTTTTGTCTCCAGTTTCTGAATTTTGTTTCTGATCTCTGATTTCCGACTAGTCTGTGATTGTCTTTCTGATATCTGATAACTCACTCTAGTCTGTGATTTTTATTTTGATCTCTGATTTCTGTTTATGAACTCAGAACGTGTTTCCGATGTCTTCTTCTTCTTCTTCTTCTTCTTCTTCTTCTTCATCGTACGCTGTTTACAGCGATATTTACGTTGCACTGTTTTATTTTGTTAAGCCTGTGGCTCAGTGCATCCGATTTCAACAGGCGTTTCTGTAGGGATTCCGATGTCTAATTTATGTATGTCGTGTCCGATTTTGTTCTCTGTTCTTTTATTATTAGAAGGTGTATCTAACAGTCGTTCGCATGAGAATTTGCTTTTTTCATTCTAGTATAGAACTTATAGCAAGGTTTTCTTTGTAGGAATCCTGAATAAAATAATAGATGTGATGTTGTAATGACAGATCGTACCCAGGACTTGATTGACATGATCACACCTGTTCCAACTATAGTCTTCTTTATTTAAGATTATTATTTTGTCTTGCATCCACATTAAGATTAAGTGGTTCGACTTTTTCAATGTCCAGTAAAACTATTTGTAATCATCATAGGGAATAGTATCTTGTGGGCGAGAGCCATCTCTGATATAGATTGTAGAACCAAACATTGAAAGAGTCCTTGGTCACTGCTCAATATGCTTACATACCTGACACTCTTACACATACGCACTGCTTGGTCATCTCTCATCATGTTTACTGGCCTCACAAGCTGACACAGCTGTTGGTCATTTCTAATCTTGTTTACAGACCTCACAAGCTGACACAACTGTTGGTCATCTCTAATCATGTTTACTGACCTCACAAGCTGACACAACTGTTGGTCATCTCTAATCTTGTTTACTGACCTCACAAGCTGACACAACTGTTGGTCATCTCTCATCATGTTTACTCACCTCACAAGCTGACACAACTGTTGGTCATCTCTAATCTTGTTTACTGACCTCACAAGCTGACACAACTGTTGGTCATGTCTCGATCAACTTTCTGGTCATCTAAAGGAGAATGGTGTAAGAATCGAACGTGAGCGAGATATGGAACAGATGTGATCATCTTAGACGCCATGCAAAGAAACTGAAACTGATCCAAAATGGCAGCTACTAATAGTGTAAAGTTACATTATTGACTTGGTAATTCTGTTATTGTCTCTCCAGACAGGACGTCACCCATATTATATTATTGTCTGTTAGTGTCTCCAGACAGTACCTCACTCATAATGATATTATTGTCTGTTAGTGTCTCCAGACAGTACCTCACTCATAATGATATTATTGTCTGTTATTGTCTCCAGACAGTACCTCACTCATATTATATTATTGTCTGTTATTGTCTCCAGACAGTACCTCACTCATAATGATATTATTGTCTGCAGGCCGCTCAGACAACGGTCAGAAACAAACACAATTATGCAGGTGTAAATTGCAGTGAGGATGAAGATCTATGCATCAGCGAAAAAGTTGAAAAGGTGCCACTTTTCAAGATGTATTCAAGAGGCCATAACATCGGCATTATTCGGGAGCCCAAAACATTCAAAGCTGATATTATGAAATCCTATATGGAGAACGTGCCGGTCTTTCGTAAAGAGGGCTGCCCCGACCGACGTTCCCCTTTCATCTCGTCCCATGTCAAAGCGGTTACAAATATCAAGAGAAAATTTTCTAAAAGAAATATCCCAGCATGTGTAAATAAAAGATAACTATGTCTAGAGATGGCATCCGTGTGGTGTGTAACGACAACAGAACGACGATCTGCAACAATAAGACGACCGTGTTCACCGAGATGCAAAGACATAAACAGCAGCACTACGTGGTGGCAAGCAAGCACGAGCCGTCTAGAGATAGCTGACCCCACAGATGTAGCCGCCACCTCCCCACAATTAATTGAAGAGATGCACTTTCCTGTGGTGTTGTTAGTGTGTCCAATAACGGGAGACTGGAGTGAGTGTCATAGGGTGTCGTAGCTGGTGTGTTGGTGTCGTAGCTGGTGTGTGGGTGTCGTAGCTGGTGTGTGGGTGTCGTAGCTGGTGTGTGGGTTGTCGTAGCTGGTGTGTGAGTGTCGTAGCTGGTGTGTGAGTGTCGTAGTTGGTGTGTGGGTGTCGTAGCTGGTGTGAGGGGGTCGAAGCTAGTGTGTGGGTGTCGTAGCTGGTGTGTGAGTGTCGTAGCTGGTGTGTGGGTGTCGTAGCTGGTGAATGGGTGTCGTAGCTTGTGTATGGGTGTCGTAGCTGGTGTGTGGGTGTCGTAGCTGGTGTGTGGGTGTCACATATAACTCCCCTGAAACTCCAAAATGTCTCATCCCAACCAAACTATATCACCTAATACTCCACTATCTCACCTCAAAACTCACTATCTCACTTAAAACCCACTGTCTCACCTCAAACCCTACTATCTGCCCTGAAACCCAGTATATCACCTCAAACCCTACTATCTCACCTCAAAACTCACTATCGCTCTTAAAACCCACTATCTCACCCCAAACCTCACTATCTCTCTTAAAACTCACTATCTCACCCCAAACTTTACTATCTCTCTTAAAACCCACTGTCTCACCTCAAACCCTACTATCTCACCCCAAACCTAACTATCTGCCTTGAAACCCAATATCTCAAACTCCACTATTTCACCTCAAAATATTCACTCTCTCCCATGAAACCCAACTATATCATCTTTAACCCCAGTATATCACCTCAGACTCCACAATCTACCCTCAAACCCAACTATATTAACTCAAATCCCACTAACTCATCTCAAATCCCACTAACTGACCTAAAATCCCACTAACTCACCTCAAACCCCACTAGGTCACCTCAAACCCAATTAGCTCACCTCAAACCCCACTTACTCACCTCAAACCCTACTAACTCACCTTAAACCTCACTGACCTCAAACCCCACAAATTCAACCTCAAATCCCACTAACTCATCTCAAATCCCACTAACTGACCTAAAATCCCACTAACTCACCTTAAACCTCACTCACCTCCAACCCCACTAGCTCACCTCAAACCCAGGTTTGGATCCAGTTGTGAATCAGATAGACGTGACATTCCTCACATCCAGATGTGGATCAGATAGACGTGACATTCCTCACATCCAGGTGTGGATCAGATAGACGTGACATTCCTCACATCCAGGTGTGGATCAGATAGACGTGACATTCCACACATCCAGGTGTGGAAATGATAGTCGTGAAGTAGCTAAACAGCATTCCTGGACGTCAATCAGAAATAAGAGAAGAGAGTAATCCAGGCAAGAAACGTGCTACTATTTGAAGAACTCAAAAAATTAAGGACTGACAGTTTGAATTAGCCTCGGCAGATGTGAGTCAACATTCTACGGACCAGTCAGGGAGTTGGACTTGAAACATCTGATTTAGAAGCTAGAGAAATGTTGCGGACACGATAAGTGGATACGGAATGAAGAGACCTCAACACATGAAGGGTGTGTGTGGGTGTACAATTAGCAGTTTCCTGTCGCATCAGACTTGTGTTGCGAGATTTCGCCTTTTATGACTATACATTCATTCATTTTCACCCCGATTCGTCTGAGACTATCTTACGCTTAAAGTGATTAAAGTGAGAAACTTGATCTGCGTTACCCTCTCGTCCCCTGTTACCTTAAACCAGCGGAAAGACGTAGTCAAAAGTAGTATATCAGGCGCGAAACAGGTCGCAAATGCGGCATGAGGATCTTATATAAAGCCATATGATTCATAGAGGAACCACATGAGAATCTGACCTTGAAACGCACCGGGTTATGTGATAACACATTAGTAATCAGATCGATAATTCGTCATTCGGTATATAAAACTTTGCTCTGCGAAATTATCGATTTTCAGAAAATATACCAGGAAACTTTCGCTATAGGAAGTTATTGACTTGGGTTTTTCCAGTTTATGTAATTACATTATATATATACATAAACACGTGGCATATTTTTTTTAAATTTACAGATTTTCGTAATTTTGAGGCCCACATAGTAATGAGCTAGTGGATACTCATTAAATTTTGCGACTATTTCGCTTATGAATTTAATTCTAAGCGATTTAATTGGAAGTTTTGTAAGGCAATTCCTCCTCATTTTGTTGTTGTCTTTCATTAGTGTTTTAGGTTGTATGCTATAAATAGCATTTCTAAATATGAAGCGCCTAATGATATCTCTTTGGTGGTCGTTATTGGGGTACTAAAGATGTTGCAAATATAAATATTAGTTTAGGTATAATGAGGGTATTTATTGTTAATATACTTCTTCCAAATATTGTTGAAGTCTTATATTTAAATTTTTCTAACGTATTTTGGATCCGTTCTGTTATTTTATGCCAGATTTCTTTATTTTTAAATAAGGTGTTTGCCAAAAATCGATTCCATATACATGTTTTAGTTTATTCTCCTGCATTAGTTGGAAAGGGAAATCCGTTTTGACATATCTTTTCCTTATTCCCGTGATTTTGGATTTTAATATGTTCATTTTTGAACCACTTTGCCTACCAAATGTTTCAAATTTATTTTGTATGTTTTCTATTGAGGTGTAATTTAAAATTTAATAGGGGGAGGGGGGGGGGGGGGTATCATCTGAGTATCCTATAAGTTTTGTTCTCTCTTAACCCCGGAAAATGTGTGCCTTTGATTGTATTGACTTGCCTAATTTTTGTCTAATTTTGGTTCAATACTAAAACGTAAAGTAACGGGGATAATGAGCAGCCTTGTCTTACCGATCCAGTTATTTGTATTGTGTCTGGAAGTGTGTGATTTATTCTGAGTTTACTCTCTGGTCTGCTATATATTATTTTGACCCAATTTGTAAAATATTCTCCGATGTTGTTTTCTTTTAGTGTGTTGTAGGTATTCGTGTGAGACCCAGTCAAAGACTTTCTCTTGGTCTATCGATAGTATCGCTGACTGTGCGTGTTTTTCATGTGTGTATTGGATAGTGTCCCTTAAAAAGTGTGCATGTTTACTGATACTTCTATTCTGTACACTACATTGCTGGTCTTCATAGACTAGGTGTTTCATAAAGGGTTTTTGTTTGAATGTTAACGCTTTTGTTAGTATTTTGTAGTCTGTATTTAGTAAAGAGATAGGCCTATTATGTTTTACTTCAGTTTTGTCTGTATCAGGTTTAGGTATTAATGTTATGTAGGATTGATTGAAACTGTCTGGTAATTCCCTTTTCTCGGACGCCTCTTGAAAGACGCTGATTATGAGTGGACTCAACTCGTGGAAAAACGTGGAGTAGAAATCAGCGGTCAGATCATCAGGTCCGGGACTTTTGCCGTTTTGAAGGGAGTTTAGAGCGTTGGTACTATTCTTTAATGTTAACTTTACCAAGGGTCCGACTGTCTTGAATTTGATTAAGGTCTCACGACGTTCATATAATTTTGTTGGTGAGCTTCCGGTCGTATATGGGCCCACATAAAAATTGTGGAAACCTTGATCTGTTTTGTCAGTTTCTGTTACAATTAAACCGTCTTTGTCTTCGATTGCTGTTATATGTCTACTGCGTTGTATATTTTGTTCGATTGATATATAGTTTTTTGGGTATTTCTTGTGTTGCTTCCTTTAATGTGGACCTTATTTGTGCCCCTTGTAGCCTATGGTTTTCCAGTTTATCTAGTTCTTCTTGTACTAAATGAATGTATGGGGCAATTTTATCCGAAAGTTCTGTTATCCTGATTGCTTCTTCTATGATACGTTTGTTTTTCCTATTTTTTGTGTTTTATTTTGGATAATGTTTGTGTTGTAACTTTAATTCTTCCTCTTAGTAAATCCCAGTATTTCCCTAGATTTTCGGTTAAGGCCGTTTTTGGAATTATATGTTATTAAAATAGTTATGTGCTTAACAACTTTGTCGTTTGATAATAAAGATGGCGACCAAGCAATAGCTGCTCTCATGGTCTGCAATATTTGTGGGGCGCGGTGTTGTGTGACGATCATTTTCTAGCACGTCCTACGCTATTCACAGGAAGCCTGTGTGTAAATTTCATCGGAATTCGGAGATTCACGATCTGTTCTTCCTGTGTAATAGAATACGCGTTGTTGGATAGGACGTCACTACGGATTGCGCACCGTCATTGGTTGGTGTGCACAACCTGCTTGGAAATTGCGTGCCATGACCGGAAGGTGTAAGGTGTGCTCATGCTTGGCACTACATTCCAGTGGCGCTGAGGTCGGCTAACCCTTCCCTGGAAGAGTGAAAAGTGAAATTAGTAGTCTGCCGATTAAAGTGAGCTCACAAGCCAACCTCACCTCCTCAGGGTACACACTGGGCAACTAGAACCGTGAGGCTCTAGGCTAACGAGGCAATGGCTCGCCTGGGGGGACGGGCTCCTGCAGGTTACTTGCAGATGTTGACCCACCGCAGCTTGGAGAGGAGATGGGCGCTGCCAGGTGATTTCAAGCCTAAGAATCACACATGAGGACAAAAACGAAATCTTATACCGGATCGGTCGCAGCCCGGACAGACAGAGAGGGTTGGCGTGGGATTTTCATGTGTGCCCCAACGACCTGATGGGTTACGGGATGAACTGAGCTGAAGTGAATAAAGAGATATTAAATTTCCAGTGTAGGCATTCAGTGTGTTTTTTGTTTGTGTTTCCGTGACAACTACTTGTACTGCCTTGTGGTATGTGAACGTTGTATTATCCATATGTTTAATTTCTGTTGTCCTGTAATTTTCGTGAATGTAATTTCTGTCTAGCCTGGCTGGTGTACCATAAGCAGGTGTTGTGTCTGTAAATGTTGTCTCCTTGCCGTCAGAGTATTTGTGTCTGTAAGTGTCTCTGAGGGCGAGCTCGTCTAGGACTTGTTGTAAAGTGTCGCTTGATCTCCTTGTGTGTTGTCCCATGTGATGCATCTAGTGGGTTTAGATTACAGTTGAAATCTCCCCCCATTTTCATTTTATGTCGTTTATATTGTCGGCTTAAAGTAGTTTGGAGATTTTCGTAAAATGTATTTCGTCTTGATTTTAGTTGAGGGGGCATGTATGTTCACTAGTGTGTGTGTATCTTCTGGGTTGTCTTTACTTTTTATTTGTATTATTTGTATTCTACCTTGGTTATCTCTATGTGTGTGCGTTACTTCCCACTTATCTGATGTATGTAGTATGTATACTGCAACAGTTTTTCGCTAGTCTGAACGATTTGTGGTGGCCTCTTCACAGTCATCAGGATTAATACAGTTATTAGAATTAATGTGCCCTTGTATCTTTTTCCCCACCACTTGCTCTTTTAATATTTTGCAGTTGAACATAAAGCAGTGTCGTAGGTAGACGAAGAGTCGACATGCGGACCACATAGCCAGTCTACCTCAGCTGTACAGCACATATCATGTTCCGGGGAGTCGGTAAAAAAAGTATTTTATATATATATATATATATATATATATATACGGTATCAGCAGGAGCACCGAAAATATTTAGATATAGAGGGGGAGACATCGTCACCTCGTCCTCGTGTCTTTTTATATAGAAATAGGATAGCGAGTATCTGTGTTGTGTATAGGTGTAGATACCAGAGTTGTGGACTTTGAAGCCGCCATTTTTCCCACCTTGAGCTTGTCGCGTATTTAGGACCTCCAAAAAACATAACAAAAAAGTGTCTTTAATTTATTATGATTTTTATTTAGACCTTTAGTCGTTGTTTTGTCGTAAGCCCCGAAACAGTGGTAGGTTTTACTGCAGAGTAAGATCATCTCATCCCGCTGGTACTCTAATTTAAACAAATCGGGCGTTCGTGTTTCGTACGCGCGACTTTCTCTACATTTCTGGCAATCAAAAGACACTTTACCCTCACTTCTAATAAACGAGTATCGGCGGGGAACCACTGATCGTACACGCTGAATAATTCGGATATCAGGTCCGGTTTTATCGTGTCAAACATAGTGGGCGTCGATAACGCTAGATAGAGAATGTCTGTATCTTTCTCAAACAACTGAAAATCGGTTCACAAACAAAATTATATGAAAGTCGCGAGACTTTCACCAAATGCGTGAACGAGCAAGACAGTCGGACCCTTGGTGAATAGTACACAATAAAGAATATTACCAACGCTCTAAACTCCCTCCAAAACGTGAACGAGCAAGACAGTCGGACCCTTGGTAAAGTTAACATTAAAGAATAGTACCAACGCTCTAAACTCCCTCCAAAACGGCAGAAGTCCCGGACCTGATGATCTGACCGCTGAATTCTACTCCACGTTTTTCCACGTGTTGAGTCCACTCCTAATCAGCGTCTTACAAGAAGCGTCCGAGAAAGGTGAATTACCAGACAGTTTCAATCAATCCTACATAACATTAATACTTAAACCTGATACAGACAAAACTGAAGTGAAAAATTATAGGCCTATCTCCTTACTAAATACAGACTACAAAATACTAACAAAAGCGTTAACATTCAAACTAAAACCCTTTATGAAACACCTAGTCTATGAAGACCAGCAATGTAGTGTACAGAATAGAAGTATCAGTAAACATGCACACTTTTTAAGGGACACTATCCAATACACACATGAAAAACACGCACAGTCAGCGATACTATCGATAGACCAAGAGAAAGTCTTTGACTGGGTCTCACACGAATACCTACAACACACTAAAAGAAAACAACATCGGAGAATATTTTACAAATTGGGTCAAAATAATATATAGCAGACCAGAGAGTAAACTCAGAATAAATCACACACTTCCAGACACAATACAAATAACTGGATCGGTAAGACAAGGCTGCTCATTATCCCCGTTACTTTACGTTTTAGTATTGAACCAAAATTAGACAAAAATTAGGCAAGTCAATACAATCAAAGGCACACATTTTCCGGGGTTAAGAGAGAACAAAACTTATAGGATACTCAGATGATACACCCACCCCCCCCCCCCCTTAAATTACACCTCAATAGAAAACATACAAAATACATTTGAAACATTTGGTAGGCAAAGTGGTTCAAAAATGAACATAGTAAATTCCAAAATCATGGGAATAAGGAAATGAAATGTAAAACGGATTTCCCTTTTCAACTAATGCAGGAAAATAAACTACAAAATGTATATAGAATAGATTTTTGGCAAACACCTTAAATAAAAATAAAGAAATCTGGCGTAAAATAACAGAACGGATCCAAAATAAACTAGAAAACTAGTTGGAAGAAGTATATAAAAAACCCTCATTATACCTAAACTAATATAAATATTTGCAACATCTTTAGTACCCCAATAACGACCATCAAAGAAATATCATTAGGCGCTTCATATTTAGAAATGCTATTTATAGCATACAACCTAAAACACTAATGAAAGACAACAACAAAATAATAAAATCGCTTAGAATTAAATTCATTAGCGAAATAGTAGCAAAATATAATGAGTATCCACTAGCTCATTACTATGTGGGCCTCAAAATTCCGAAACTCTGGAAATAAAAAAAAAAATATGCCACGTGTTTAAATATATATATATATATATAATGTAATTACATAAACTGGATTACCCAAGTCAATAACTTCCTATAGCGAAAGTACCTTAGTTGATTTTTTTTAAATTCGTTAACTTCCTTTTAATAAACATATGATGAATTATCGATCTGATTACTAACGCGTTATCACATAACCCGGTGCGGGTCAAGGTCAGATCCTTATGTGGTTCCTCTGAGGATCATATTGCTTTATATAAGATCCTCATTCCACATTTACGACCTGTTTTGTGCTTGATATACTACTATAAACACGACACAAAGTAGCATGCATGCCCATTTTTCATCAGGGTTTATTCCCGAAGCCTTTCCCGTAAACACATTTCCTACAATGCAGCAAGGGATTAGAATAGTAGGCTGATATGAACCGAGGAACGTATGTTACTATATTATTGGAATTGGTTACGCTGGATTAACAAACTGGGACAGTTTGATTTGATATGCAGGTCAAACAATAGCTGTACACGGAGTTTGGTCAGTCTGCTGGCTACAGGAACCATTATTGTCTATACTCGATATGACATGCGAGCCAGGAGTTTGTTCAGTCGTCTGGCTAGGTAAGTAAGTAGCCCCTGTTCAGCCATTTGTTTTTACAGTTTGACTCGACCTTTCAGTAGCAGCTATCCTCTCACTGTTTTGTTTCCCTTATCCCTGCAGCCTTGTCTTTTCACTTGTATTGCATAAGCTTCTGTTTGCCCAGTCCGAGGTGGCTCTTCAGATTACGTCTTTATTTGGATCGGTCTGCAGTTATTTCTTCACAAGATGTCAGATCCATATCCAGAGACTTCATATCTCGCTCATGTGCGTCTTTGAACCACAGCTGTGGTTGGCCAGCTCTTCAATTACCCCACGCCAGCTGTCCAATGAGAATATCTTTGGGAATGCGGCCGTCTTCTGTGCGACGACTATGACAAGGTCAACGCAGTTTTCGTTTGCGAATGAGGGTGTACGTACTTGGGAAACCGGTGCGGGAATGCAGCTCTGCATTTGTCACCATGTCCTCCATGAGATGCCAAGAATAGATCTATATGAGATGCCAAGGATTGATCTCTCCATGAGATGCCAATGATGGATCTCTTCATGATATGCCCAGGATGGATCGCATGCGCCGTAGGTAAAAGGTGTTAAGCCTATGTTTTAGTTTGACATACTTTGTCCACGTTCTGCTGCCATAAAGAAGCGTACTGGCGACACAGGCATTGTAAATCATGACCTTGGTCCTGACTAAGTTTCGGGTTTTCCCAGACTTGACTTAACGGAACTAGGACTATTATCTCAAGACGCACCATATCTCTGCATTCTTGAAAAAGCGCACCAATTCTGTGGTAACGCTTGCTCTTGGGCTGCCTCTGCCGGAGGTCACTGTCCAACGTTCAACCTCACATGGCCTGCCACCACACGCCCTTGAACCAGCTGTAGCACCAGCCTATGGCATCAAAGTTGACGATTTAGTGCATTAACACGGTATATATATATATGTGTTCCTTTCCTCCACTGTATTCAATTTATTTCCAACGTCAAAGTTTAACTGCAATGGTTCTTCAAGCAATGTGTCTGTTGCCATGTTCGTGTGACCTGCCAGGCTTTTCCATGCCTAGCTCTCTTTCTCATTCAACTATTTGAGATTAGTGATTGATCTCCCATCGTTAACGGGTCCTGACATTTTCTCTTATCTGTCGATAAATCTGTTCTGTGTTAAATGTTAGCCAAGCGTGTGGACAGGACACATCCTTGCTCAATCTGCTTCTTACATCTACCCTTAGGGAGGAAAGCCAGTCGGACCAGACCTTATAATGACAGCCTACCACAAGTGTATGCGACCGATACCTTTGTTTCTGATACACGTAATGAGCAACTCTCCTGCTAGACAGTGTAGGTCGGTTTTTCTTAATTTTTTCCTCATAACAGTAATTCTGGAATCACACTATGAGATTTGTCGCTCTTATGTATATCTGTACCAGCATGTGTAAATCCTTTCTACGACAAGGACTCCACACCTGTACACATTACTCTAATCTAATTCTAACTAATGCTTTATAATATTTGACTTTCTCCTATGTTCTAATTTCTTTTTACCATACCTAACATTGCATTTGCCTTTTTCACTGCTACCTGGACTTGCTCACTCACCTTACCTGTATGATCTATTATGACCCCTAGCTATCTTTTCTTTTCTATCTTTCAAAATTGCCAACTCCCATTCTGTTATTATGTTCCATTTTGGATCTACCTATGTGGATGACTGTACATTTATCTACATTAAACTCAATGTGCCAGTTTAAAGATAATTCCCAAATGGTATCATTGTTTTCAAACAACATCCCAGAAGACTATTTACGCAGATCTGTCCTGATGGTAGCAACACGAGCCAAATAGATTATATCCGAGAACAACCAAGACGGAGGTCACGTGTGCTGCAAACTAAACCACCTACACAAAGGACTGCACCACAGATCACAAAATACTGGTTTCAGTTTTCAAGATGAGACAGAAACGCCAGCACTGACCAGTACATTTCGATGTACAAGTGATACCTTTTGATAACATTATCGATTTACAAAATAAGTTTGCAACGTTGGCAGTCCGAGAGGAGATGACACAGGACGAGATGGCGCAGGACGAAATGGCACAGGTCGAGATGGCACAGGACGAGATGGCACAGGGCGAAATGAATCAGGACGAGATGGCACAGGACGAGATGGCACAGGACGAGATGGTACAGGACGGGATGGCACAGGACGAGATGGCACAGGACAAGATGGCACAGGACGAGAGGACACAGGACGAGATGGCAAAGGACGAGATGGCAAAGGACGAGGTGGCACAGGACGAGATGGCACAGGAAGAGAGGACACAGGACGAAATGGCACATGACGAGATGGCACAGGACGAGATGGCACAGGACGAGATGGCACAGGACGAGATGCACAGGACGGGATGGCACAAGACGAGATGGCACAGGACGAGATGGCACAGGACGAGATGACACATGACGAGATGGCACAGGACGAAATGACACAGGACGAGATGGCACAGGACAAGATGGCACAGGACGAGATGGCACAGGACGTGATGGCACAGGACGAGATGGCACAGGACGAGATGGCACAGGAGGAGATGGCAGAGGACGAGATGGCACAGGACGAAATGACAACGGACGAGATGGCACAGGACGAGATGGCACAGGACGAGAGGACACATGACGAAATGGCACAAGACTAGATGTCACAGGACGAGATGACACAGGACGAGATAACACAGGACGAGAGGACAGGATGACACTGGACGAGAGGACGCAGGACGAGAGGACAAGATGACACAGGACGTGATGACACAGGACGAGAGGACAAGATGACACAGGACGAGAGGACACAGGACGAGATGGCACAGGGCGAGAGGAGATGACACAGGACAAGATGACACAGGACGAGATGACACATGATGAGAGGACAATATGACACTACATACAATGAAAATGTTAATTTTGATTGCTCCACACATGGTTGCCGGAGTGAAGCACAAGGAACAGATCTAGGTACTGTTAGACACACTGAAGTACTTCTCACAATATTATACTATTCCCGTCACTGTAAAGTAGGCTACTGAACTTCACACAATCTGATAATATTACGTTCACACACTATTTACTATTTCCTTCACACAATATTATACTATTCACTTCACACAATATTATATAATTCACTTCACACAATATTATATAATTCACTTCACACAATATTATACTATTCACTTCACACAATATTATATAATTCACTTCACACAATATTATACTATTCACTTCAAACAATATTATATAATTCACTTCACACAATATTATACTATTCACTTCAAACAATATTATATAATTCACTTCACACAATATTATACTATTCACTTCAAATAATATTATGCTATGCACTTCACTGGGACGTAGTCTATACCTTGTCAACTGAACTGACTATCTACTAATTTCTGTACTGACTAAAGTACTATTTCTCTCACTCTGACTAAACTACTACCCGCTTCACTATGACTAAACTACTACCCACTTCACTCTTGACTAAAGTGCTACTTCCTTCACTCTGACTAAAATACTACTACGTTCATTCTGACTAAAGTACTACCCGCTTCACTCTTTACTAAAGTGGTACTTCCTTCACTCTGACTAAAGTACTACCCGCTTCCCTCTGAATAAAGTACTACCCGCTTCACTCTGACTAAAGTACTTCCCGCTTCACTCTGACTAAAGTACTACCCGCTTCACTCTGACTAAAGTACTACCCGCTTCACTCTGACTAAAGTACTTCCCGCTTCACTCTGACTAAAATACTACTCCGTTCATTCTGACTAAAGTACTACCCGCTTCACTCTGACTAAAGTACTCCACGTTCGTGTAATCATACGATTCTTCGTGGCGAGCCCTAATATGGACAACCCTTGTCTTCGTGTCGAGCCATAATATGGACAACCCTTGTCTTCGTGTCGAGCCATAATATGGACAACCCTTGTCTTCGTGTCGAGCCATAATATGGACATCTCTTGTCTTTGTGGCGAGCCCTAATATGGACAACCCTTGTCTCGGACCTTTTGTGGTTTGTACTTTTAATTTAACTCGACATTTCTTCTGCATGAAATTTCAATATCAGATTAATGATCATCTGAGATAAGATATTTCTTGATTTCTTCCTGACTAGATTTCTTTCTGGCTAGATTTCTCACTACTAAATTTCTTGCTGACTATATTTCTTCATACTAGATTTCTTCCTGATTAGATTTCTTGAAGACTAGATTTCTGCTTACTAAATTTCTTCCTTACTAAATTTCTTGCTAGCTAGATTTCTTAGAACTAAATTTCTTCCCGACTAGATTTCTTCCTGACTAGATTTCTTCCTGACTAGATTTCTTCTTGACTTGATTTCTTTCTGACTAATAGTCTTCCTGACTAGATTTCTTCAAATTATATTTCTTCCTACTAAATTTCTTCCTGACTAGAATTCTTCCTGTTTAGATTTCTACTTGACTTGATTTCTTTCTGACTAATCGTCTTCCTGACTAGATTTCTTTCTGACTATCTTTCTTCATACTACATTTCTTACAAACTAAATTTCTTTCTGATTAGATTTCTTTTTGATTAGATTTCTTTCTGACTAGATTTCTTCATTCTAGATTTCTTCGTATTAATTTTTTTTCAGACTAAATTTCTTCTTTACTAGAATTCTTCCCTACTAGATTTCTTCCTGACTAGGTTTTTTTCCCTGACTAGATTTCCTAATATTGGATTTCTTCCTGATTAAATTTCTTCCCGAATATAATTCTTCCTGACAAGATTTCTTCATATTAGATTTCTTCCTACTAAATTTCTGTCTGACTAGATTTCTTCCTGACTAGATTTCTTCATGTTAGATTTCTTCCTGCTAAATGTCTTCGTGACTAGATCTCTTACTGACTAGATTTCTTTTTACTAGATTTCTTCTTATAATATTTCTTCCTGACTAGATTTGTTTTCACTAGGTTTTATCCTACTAGATTTCTTCCTGACTAGATTTCTTTTTATTAGATTTATTCCTACTAGATTTCTTCCTTACTAGATTACGTTTTACTTGATTTCTTCATGTTAGATTTCTTCCTACTAAATTTCTTCGTGACTAGATTTCTGACTGACAAGATTTCTTTTTAATAGATTTCTTCCTGACTAGATTTTTTCCTGACTAGATTACTTTTTACTACATTTCTTCCTATCAGATTTCTTCCTGACTAGATTTCATGTTACTAGATTTGGTCCTATCAGTATTCTTCCTGACTAGATTTTTATTTTTCTAGATTTCTTCCTACTAGATTTCTTCTTGACTAGATTTTTTCCGGACTAGGTTATTTTTACTAGATTTCTTCTTACTAGATTTCCTCCTGACTAGATTTCTTTCTACTAGATTTCTTCTTACTAAATTTCTTCCTGACTTAGATTTCTTCCTTACTAGATTTCTTCCTGACTGGATTTTTTGTAAACTAAATTTCTTCCTATTAGATTCCCTCATGAATAGATTTCTTTTTACTATAATTATGTCTACTAGATTTCTTCTTTATTAGATTAGTTCTTGACTAGATTTCTTTTTACTAGATTTATTCCTACTAGATTTCTTTCTGCCTAAATTTCTGTTTACGAGATTTATTCCTACTAGATTTCTTCCTGACCAAATTTCTTCTTGACTAGATTTTTTCCTACTAAATTCTTTGCTGACTCGATTTCTTCCTGACTAGATTTCTTACTGACAAGATTTCTTCCTGATTAGATTTCTGCTAGACTAAATTTTTTCCTGACTAGATTTCTTGTAGACTAGATTTCTTCCTACTAGATTTCATCTTGACTAGAAATTGTTGAACTTGAAAAGTTTGTCCTTTAACTTTGGGACCACGTGGCGAATTTATGCTAATTTGGCTTTAAACTCTTTCTGAAACGACATCTTGCGTTCTGCTCACCCTGTTGTTGACTAGCTATCATACAAGTACACACACACAGAATGACCACAGGCACTCTTATCTCTGGGAAATTGGCCGTTAAATGAAATATGTCCGTTTTGTGTCTGTCTCTTGTACACGTCACCCTCGACCTTCACCTTCCGCGTCTTCTGCCTCATTTCTCGAACGTTGTTCAGGGCCAGCTTTTAGCGTCAGGTGACACTCCCACGCGATAGTGCTGTCAGTCTCCAGTTTTCAAGAGTTTGGTTTCAGTGGTCCAGGGTCTCATGCTTCCCCTAAGTCCGGAATATGTTCCTTGACAAAGTCGCACAATCCCGCCGATTCCAGACCAAACTGCAATCTCACTTCTGGCTCGTTTTAGTCAAACCAATGAAACCGTTCTACACTTAAACTTGCCCAGACATTCGGCGCCAGTCTTGGTTGGGGCTAGTTGAATGAAAACATTTGGTGCCAGTCTTGGTTGGGGCTAGTTGAATGAAAACATTTGGTGCCAGTCTTGGTTGGGGCTAGTTAAATGAAAACATTCGGCGCCAGTCTTGGTTGGGGCTAGTTGAATGAAAACATTTGGTGCCAGTTTTGGTTGGGGCTAGTTGAATGAAAACATTTGGTGCCAGTCTTGGTTGGGGCTAGTTGAATGAAAACATTTGGCGCCAGTCTTGGTTGGGGCTAGTTGAATGAAAACATTTGGCGCCAGTCTTTGTTGGGGCTAGTTGAATGAAAACATTTTGCGCCAGTCTTGGTTGGGGCTAGTTGAATGAAAACATTTGGCGCCAGTCTTGGTTGGGGCTAGTTGAATGAAAACATTTGGCGCCAGTCTTGGTTGGGGCTAGTTAAATGAAAACATTCGGCGCCAGTCTTGGTTGGGGCTAGTTGAATGAAAACATTTGGCGCCAGTCTTGGTTGGGGCTAGTTGAATGAAAACATTTGGCGCCAGTCTTGGTTGGGGCTAGTTGAATGAAAACATTTGGCGCCAGTCTTGGTTGGGGCTAGTTAAATGAAAACATTCGGCGCCAGTCTTGGTTGGGGCTAGTTGAATGAAAACATTTGGCGCCAGTCTTGGTTGGGGCTAGTTGAATGAAAACATTTTGCGCCAGTCTTGGTTGGGGCTAGTTAAATAAAAACATTCGGCGCCAGTCTTGGTTGGGGCTAGTTGAATGAAAACATTTGGCGCCAGTCTTGGTTGGGGCTAGTTGAATGAAAACATTTGCCGCCAGTCTTGGTTGGGGCTAGTTGAATGAAAACATTTGGCGCCAGTCTTGGTTGGGGCTAGTTGAATGAAAACATTTGGCGCCAGTCTTGTTGGGGCTAGTTGAATGAAAACATTTGGCGCCAGTCTTGGTTGGGGCTAGTTGAATGAAAACATTTGGTGCCAGTCTTGGTTGGGGCTAGTTAAATGAAAACATTCGGCGCCAGTCTTGGTTGGGGCTAGTTGAATGAAAACATTTGGTGCCAGTCTTGGTTGGGGCTAGTTGAATGAAAACATTTGGTGCCAGTCTTGGTTGGGGCTAGTTGAATGAAAACATTTGATGCCAGTCTTGGTTGGGGCTAGTTGAATGAAAACATTTGGCGCCAGTCTTGGTTTGGGGCTAGTTGAATGAAAACATTTGGCGCCAGTCTTGGTTGGGGCTAGTTGAATGAAAACATTTGGCGCCAGTCTTGGTTGGGGCTAGTTGAATGAAAACATTTGGCGCCAGTCTTGGTTGGGGCTAGTTGAATGAAAACATTTGGTGCCAGTCTTGGTTGGGGCTAGTTGAATGAAAACATTTGGCGCCAGTCTTGGTTGGGGCTAGTTGAATGAAAACATTTGGTGCCAGTCTTGGTTGGGGCTAGTTGAATGAAAACATGTGGCGCCAGTCTTGGTTGGGGCTAGTTGAATGAAAACATTTGGCGCCAGTCTTGGTTGGGGCTAGTTGAATGAAAACATTTGGTGCCAGTCTTGGTTGGGGCTAGTTGAATGAAAACATTTGGTGCCAGTCTTGGTTGGGGCTAGTTGAATGAAAACATTTGGCGCCAGTCTTGGTTGGGGCTAGTTAAATGTAAACATTTGGCGCCAGTCTTGGTTGGGGCTAGTTAAATGAAAACATTTGGCGCCAGTCTTGGTTGGGGCTGGTTGAATGAAAACATTTGGTGCCAGTCTTGGTTGGGGCTAGTTAAATGAAAACATTTGGCGCCAGTCTTGGTTGGCGATAGTTGAATGAATGTGTGGCTACCTTACATACCTGATATGTTCTAAACATGCCAGTTTATGCTGGTCTAGGCTCACCTGTACTGACTCAAGGCCGTGGCTTTGTTTTCTGGTAGGTGTCTTGTAAACAATATCACCACTATCAAAACATTCAACAAAACGAAGAACAAAAATTAACATGGCCCTCTACTTCTTAGTAAATCCATGGTACTCAATTATGTCTATTAAAATACCAACAAGATGGGCTAAGATTTGCTACATGCTGTGCTTGATCTTTTAGAGAAATAAAATGAACGAAACTTGCTAGTTTACGACAGTGACAATATCTGCCCTATTATGAATTATGCACTCTGAATGTCATGAGAAATGTAAGAACACATGTAACCATTCAAGGTGAATCGTGCAAGGGCTCTAGAGATATTATAGGAAATCTGACAGCATGCTCTGTAGGACATGTATTAGCAGTCTGCTCTTGTTCTAGGTAACTTGTTGGGAATCTGTCTTTTAACAGCTTTCATAGTTGTTAGCAGTTATGCTGTTGGGAAATCATTATGCTTGTTTGTCGTTTGTTCTGTCGTGTTTTGTTAGTTAAACATGTTATACTTGATCTCCTGATTCCTGTCTCATTTTGCGCTGTTTATATTTCACAGAAACTTCACAAGAAACGAAGCAGAAAACCAGAAGTCTCACATAAGCCCATGCCATCATTGCTGTTCTAGACGTTCTGATACATATTATCGATCGAGATTAAACTAATCTGTACAACAATGCCGAAAGTATACAACTGGAAAGCAGATAGACCACTGCTACATAACCTGTCACCCATACCAGAGCGCAGAGAATACGTGCCATCAGGAACAGTGAAGCCATTACTCGCAGAAGCAAGACAACGTACTCCGGACAATTACTTTAAATCACCCCATATTGTCAATCTAAACGAAAAATCATTTAATTACTTTCTATCCGACAAAGACGCGGTTCTCGTTATGTTCTATGAACCATATGAACCAACCTGTAGATGGAGTAAGCCACACTTTATTGAGGTAAAACAATAAGAGAGATCACATGAGATAAAGTCTTTTCTTTCTTACCTTTAGTGAACAAGATCAAATCAGCGCGAGGTTTCAATCAGGCTTTCCCCATTAGATGCCCCATGTCAATCCCTACACCGTCAATACTGTAGCAATACAAACACTTATAGGTAAAAGCTCGGTGACCTCAACAGGACAAGAACACATAAAGGTCATGGCTCAGTGACATCACCAGGATAAGAACACAATCAGGGATCAAGATGCTGAGCAGCGCGCGCATAAGTCGGAGTGGTCAGCGACCCATAGCTGCCAAGACCCTTCTACACCTCCAAGCGGTGATCCTGGATAAGAGGCTGCAACCGGACAGACTGGCTAAGGAGAAGGGATCGAAGAGGGAATGCTAATCCGGTACTCAAAAGATGCTTGCTGAAGTCGGATGTGTTGGACCGAAAGGTGCAAATATAGCAGCACAGCTGTAAAATACGACACAACGCATTGAGTTCTCTGGACTACATACTTAAGCCCTTTCAGGGTTTGGTAGTGGGAGATTGAGAATGAACGAAGAAGAAGTAAAACACAATCATACCCTCGTTGCAGCTTCGTTATGCTTTGTTTTTCTCATTCTTGCTGCAGTCACTGAACCATGACCTATATATGTTTTTGTCCTAGTCAGGTCACTGAACCATGACCTATATTAGTTTGTATCCTAGTCAGGTCACTGAACCATGACCTATATATGTTTGTATCCTAGTCAGGTCACTGAACCATGCCCTAAAATGTTTTTGTCCTAGTGAGGTCACTGAACCATGACTTATATATGTTTTTGTCCTAGTCAGGTCACTGAACCATGACCTATATTAGTTTGTATCCTAGTCAGGTCACTGAACCATGACCTATATTAGTTTGTATCCTAGTCAGGTCACTGAACCATGACCTATATATGTTTGTATCCTAGTCAGGTCACTGAACCATGCCCTAAAATGTTTTTGTCCTAGTGAGGTCACTGAACCATGACATATATACGTTTTTGTCCTAGTGAGGCCACTGAACCATGACCTATATATGTTTTTGTCCTAGTGAGGTGACTGAACCATGAGCTATATACGTTTTTGTCCTAGTGAGGCAACTGAGCCATGACTTATATATGTTTTGCCCAAGTGAGACCACTGAACCATGACCTATATATGTTTTTTTCCTAGTGAGGTCACTGAACCATGACCTATATATATTTTTGTCTTAGTGAGGCCACTGAACCATGCCCTATAAATGTTTCCTAGTGAGGTCACTTAACCATGACCTATATATTTTTCTTACGATTGTTAACCCTCAGTACAGCTTCAATCCATTTATTTTTCCATAATTTATGTGGTCGGTCCTCAAAACATTTCGCCTCATGTGTCTGCTTCTTATCATTTGCCTTATTGTATGTTTTAGATTGTAGCACACCTGTCCAGTGTATATCACATGCATATATTGTATGTTGTAGATTATAGCACACATGTCCAGTGTATATCACATAACAATAATGCATGTTTTAGATCATAGCACACCTGTCCAGTGTATATCAGATGGACCTAATGTATCTCAGATGTTAATACATGGTGTCTGGTTCTTGTCAGTCATTTATTTATGACATTTTATCGCGTCTGTATCATTTATGTCATATAAATGTAATTCATGTCTCAAATTGAAAACATGTGTCTCGTTTATGTCACTTGTCTCTCACATATATATCAGATTTTGTCCCACGTGACTTTATTGTTGGTTTTGGTTTGTGTGAAAGGTTTACCTGTCTGGATTCTAGTGGCGACGTCTACTTGAACAGTAGCCTTTAAGGACGTATTGGCCAGTGTATGCATGCCTGTGTGTATCTGTTTATAATGTATTGTGTGTGTTATACTATGGGAGTTTTGCAGCACAGTAGTTTTGTCAATCCTTTCTGTAAGTAGATAAGTGGTAATACCAAGAAAAATGCCTGACATGTCCAGTCAAACTAGACGCGGAAACCCGGTGTGTTGGGTATGCTTACCAAGCGTGTACCTCTGCACCACGCGCCCCTCCACGTGGCTGGTTGATCTTTGTCTCCAATTGATGTCTCAGATTTATGTCCCGTTTTCTATGTCGTGTACATAATGTGTGTCTTTGTCAGCTGGTAGCCGGGCCTAAATAGGGAACAAACAAAAGCAGCACTGGAAACCTGACAGGCATGTCGTAAGATGTCACAACAGAGGAATTTGCAACGATTTGTCCATTTCATCTTGTCGAAACTTTAAGCTCCACAAATTTCTACAAAAACCGACATGTCACCTAAGAAGAAATATTAAGCCAAACTATCCCAGCCAGGCCCATGTAAATTATCAAGAGGCCAGATGAGGATGTTCATAGAAAACGACACGGAATCTGTATTGCTAACTGGACCTGTGTTTGGTCAATATGCGAGGAAAGGAAGGCTACACATACAACTGACTTAGTGACGGTCTTCATCATTGATATGTGTGATTAATGGGGACGGGGTGGTCTAGTGGTTAAGTGGCCCGGCTCACAACCAGAAGGTGCTGGGTTCGATTCCCATCACAGCAACGGCCGTTACCCCGGGGAAGCAAACCCTTACATAAAATGCATGCTGAAGTCGGATGCACTGGGCCGACAGGCGCAAAATAAAAACCACAGTGCAACGCACACCGCCTTGGGGATCAGAGAAATAAGGCAATCGCAAAAAAAAATTAAAAAATGTGTGATTAGTTAACTAATGTTTAACAGCATAGCATGATCCCGAAGTTACTGTTTCGTAATCCCCAAGGTAAGAGACGTAAAGGCATACCAACACATGAACCAGATAAGACACACGAGGCAGGCAAATATTGGACGATTTGTTTCTGATCTTTGATTCCTGTACTTGATATCTGAGTACTGTCCTTGATCTCTGAGTACTGGCCCTGGTAGCTGAGTACTGTACTTGATCTCTGAGTACTGTCCCTGATCTCTGAGTACTGTCCCTGGTAGCTGAGTACTGTACTTGATCTCTGAGTACTGTCCCTGATCTGTCCCCAGACAATGATTTCTATTCCTGCACAATGATTTATGTCCTCGGACAATGTTCTCTGCTACTGATCTATGTTACTGATTTATGCTACTGATCTCTGCTACTGATTTCTGCTACTGATCTCTGCTACTGATATCTGCTACTGATCTCTGCTACTGATCTCTGCTACTGATCTCTGCTGACAATGATCTCTTCTATTGATCTCTGCTACTGATCTCTGCTACTGATATCTGCTACTGATCACTTCTACTGATCTCTGGTTTCCTTGCCGCTGATCTCTTATTTGGTTTTTGATCTTTGTTTTCTGTCACTAATCTCAGTCTTTGTTTTGTTATATCCCCAAGCTCGATATTTGAAGGTTTTTTTGTTCCTGATTTCTGTCTGTTCTGTTTAATTGTGTTTCTGGTTTCTTTTTTCATTCTCATTTCTATGTATGTATCTCGATTCTGATTTATGTATATGTGCCTCATCTTTGAATGTGTTGTATGTTTTTGATTTTCTATTTGCTGTCTCTGATTTTGATTCTTCTACAATTTATGTCTCGTCTTTTGTTTCTAGTTTCTGAATTGTATTTCTGATCTCTGATTTCCGACTACTAATAGTGTAAAGATATATTTTTGACTTGGTAATTATGTTATTTTCTCCAGAAAGTATTTCACTCATAATTATACTATTGTCTGTTATTGTCTACAGACAGTACCTCACTCATAATTATACTATTGTCTATTATTCTCTCCAGACAGTACCTCACTCATTATTATACTATTGTCTGTTATTGTCTCCAGACAGTACCTCACTCATAATGATATTATTGTCTGCAGGCCGCTCATACAACGGTCAGAAACAAGCACCATTATGCAGGCGTTGATTGCACCGATGATGAAGAGCTATGTGCCAGGGAAAAAGTAGACAAGGTGCCACTTTTCAAGATGTATTCAAGAGGCCATAACATCGGCATTATTCGGGAGCCCACAACATTCAAAGCTGATATTATGAAATCCTATATGGAGAACGTGCCGGTCTTTCGTAAAGAGGGCTGCCCCGACCGACGTTCCCCTTTCATCTCGTCCCATGTCAAAGAGGTTGTAGATATCAGGAGAAAAATGTCTAAAAGAAATATCCCAGAATGTGTTAATAAACGATAACTATGTCTAGAGATGGCATCCGTGTGGTGTGTAACGACAACAGAATGACGATCAGCAACAATAAGACGACCGTGTTCACCGAGATGCAAAGCAAAAACAGAAGCACTACGTGGTGGCAAGCAAGCACAGCAGTCTAGAAATGGCTGACCCCACAACAGTCTCCAATGAAATCCTTCTCTGACACTACATGGTGGCAAGCACGAGCACTCTAGAGATAGCTGACCCCACAGATGTAGCCGCCCCCTCCACACGATCAATTAAAGAGATGCACTTTACTGTGGTGTTGTTAGTGTGTCCAATAACGGGAGACTGGAGTGAGTGTCATAGGGTGGCGTTGACGGTGTGATGGTGTCGTAGCTGGTGAATGGAGGTCATAGCTGGGGTGTGAGTGTCGTAGCTGGTGTGTGGGGGTCGTAGCTGGGGTGTGGGTGTCGCAGCAGGGGTGTGAGTGTCGTAGCTGGTGAATGGAGGTTATAGCTGGTGTGTGGGTGTCGCAGCTGGGGTGTGAGTGTCGTAGATGGTGTTTGAGTGTCTTAGCTGGGGTGTGGGTGTCGTAGCTGGTGTGTGATTGTCGTTGCTGGGGTGTGAGTGTCGTAGCTGGTGTGTGGGTGTCGCAGATGGTGTGTGAGTGTCGTAGCTGGGGTGGGGGTGTCGTAGCTGGTGTGTGGGTGTCGTAGCTGGGGTGTGAGTGTCGTAGCTGGTGTGTGGGTGTCGCAGCTGGGGTGTGAGTGTCGTAGATGGTGTGTGGGTGTCGCAGCTGGGGTGTGAGTGTCGTAGCTGGTGTGTGGAGGTCATAGCTGGTGTGTGGGTGTCGTAGCTGGTGAATGGAGGTCATAGCTGGTGTGTGGGTGTCGCAGCTGGGGTGTGAGTGTCGTAGCTGGTGTGTGGGGGTCATAGCTGGTGTGTGGGTGTCGCAGCTGGGGAGTGAGTGTCGTAGCTGGTGTGTGGGGGTCGTAGCTGGGGTGTGGGTGTCGCAGCAGGGGTGTGAGTGTCGTAGCTGGCGAATGGAGGTTATAGCTGGTGTGTGGGTGTCGCAGCTGGGGTGTGAGTGTCGTAGATGGTGTTTGAGTGTCTTAGCTGGGGTGTGGGTGTCGTAGCTGGTGTGTGATTGTCGTTGCTGGGGTGTGAGTGTCGTAGCTGGTGTGTGGGTGTCGCAGAGGGTGTGTGAGTGTCGTAGCTGGGGTGTGGGTGTCGTAGCTGGTGTGTGGGTGTCGTAGCTGGTGTGTGAGTGTCGTAGCTGGTGTGTGGGTGTCGCAGCTGGGGTGTGAGTGTCGTAGATGGTGTGTGGGTGTCGCAGCTGGGGTGTGAGTGTCGTAGCTGGTGTGTGGGTGTCGTAGCTGGATTATAGGTTTGGTAGCTGGTGTATGAAGGTCGTACCTGGTGTATGGATGTTCCATCTGAAGTATGGTTTTCGCATATAACTCCCCTGAAACTCTAAATATCTCACCCCAAACCAAACTATCTAACCTAAAACACTACTATCTCAACTCAATCTCCACAATCTCACCTAGAAACCAACTGACAGCCCTGAAACCCACTGTATCACCTCAAGCCCCACTATTTACCCTGAAACCCACTATCGCACCTCAAATCTCACTATCTCACTTAAAACTCACTATCTCACTTTAAACCATGCTATCTACCTTCTATTATAGAACATGGCATACCACCTCTACTGCAGACTTCGCGTTTTCCACGGTGGATATTCACCACAAAATAGACCGCCAGGTGCTAAACCAATTGGCAGGTAGCGACCGCAGGCCAATTAGGCTTGAAGTTGATATGGAAGTAGGCCCACGGGAAATAAAATCGCTCCTACGTTGGAATTACAAACGAGCCGACTGGGACAGATTTGCAATCCTGACAGATGGGCTGTGTGAAACGATCAACACGCGGAATAACAATATGAAGCACATGGTGGAAACCCTAAACAAAGTAATAAGGCAAGCTGCCACTGAAACCATCCCAAGAGGGGCAAGGAAAAACGACACGCCCTATTGGAATGATGAATTGCAAAAAGCGGAAGACGAAGTCTCAAATGCTAGGAACATGGCAGAGAGAGAACAAACTATGGAGGCAAATATCGCCCTCAAAGCCACCACGGCGAAAAACAAATACACTCTAAACCAAATTACAAGAGAAAGCTGGAAAAACGAAACAGAAAGCCTCAATTTAGATAAAAATGGGAACAAACTATGGAAGTTAGTCAGAGCCATGAATGACGAAACTCCATCAAACAAACAAATTACCATCATGCAGGGCGACAACATGCTCACTGAAAAAAAGCAGCTTTACAGAACATTATGCCAGAGCAAACCACATTGATGTTCCTGCAGATAGGGATACAGACATTAGTGAGGAACAAAAGGGGTACGACAACATCAATATGGCACCAGAGGAGCACATGATGGCAAAAGTAACAATGAATGAAATGGAAGAGGCCATGAGAACCTTAAAGAAAAAGAAACAAACGGAGTAACAAACGAAATACTGATGGGGCTGGGCCAAGCAGCAAAGAGGAAGTTACTATCAGTCCTGAACTAAAGCTGGAAAAGGGGTATTGTACTTCAGACATGGAAAGACGCAGTACTTGTACCAGTACCAAAGAAAGGAAAAGATAAAACAGATCTAAATGGATACAGGCCTATCAGTCTACTGAGCTGTGTAGGCAAACTGAATCAACGTATGATAAACACCAGACTGATGTGGCATCTGGAAGAACAACCCATACTAATTCCACAGCAAGCAGGCTTTAGACAGGACAGATCCACTGAGGATCAGATCACCCATATAGTCCAGGAAATAGAGGATGCTTACCAGGAGCAAAAACACACAGTTACGGTTTGGGTGGATCTAGAAAAGGCATTTGATAAGGTCTGGAAAGAGGGACTTACAGTCAAGCTATGAAGAAGTGAAGTTTGTGGGAAAATGTACAAATGTATCAGTCACTACCTCAAAAACTGAACAGCCAGAGTTCAAGTACAAGGGCAGTTGAGCAAAAAGGTGACACTTGAGCACAGAGTACCCCAAGGGGGAGTAGTGTCACCCACACTCTTTCTGGTGTATATAAATAACATAACAGAGAATATACCAAGAAGAATCCACAGCTCAATGTTTGCAGACGATCTGGCTATGTGGACCTCTGAAAAGAATCTGACCATAGCAAGTAATCGGATACAGCAGGCCCTAACATCGCTGGAAGAGTGGGCGAACTCATTGCTGGTAACAATAAATGAGGAAAAAACAACATGTACGATATTCTCGCTTTCAAACAAACCCCAAAACACCAAAATAAGTCTTAACGGCAAATACCTGCGGTCAAACGACAACCCAAACTACATGGGAGTCACATTTGATCGGCGCATGACATGGAAAAGTCAGATCGAAAGAAACTGAATGAGAGCCAGAGAAAGAATGGCAATCATGAGGAAACTTGCTGGCACAAGCTGGGGAGCAGACGAAGGCATACTAAAGAAACTGTACACTGGAAGAGTGAGACCAGTTCTCGAGTATGGCATTGCGGCATGGACAACATCAGCAAAGGCGAACTTAAACCTTAAGCCAGTGGCAAGACGTAGTCAACATGACAGGAAGTGACATGGCATACACATTTGTTATCAGGGTTTACTCCCGAAAACTTTCCCGTAAACATATGTCCAACATGGCAGCAGGAGCTAAGAACAGTAGTAAGCTGAGATCAAGCGAGGAACGTATGCTACTTTATTACTGGAATTGGTGACTATCGATTAACACACTAGGACAGTTTGATTTGACATGCGGGTCAAACAATAGCTGTACCAGAAGTTTGCTCAGTCAGCTGGCTAGGAAGTACAGTAACCTCTATTCAGGCATGTCTGACTGAAGTTTGACTCGACCTTTGAGTAGCAGCTATCCGCTGACGTTTTGGTTTTCTTTATCCCTGCGGCATTGTCTTTTCACTTGTCTGTGTTGCATGAGCTTATGTTTGCCCAGGCCGAGTAGGCTCTTCAGGGTACGTCTCTATTTAGATCGGTCTACAGTTATTTCTTCACAAGATGTCAGACCCTTATCCAGAGCTTGTCCCGCTTGCGTGCGTCTTTGAACAGCAGACTTTTGGCCTGCCAGCTGTTCTTTCGCCACACGCCAGCTGCCCATAAAGAATATCCTTGGGGATGCGAATGCCATCCATACCACGAATATGGCCGGGTCATTGTAGTTTTCGTTGGCGAAGGATAGTCTAAATATATGGAAATACAACAAAGATGGCGCTATAATTGGCTGCGGGTCTACATTGCTCTACTGTTTTGGTCCGTTATGGATATCGCCAGACCACGGATTTGTCTGGAATTCACATTAATCGACGACTTACACTTGTGTTCACGGAAACGTGTTGTTGTTTTCCGTTTAGACTCCTTAATTCGTTCTTTTTTGTGTGTTCTAAAGTCCTATTATCCTGGTCTGAACATCGGCTAAATGAACAGCACTAGGCTTAAACCTGTAACGTGTTTCATGACCTAGTTCACACGGTTGAGCTTTACGAGATTGCCGCCCTTCACCTTAGCTGCAAACAGAGTCAATTGGGGTGTGGGACATTTAGACACGACTATAATGGACTGAAATACGAACCCACGAGAGGAGGCTTCCAGGAAGAGCTTGAGGGTAGACTGTCTGAGCTTCGTTTTGAAAAGAACGACATCGAAAAGAACTGGGCATCATTGAGAAACACACTCTACGATACAGCTGTTAAACACATTGGCCCACTCACGCGCAAGCATAAGGACTGGTTTGATGAAAACGATCTAGAAATACAGGGCCTTCTCGATGCAAAACATGAAGCGCACATGGAATACCAGAGGGACACACCATCTCCGGCAGCAAAAGCTGCCTTCAATACTGCTCGCAAAGCTGTCAAGACCAGGCTTAGAGAGATGCAAGACTCCTGGCTCAGCAAAAGAGCTGACGAAATTGAGATGTTCGCCGAGCGTCATGACACCAAACGGTTTTACGAGGCACTGAAAGCTCTCTACGGCCTGCAGCCCTCTAGTAATACTCCAGTTCGCAGTGCGGATGGGGTACTGCTAACAGATAAGGTTCAGATTCTAGACAGATGGGCAGACCACTTCTGCAAAATACTAAACCTCCCATCCCCCATAAATGAAGAGGCCATCCGGCGAATGCCGCAGGTAGAACTGAACCTGGCGTTTGATGAAGTAATTACTGAGGAGGAAGTCGACAGGGCAATCAGTTCACTATCTATAGGAAAAGCTCCAGGAGCTGATGCAATACCAGCAGAGGTATATAAGACAACATCCCTCACCAGAAGGATCACTGAACTCTTCTGTCACATGTGGGCTGAAGGTAAAATTCGGCAGGAGCTAAAGGACGCCTCAATCGTTCACCTATACAAAAGAAAAGGCAATCGTCAGGAATGCGAAAATCATCGTGGAATATGGCTACTCTCAGTAGCAGGCAAGATCTTAGCGCGCTTACTGCTAAACAGGCTCAACAAACACCTTGAACAAAGCCACCACCTCCCAGAAAGCCAATGTGGATTCAGAGCCGGAAGAGGAACAGTGGACATGATTTTTGCCGCTCGCCAAGTACAAGAGAAGTGTCGAGAGCAAAATCAGGCATTGTACACCACATTTACTGATTTGACAAAGGCATTTGATACAGTAAACAGAGGAGGGCTGTGGATGATAATGTCCAAGTTTGATTGCCCCAACAAGTTCATAACAATGGTGAAACAGCTACACGAAGGCATGTGTGCTCGTGTACTGGACAGCGGTGCAATCTCTAAAACGTTTCTAGTATCAAACGGAGTAAAACAAGGATGTGTACTAGCCCAGACTTTGTTCAGCATGATGTTCGTGGCCATGATGATAGACGCCTTCAGATCATTGGAGCTTGGAATACCCATAAAAGTACCGCACAGATGGCAAGTTACTCAATTCCAGAAGAATGAAGGCCAAAACCAAAGTGGCTGGCGACATAATCAGGGAACTTGTATTTGCTGACGACTGCGCTCTAATGAGCAACTCAGAACTGAACATGCAGGTTGGAATGGACCAGTTCTCTGCCGCATGCACAAATTTTGGCCTGACCATAAATGCCAAAAAAAAGAGGGCATGTACCAACCAGCACCAGGCATGCCGTCAACAAAACCAGAGACTACAGTCAGCGGGCAGACGTTGAATGCCGTAGAAAAATTCACATATCTGGGCAGCACGCTGTCGAGATCTGTCAGCCTAGACGATGAGGTGGCAAGCAGAATAGCAAAGGCCAGCACAGCCTTTGGTAGAATGCGCTCGATGGTCTGGGCACGTCGTGGCATTAGCGTCAAGACCAAACTCAAAGTCTAACGTCCAACCATCGTTCCAACCCTACTATACGCTTGCGAAAGCTGGACTGTATACTCTGGACATGCAAGGAGGTTAAACCACTTCCACACAGGTTGCCTGAGGCGAATATTCCACATCCGATGGCAAGATCGTGTCACTGATATCGAGGTTCTCTCGAGGGCTAACATGCCCAGCATCCATGCACTGCTAGAAAAAGCACGACTAGGATGGGCCGGACACCTCGTCCGTATGTCAGACGAGCGGCTCCCAAAGAGGCTTCACTACGGCGAGCTGAGAGAGGGATGGCGCGAGAGAGGGCGCCCAAAGATACGTTTTAAAGACAGTCTGAAGGACTCACTAAAAAGTTGCCAGATAGACATCGACACCTGGGAATGTCTTGCGAAAAACAGATCTGACTGGAGAAGCGCAGTCAAATCGGGTGTAGCTGCCGGTGAAGATGACCGTGTTGTGAAAGCCCAGAACAGACGCGAGACGCGGAAATCCCGAGCAGCGGGAACACCATCCCCTTCTACAAACCTCGTGTGCCTGATATGTAGCAGATTTTTTCGTGCTCGCATTGGCCTGTTCAGCCACATGCGCACCCCCACCCAACAGGGAGATCTGTGATAAAGATGATGTCGGCGGTCCTCATCGACAATGATGGAAAGCTATTAAAATGGACTGAACACAGCCGGGGGAGAAATGGCAAACTCACTCACACGCTGAGTTACGACCTATTGTGATTATGGGAAAGGCACAGCACACAATATTAGATGTCATCACTTTTGCTGCCTTGCGGGATACCTGTTTAAGGGAAAGGCTTCGGAAGTAAACCCTAAGGAAAAATCTGCATTATGTGCTATCTCCAGTCGTTTCGATAAATATCTTGTCACTGGCAAGCGGTAGCTCAGGACCAGAGAGTGAGGTTGATAAAAAAAGCAGTTTCTTCCTTCCTTTAATCCAAATCACCACGCAAGTCGCCCACAGCAGACACAGCAAGAGCTAAGACTGTCCATTCGGCTGAACAAAGAGAGTGGTCTTCAACACTTGTGATGGGCGAACATCATCAACATCACTATATATTCTTCTTCTTCATTCATCCCAAGATCAAGGTCCCGGTTTCTCTTACAGAGGACACCGTTGTCTGTAAGGTCGTTTTATCTCCATACAGCTTGTCTCATATCTGTTTCACGAGAACAGTATTTTTTTCTCTCTTTTCCTGCGTGAGCGTGCATCTTTGCAGAACGTGTTCCACTGCTATGATATGCTCCCCCCCCACATGGACACTTGTCATCTGTCCCAATCCTCATTTTTCTCAGTCTGAACATGATGGCTTGCTCTTATCTGGGTAAGTTACAGTAGCTTTCTTCTTTTCGGGTGTCGGTGTGCTGATCAGCCCATTTTATCCTGAAGTTACTTTAAGTATGGCCTTGGCCTCATTATATGTGATACTCAGATCTGTTTGTGGGGATGCTACTCCACACTTTGCTAGTTTGTCTGCAGCTTCATTGCCTTTAATATTGCAGTGGCATGGGATCCACTGTATGACCAACCTTGTGTGTTCTGCTGATAGCTGTGTTAGGAAGAACATACATTGCTCGACATCTTCATCTTTGTGTTGTTTTAGCGCTGCAAATACTGATGCGGCATCAGTCAGGAATACTTTGTTTTCTTGGTGGATATCTTTATCTTGGATTACAAGCTCAGCTGCGGCTTTAGTTCTCTCTACCTCTGCACGGAAGTTATTACAGTATGTTCCAGTTGTTAATACTCGAGTTTTTTTCTTCTCCATTTCTTAGTCTGTAATAGACCCCTCCACCTCCATTGGATGTGGCTTTGCTAGATATGCCATCTGTATATATGTGTATCCATGTTTTTGTTGGGTAAATTGTCCTAAGATATTCTTATGTGATCAATTTTCTTTCTGAATCTGTCTGAGTTCCCTTTTTCCCTATTCCCTCTATGGTTTCTACCATCTCAGGGGACTTGGCTTTTTTTCCATGGTGGATTTGGGATGTTTGTTTTAGATCTCTAACCACTGCCTGGCTTATGATTTGGTCTGCTCTTTTGTTTTTGATAGGAATGGGTTTCTCTTTAATCTCCCTCTTCCCATGCGATTTATCCTGTCATATATTGGGTGATCAGGCATTCGTTTGAACTTCTTCCCCTGTTGGAGTGATTTCTGGTCTCTGCCCGTCTCCATACTTTCGATTCGGCTGATGTTCTCAGTTGCATTTTTTGGTGCTGTTTTAATAGTTTCAGTGATGAAGTGTATACCTTGGTTTTGGGCTGTATTAATTTTGTGAAAGTTATTCTTTGTTGCTGTGGACCATGCTGCTATCCCGTATTTTAGCACTGGTCTCACATAACCTGTGTACAGTTTCTTTAGTGTGCCCGTGTCCGCTCCCCATGTTGAGACTGATATCTTTCTCATTATGGCCATTCTTGTCTTAGCTTTGTTGGTGGCTTTTTTTATCTGGTTTTTCCATGTCAACCTTGGGTCCATTATTATTCCCTGATAAGTTGGACTTATTTCAAGTTGAAGAGTCTGGCCATTTACTTTCATGATTATTTCTTTGGACTTGGCAGATAGAGAGAAAATTGTGTACGTGGTTTTTGGATTCGTGTATAGCGATTTGCCATTTTTTTTCCATGTCTCTTTTTTACTTTAGGACTCCTGCATTTGATTTCTAGCTACAGGTGTAGACTCTTCAGATGTTCATAGTGCCAGGTTATCTGCATATAGTGCACTGTGTACTCTTGTAGGGGTTTCTGTGATTATATCATTGAGGAACAGCATGGGTGAGAGTAATCCACCTTGTGGAACTCCTTGTACCATTTTCATCTTTTTGCTGAGGTGTCCTTTGAGTTGCATCTTTGCTGTCATGTTATCTAGATAATCACTGTTCCACTTGTACATGTTATTGGTCACATCCATTTGCAGTAGTTTGAGCTTTAACCCGCTCTTTCATGTTTTATCAAAGGCTTTTCTTGTTCAAAGTCTATCCAGACTGCCAGTGTTTTCTTTTTTTCTTGAAATGCATCTTCCATCTTCTGCGATATGTATGTCACCTGATCTTTGGTCGATCTGTTTCTACGTTAACCTGCTTGCTGGATGATAAGTAAACTCTTTGATTCAATATGCCAGGTTATTCTAGTTTTAACTATTCGTTCCATTAGTTTCTCCACACAGCTGAGTAGACTTATAGGTGTGTAACTGCCTGGCTACATGTTGTTTATATGAGATGCTAAAGATGGATCTCTGGCGACGTAGGTGAAATCTGTTTAGCCTTTGCTCTTGTTTGACACAGGTTGTCCACGTTTCGCTGCCATAAAGGAGCGTACTGGCTACACATGCATTGTAGACCATGACTTTGGTCCTGACTGTAAGTTTTGGGTTTTCCCAGGCTTGACTGAGAGGGACTAGTACTGCTACCTCAAGACGCACCGTATCTCTGCATTCTTGAACAGGCGCACCAATTATGTGGTAAAGCGTGCTGCTTGGCTACCTGTGCCACAGGGCCCTGTTCAAGGTTCATCCCTGTATGGCCTGAATTCACATACCCATGTTCCATCTGTAGCACCAGCCCATGGCATCAAAGTGCTCGATTTAGTGCATTAAGACGGTATACCTATGTTTCCTTACCTCCACTGTATTCAATTTTGTTCCATCGTCAAAGGTCGACTGGTTCTTCAGAGTACTAGCAATGTGTATGTTGTCAAGATGGTGCAAACTGCCAGCCTTTTCCATGCGTAGCTCTTCTACTTTTTATGTACGCTCGTACACGCTCAACCTTTCCTTCCAGTATTGATTTCATCAAGGTCTTCCGATGTTGTCAAAATCACCTGTCTGATTCCGTCCATCAATTCTCTGTGCATCCCAAATTTCTCCAACGTTTCTCTATTTGTTGTCATGTCTTTTCACGAGATGCGCCCATACATTAACACGTTAAATGCATGAAATGTATTCTTGTGTTTGTTGATTGTCCTCGTTTACAGGCAGCCCAGCCAAGACGGACACACGTCACATCCGGTCATTCTCATTTATAACACGGGAGTTGGATATTCATATTAGCCTTGTTGGTGAAAATGGATTTGACCATCCCAAGTCTCTTGTTGATTTCCACTTTCTATCTTCAATCTGACTTTATTTCCAAAAATGCTCCAGTGTTTGATATTTCCATTATTACCTGCGAAGTAGGACATTGTATATTATCATTATCTATGTTCTCAGTGTTAAAGTTAAATCTATAAACCTGTAATTAACATCTGTACTTCATCTGGATCCTCCATTTCTGTCGTGTTTATTCTCACAGAGGACCACTACACGGATCACAAACTACTGGTTGCGGTTTTCCAGATGAGACCGAGTGGCCAGCAAAGTCACTGACCAACAGAAATCGATGAAAGTGATACGAATTGAAAAGATCGATTTACAAAATAAGTTTGCAACTGTGTTGGCAAATCTTAGTTGGACCCGTTCTTCGACTAGGAGTGGTCCCCCTTGAGCCGGTCCCAACAGGATCCAGTCGTTTCATAGTAGTCTGTCTGTTGTGTAATCGTATATGGTGTGCTGGTCTAGTGAATATCTCTAGCGAGTTGGGGGCCGTCCCCGAGGTCTCTTTTTATCGCGTAGGTGCCACATGGTGGTTAAGGTACTCCATCTTTCGTTTTGGAATGGTTGACGTACTGTAGGACATCGTTGATGTGTCATATTTTGGCAATCCAAAAACAAATGACATCGAACGAGTTGACACTACAAATGATGAACATTTGAATCTCTGTTGCCCCAAACATTCTTCCCAGAGTGACGCACAATGAACAGAGATACGCATCAGCAGAAACACTAAAGATCAGAGAACATAGAAGAACATTAAATAAAAGCAGCGGACAACCAGCAAAACATTTAGAAACCACACAAAAACAGAGGAGAAATAGGACAAGCCAAGACAAGGTACATATAGGAAACATATAAAAGCATTGACGAACTACAGCAAATAAGGCTGGATTGGAGATGCCTTTAAGAATATGTAAAACACTGAAAAGAGAGTACTGACCAGTACCACATATCATCATTGAGAGAGAGGACAGCATATTAAGAGAAAATAACCATATTTTGAGACAATGAAGGAAATATAGCGGAACCATCAATAAAAGCACTTTAAAGCATCAAGTAAAAATAATATCGAACGGAGAGAAGGAACCAGAGCCCACAGTGGATGAAGTACGTTCCGCAATCAACAGTCTAACCAACGGGAGGTCACCGAGGTTCGATAACCTCCCAGCGGAACTAAAACAAGAGAAGCCCAGTATTCTCATTGACAAGGTGCCGTGAACAAGGATCTGGCACAGCTCAGAGTGGACAAAAACATGGTAGGTATCAATCTATATTCCTCTCCTAAAGAGAGGCACACATCACCGCACTATTTCGCTAATAAGCCACGCTAGTAAAATTATCTTGTGGATTATGTTGGATAAAATTGAAATAGCATTTGATTTCGATATCCATGAAGTGCAAGCAGGATCAGAAAGGATACAGGGACCAGAGATGACATATTTAAATTCACTGACATTTGTCTCGCTACATTTCAAAGTATTAAATTGCTCATCACGATCGCTACATTCATTCATAAAATCAATTAGATCAATGCTGATTTCTAAAAGACGGATTGGATAGACAAGACTATATGAAGGTCTTAGGAGACGCTTATTGTATATGCGTTGTGGAAGTGAGCTAAATTGTAATGTTCACCGACAGGTCACGTGTCATCGTTAGCTCATTCCACTGCTACAAGATTGATCCCTAGAAGTTGGATTTAGTCGGGGCCTATAATCAGCTTAATGTCCCTGGACTGTCCACACTTTTCTCTTAATGCTCAAAATATTGTTTTTATTGTTTTTTTGTTTTCATAAAAATATACACCTTTCGATTTTGTCTCTCACGAGTAGTGAAGACTCGACAGTCTGGTAAGACAACTTCCATAAGAGAGAAAACTCTGATCGTAAACAACTGCTGCCTTGCAGATAGGCTGGGGACAGCCAAAGGCTAAGGAGGGCATCCCTACAGAAACGCCTGTTGAAATCGGATGCACGGGGCCGCAAGCCTAACAAAACAGTGCAACGTAAATCACTGTATGATGGCAGTACAACCTATTAGAAAAACGTATGGCGCTCATCCTGAGGAGTCCCGCCAGGCAGCGATAGTGCCGGGCCCCACGCCTCGAAGGGGCCCACCCTTGACTACTGGTGGTCACCCACCCATGTGTCGTGGAGTGAAGGCACATGGCTATGGGGCAACGTCTATTGGCCAAAACCTCAAGACCCTCAAAATACTACAGTGGAATGCGGAGGGAGTCATTAACAAAAACCTTTCCCTAACACACCACCTGCATGAAGGTAAGATTGACGTGGCATGTATCCAGGAAACGCACCTCAACAATAACCATACATTCTCAATCAGAGGATATCAGACCTTCCGTCTAGATAGAGAAGGCCACAAAGGAGGGGTCCTGATACTGACCAGAAACAGCATACCGAGTAGCGCGGTACCTGTCAATCACACCGGACAAGCAGAAATTGTAGGAGTTGACATAATGGCTCAAGAGACGAAGCTCCGCATTTTCAATCTGTACGGACCACCAAACAGAGACCTATCGCTCTCGAGTATGGAGGTCAGAGACTCCAACTGCATAGTAGTTGGAGATTTCAACAGCCACTCGGAGAGATGGGGATACTCTGACACAGACAGTAGAGGTGACGAAGTGGAAGATTGGGAGATAGATGCAAATCTCTCCCTAATCAATAGGCCGGAGGATAGCCCTAGCTTCCATTCAAGAACATGGCATACCACCTCGACTCCAGATTTGGCCTTCTCCACACAGGACATACACTATAAAATAGACCGCCAGGTGCTAAACCAACTGGCAGGTAGCGACCACAGGCCGATCAGGCTAACCATTGACATGGAAGTAGGCCCACAGGAAACAAAACCGCTCCCACGTTGGAATTACAAACGAGCCGACTGGGACAGATTTGCAATCCTGACAGATGGGCTGTGTGAAACCATCAACACACGAAACACCAAAATGAAGCCCATGGTAGAGAGCCTAAGCAAGGCAATAATGCAAGCCGCCACTGAAACCATCCCAAGAGGAGCTAGGAAAAACTATAAGCCCTACTGGAATGATAAGTTACGGAAAGTGGAAGATGCAGTAACAAATGCTAGGAACATGGCAGAACGAGAAAAATCCATGGAGGCAAACATCGCCCTCAAAGCCGCCGCGGCGAAGTACAAACACACTCTCAAGCAAACAGCAAGAGAAAGTTGGAAAAATAAAACGGAAAGTCTAAACCTGGACAAAGAAGGGAACAAGCTATGGATGCTAGTCAGAGCCATGAATGACGAAACCCCGTCAAATAAACAAATTACTATCAAGCAGGGCGAGAACTTGATCACAGGTAAGAAAGCCGCAAACACCTTTGTCGAACACTATGCCAGAGCAAACCACATCGAGGTCCCTGCAGATAAGCATACAGACATCAGCGAAGAGCTAAAGGGACACGAAAACATAAATACGGCTCCTGAAGAGCACATGATGGCCAAACTAACAATGCGCGAAATGGAAGAGGCTATGAGAACACTAAAGAAAAGGAAATCTCCCGGAAAAGACGGGATAACAAACGAAATGCTGATGGGGCTGGGCCAAACAGCGAAGAAGAAACTACTATCAGTCCTAAACCAAAGCTGGAAAAGGGGTATTGTACCCCAGGCATGGAAAGATGCAATACTGGTACCAGTACCAAAAACAGGAAAGGACAAAACAGATCCAAATGGATACAGGCCCATAAGCCTACTGAGCTGTGTCGGCAAGCTGATGGAACGGATGATAAACACCAGACTGATGTGGCATCTGGAAGAAAAACGAATACTAATTCCACAGCAAGCCGGCTTTAGACAGCACAGATCCTCTGAGGACCAGGTCATCCTCATAGCCCAGGAGATAGAAGATGCCTAGCAGGCACAGAAACACACAGTAGCTGTTTGGGTGGATCTGGAAAAGGCATTTGACAAAGTCTGGAAGGATGGACTTAGAGTCAAGCTAAGAAGAAGTGATGTCTGTGGGAAGATGTACAAGTGGATCAACCACTACCTCAAACAAAGAACGGCCAGAGTCCAAGTACAAGGGCAGATGAGCAAAAAGGTGACACTCGAGCAGGGAGTACCCCAAGGGGGAGTATTGTCACCCACACTCTTCCTGGTATATATAAACGATATTACAGAGAATATACCAAGAAGAGTCCATAGCTCAATGTTTGCAGACGATCTGGCTATGTGGACCTCTGAAAAGAATCTCACCATAGCAAGAAATCGGATGCAGACGACCCTAACATCGCTGGAAGAGTGGGCGAACTCATGGCTGGTCAAAATAAACGAGGAGAAAACCACGTGCACAATATTCTCGCTCTCATTAAAACCCCAACGTACCAAATTAAGTCTAAATGGCAAAATCCTGCAGCCAAACGACAACCAAACCTATCTGGGAGCCACATTTGATCGGCGCATGACATGGAAAAGTCAGATTGAGAGAAACCGAATGAAAGCCAGAGAAATAATGGCGATCATGAGGAAACTTGCTGGCACAAGCTGGGGAGCAGACGAAGGCATACTAAAGAAACTGTACACTGGAAGAGTGAGACCAGTTCTCGAGTATGGCATTGCGGCATGGACAACAGCAGCGAAGGCGAACTTCGATAAAGTTAACAAACTTCAAAACCAAGACATGAGAATTATAACAGGTGGCATGAAGTCAACGCCAATTGTAGAACTTGAAAAGATTACAAAACTTCAATCCATGACCGATAGAAGAGAATGCAGAGCCCAGCTGCAGTCAGAGAAACTCCGAAGACTGACGGACCATCCAATGTACCAGAGACTAAACAATTTGGGAAATGGGAAACTAAAGCGGAGAAACTTTGCAGAAATAGCCAAAGCAAAGATGCACGAAGATCCCATAAACGCACTAACAACACCAAAACCCATCACTACTGTACGAAAACCTACTTGGAGGCAGGATATATTTCCAGAGGTGGTAGAAAATATACCAGGTATTGCAAACAAAAATGCCAGACTGAAAAAGAAAGGAGAGACACTACCCTAAGCTTCATAACGAAAAGCTACCCAAGCATGGACTGGACCCATGCATACACCGACGGTTCTGTAACAAACACTACACAGAACGGAGGGGCGGGAGCATTCCTGAACCTACCAAATGGCAGAAAAATAACACTGTCATTCGCTACTGGTAAGTACACAAGCAATTTCAGAGCGGAGGCAGAGGCACTGAGGGCGGCAGTGGAAGAAATGGTAACACACAGTGAGAATGAGAGCCATATAGTCCTGCTGACAGATGCTCTCGCCGTAGTCACAGCGCTAAAAAGCCAGAAAAACACTGAGCTTAATGACTTAAGAGCAGCACTCTGCAAACTGTGCCAGCAGTCCGCACCAAAAAGGGTGGTGGTACAGTGGGTTCCGTCACACTGCAACATCCAAGGCAACGAGGAGGCAGACAGACTGGCAAAAGAAGGTGCAAGGCTACCACAAACAGATACCAGTATGACGTACGAATAGTCAAAACGGCTTATCAAAGCCAGATACATGACCAAATGGGACACCGAACATACTGGTTACACCAAAAACGATGCCTATTACCAGTTGAACCGAAGAGAGCAGGTCGTTGTCTTCAGACTCCGCACTGGCCACAACAGACTGAGGTACCACCTATTCAACAAATTGAAGATAGGGTGTACCGACGAATGCCCGTGCGGTACTGGTAAAATGACCACTGAACATCTGCTGCAGAACTGCCCGACATACGAGGATCAGAGAGAGCAGATGTGGCCATTGCCAGTGGAACTGCAAGACAAGCTCTATGGTAGTGGCGAGAGTCTCAGGATGATCGCCGCTTTTTTCGAAAAAATAATGGTTACTGTCTGACTGTGTACGCAGAAGAAGAAGAAGAAGAAGAAGATTTTGTCTCTGCTTCGTTTAAGCGCCCTGGACAGCCAGCACATGTTTGACATGTTTTAAGTGTCCTGTACAGCCAGTACGTTTTTGACGTGTTTTAAGTGCCCTGTACAGCCAGTACATTTTTTACGTGTTTTAAGTGCCCTGTACAGCCAGCACATGTATGACGTGTTTTAAGTGCCTTGGACAGCCACCACATGTTTGACGTGTTTTAAGTGCCCTGTACAGCCAGCACATGTTTGACGTGTTTTAAGTGCCTTGGACAGCCAGCACATGTATGACGTGTTTTAAGTGCCTTGTACAGCCAGCACATGTTCTACGTCTTTTAAGTGCCCTGTAAAGACCTCACTGTAAAAATCTACAAGATCCTCAGCCCCGAAAAGCCTGAAATTCGGAACGTAAAATGGTAGCCATTGTGACAGATCCATTTCAGTGCACCGAGGTGGTGGTTGTTAATTGTGCTTCTTTGTGGCACACAACTAACACACAGGAACAAAACAAACATTGCATTGTTTACAGCAGTGGTGGTCAAGCGAAGGTTGGTCGAGGGTCAGTTTAGCGTCAATGTGAACAGCAGAGGACCAGACCTATAACATCTTTCAACAATGACGTTTTTAGTTTTACATAAAATGAACAACAAACAGAAAGCAATGGTAAACTACTGTACTGCATATCTGTCAAGACATGCAGTCCAGTATTCTGATATACATTCTTTTTTTCAAAAATATAATGAATGTGTTTTGATTTCTTTTGTATTTGAAATATGACATGTAATTATTTGCTTCAAACATAATTTTGAGTGCTCTTTCAACGTGAAGAGGGTGGCTTATCACAATATGTCACTAGTGATTTGAAGTCTCCTTCCATTTGTGAGAGAGCTGTGTCCTGAAGTGAGAGAGCTGTGTCCTCATGTGATAGATATGTGTCCTCCTGTGAGAGAGCTGTGTCCTCCTGTGAGAGAGCTGTGTCCTCCTGTGAGAGAGCTGTATCCTCCTGTGAGTTAGAGTGATGTGTCCTCCTGTGAGTTAAAGAGCTGTATCTTCCTGTGCGGTAGAGAGCGGTGTCCTCCTGTGAGTTAGAGAGATGTGTTCTGCTGTGAGAGAGCTGTATCCTCCTCTTAGAGAGCTGTGTCCTATTGTGTTAGAGAGCGGTGTCCTCCTGTGAGTTATAGAGCGGTATCCTCCTGTGAGTTAGAGAGATGTGTTCTCCTGTGAGTTAGAGAGCTGTGTCTTCCTGTGTTAGAGAGCGGTGTCCTACTGTGACAGAGCTGTGTCCTCCTGTGAGTTAGAGAGCTGTGTCCTCCTGTGAGAGAGATGTGTCCTCCTGTGAGTTAGAGAGCGGTGTCTTCCTGCGAGTTAGAGAGATGTATCTTCGGGTGAGTTAGAGAGCTGTATCTTCATGTGAGTAAGAGAGATGTGTCCTCCTGTGAGAGAGATGTGTCCTCATGTGAGAGAGCTGTGTCCTCCTCTGAGAGAGATGTGTCCTCCTGTGAGAGAGATGTATCTTCCTTTGAGTTAGAGAAATGTGTCCTCATGTGAGTTAGAGAGCTGTGTCCTCCTGTGAGTCAGTGAGTTGTATCCTCCTGTGAGTTAGAGAGCTGTGTCCTCCTGTGAGTCAGAGAGTTGTGTCCTCCTGTGAGTTAAAGAGCTGTGTCTTCCTGTGAATTAGAGAGTTGTGTTCTCCTGTGATTTAGAGAGCTGTGTGCGCCTGTGAGTTAGAGAGTTGTGTCCTCATGTGAGTTAGAGAGCTGTGTTCTCATGAGAGCCAGCACGATGTGTCCACATGTGAAGTAGAGATGTGTGTCATCCTGAGAGTCAGAGAGCTGTCTCCTCTTGTGAGTTAGAGAGAGGTGTCCTTCTATGAGTGAGCTGTGTCCTCCTATGAGTCAGAAACATGTGTCTTTCTGTGAGTTGTGTCCTTATGTCAGTTAGAGAGTTGTGTCCTCCTAAAAGTTAGAGAGCTGTGTCCTCCTGTGAGAGAGCTGTGTCCTCCTGTGAGAGAGCTGTGTCTTACTGTGAGAGAGAGAGAGAGCTGTGTCCTCCTGCGAGAGAGAGAGCGCTGTGTCCTCCTGTGAGTTAGAGAGCTGTGTTCTCCTGTGAGTTAGAGAGATGTGTCCTTCTGCGAATTAGAGAGCTGTGTCCTCCTGTGAGTTAGAGAGCTGTGTCCTCCTGTGAGTCAGAGAGCTATTTCCCCCTGTGAGTTAGAGAGTTTTGTCCTCCCGTGAGTTAGAGAAATGTGTCCTCCTGTGAGAGAGCTGTGTCCTCCTGTGAGTGAGAGAGCTGTGTCCTCCTGTGTGTGAGAGAGTTGTGTCCTCCTGTGAGTGAGAGAGATGTGTCCTTCTGTGAGAGAGCTGTGTCCTCCTATGAGTGAGAGAGATGTGTCCTCCTGTGTGAGAGAGAGTTGTGTCCTCCTGTGAATGATAGAGCTGTGTCCTCCTGTGAGTGAGAGACCTGTATCCTCCTGTGAGTGAGAGAGCTGTGTTCTCCTGCAAATATTTTTACTACAGTAGCCATATTGTCATTTAGGTAAATGGATTTGGCATAAATCACCTCGTGGTGAACTTTGCAATGTAATGTAGGATCGAACATTTTATTTTGCTTCAAAAGTCCAACCAGTCTTGTACAAACAGCAGACAACTTGTCCCACCCACCATATCCTTCCATGGCATTTTGACCTGCAGAAAATGTGCCCTACCCTTTACTTGTACCACGCAAAGAGCAAACTTTCAGTCATTCTCCAGAAACAGTCAAGTCTCCCTGAATCACTTTAGCAAAAAATAAGGCGCTGGCTAGTGTCCATGTTGTCTGTACTTTCATCAATCGCCAGTGACAAGTATGGACAATTTTCTATGAAAGATTTCAAGTTCTGAAACAAAGAAAAACTACTATCTTGTGTTCTCCTAGCCACGATTTGTTTTGGAAGAGATCCATTGCAAACATGTTACTGCTTGTTCTCTATTGAACGCTTCTACAATTTCTTTTCTCTTTGCGTTCGCCTTATTTCTCTAATCCCCAAGGCGGTGTGCGTTGCACTGTGGTTTTTATTTTGCGCTTGTCGGCCCAGTGCATCCGACTTCAGCATGCATTTTATGTAAGGGTCTGCTTCCTCCTGCATTTTCTAAGGGTTTGCTTCCCCGGGGTAGCGGCCGGTGCTGTGATGAGGATCGAACGCAGCACCTTCTGGTTGTGAGCCGTGCCACTTAACCACTAGGCCACGTCGTCCCCGCTTTTACAATTTGAACTACACACTTTTTTCACAAACTCTTCACCAGGAAACGGATGTTTGTATTTGTAAGCTCATAACTAATCTCATAGAATGTCATGAGCTATGATTCCTGAATCTTATTTACATTCTAAATATTCTCTTTTGTTGGTTGAGTTTTTTCTTGAGTTGTTCAATCTCTAGCCCTCGTTACTCGCTGATATGCTCGCTGTAGTTGGTGATTCGTGACGTAGTGACGTTTTGAGTTATATTCTTTCAGTACGTCTTCCACTTGGGCGCTAACTAACCACTGATGTGTATTATCCTTATTGAAAATGAACAAATAATACAACTCCCATTCTGGTTGAAATACACGATTTTCACTGTCCACTTCTCTATACTTTAGAAAACATTTTGACAAATGTAACTCTTATGCATAAAGGAGGACATGACACCAACAGCTACAAGTCTAGAAGTGTCACTGGCTGATGTATACATAACACACTTCACAAGGCTGCCAACTGTGTACCTCAATTCCTTCTTATAAAAATGTACCTACCATCCACTCCAACTCCAACGATAACTTTTCCATAGCGATGCTAAAGACAAAGCATAATCATTTGATCTCAGAGATTTCCAACGACAGAAAAGATATTAGTTACAAATGTAAAACTTGATCTGTTGATTCATGTCTCATTTTGCGCTGTCTATATTTCACAGAAACTTATTTAAAAACCGAAGCAGAAAACCAGCAGCCTCACCTAAGCCCATGACATCATTACAGTACTAGACGTTCTGATACATATTATCGTTCGAGTGTAAACTAACCTGTACAACAAAGTGTACACTAACCTGTACAACAAAGTGTAAACTAACATGTACAACAAAGTGTAAACTAACCTGTACAACAATGCCGAAACGGTATAATTGGAGAGCAGATAGACCACTGCTACATAACCTGTCACCCATACCAGAGCGCAGCGAATACGTGCCATCAGGAACAGTGAAGCCAGAACTAGTAGAAGCAAGAAAACGTATCAAAGACAGATTCTTGAGCTCACCACATATTATTAATCTAAACGAAAGATCGTTCAGTTACTTTCTATCAGACAAAGACGCGGTTCTCGTTATGTTTTACCTTCCAACATCACCAACGTGTTTTTTGACTAAGCCGGAATTTGTTGAGGTAAAACAGTAAGAGAGATCACATGAGATAGTCATTTCTTTCTTACCTTTAGTGACAAGATCAAATCAGCGCCAGATTTCAATCAGGCTTTCCCCATTAGATGCCCCATGGCAATCCCTACACCGTCAATACTGTAGCGATACAAACACATATAGGTCAAAGCTCGGTGACTTCACCAGGACAAGAACACATAAAGGTCATGGCTCAATGACCTCACCAGGACAAGAACACATTTAGGTCATAGCTCAATGACCTCACCAGGACAAGAACACATATAGGTCACGGCTCAATGACCCAACCAGGACAAGAACACATTTAGGTCATGGCTCAATGACCTCACCAGGACAAGAACACATTTAGGTCAAGGCTCAGTGACCTCACCAGGACACGAACACATGTAGGCCAAGGCTCAGTGACCTCACCAGGATAAGAACACATATAGGTCAAGGCGCAGTGACCTCACCAGGATAAAAACACACATTTCAAGGTTCAGTGACTTCACGAGGACAAAAACATAACGATCCCAACGTTGCGGCTACGTTACGCTTTGTTTTTGTCCTAGTCAGGTCACTGAACCATGACCTATATATATGTTTTTGTCCTGATGAGGTGACTTAACCATGACCTATATATGTTTTTGTCCTAGTGAGGTCACTGAACCATGACCTAAATATATGTTTTTGTCCTGGTGAGGTCACTGAACCAAGACCTATATATATATATATATGTTTTTGTCCTAGTGAGGTCACTCAACCATTACCAATATATGTTTTTGTCCTATTGAGGTCACTCAGCCATTACCAATATATTTTTGTCCTAGTGAGGTCACTGAATCATGACCTATTTATCTTTTTGTCCTAGATAAATAGATAAATGATAGGACACCGAGGTACAGTATCCGCATCTATGGATCCATGTTCCACCCTCCTCCTCCGATGTCCACTAAACCCACACACACCCTCCTCCAAATATCCAAGAAGTCCATTCCACTCAGTTATCTCCCGAGGACACAATATACAGTGCAACAAATTCAAGTTTTCCTTCAAATATCAAAGGATCTCTTCCACCTGGAGCATTTATCAGAACAGAACTGCGCTGCCGTCACCAGAGAGAACGATGGACCCGAAGAAATACACCTAGCCGAACACGAGACGACAAATCGATGAACCGCAAGCCAAGCCAAGAATCATTTATTTTCATTATCTGATACTTCATTTTAATTACTTTCATTTCTATATATTTTTGGCATCTTCATAATCATCCCATACCATAGTTCACCTTTTATACATATCATCTCATTGCATCTTCACTATTTTTGCAAATATGTGATGATGATTTGAAAAAAAAAAAAAAAAAAAAAAAAAGAGAAAGAAAAAAAGGTCCCTATCACTTTTATTGAAAAAAAAAACAAAAAAAAGAAAACCGTGAGATGAGATACTTAAGATAAATATACCCATTGCCCCTTTTTGGCAAAACAATCACTGGAAAACGAACGTAAGACAGAACCTCCGAATCTGGACGAGAGTACCTTCAACTAGGGAAGGAAAAAAAAAAAAAAAAAGGATTTGCCAACCACCAATCACTCACAGGAAGGATCACAGCGAACCACCATATGACATGAAAACACTCCTGCAACACGGAAAACACTAGGTTAGGTACATACAGATACACACACGCATCCAAGCACTGGTTTATGCGTCCTGATATCGCCCAATGGACTACGGTCTGGGGTGGAAAATGGCGCGCCTCCGCCAGTAGAAACTAGTGGGGCAAACATCTAAGCATTAAAAAAAAAAATTTGTCCTAGTGAGGTCACTGAACCATTACTAATATATTTTTCTATCCACTATTAACCCTCAGTTCAGCTTCAAACCATTTATTCTTCCGTAATTTATGTGGTCGGTCCTTACTATTTTTTGCCTCATGTCTGCTTCCTATCATATGCCCTTAATGTGTGTATTAGATTGTAACACACCTGTCCAGTGTATACCACATGAACCTAATATATGTTTTAGATTATAATACACGTGCCCATTGTATATCATACGAACCTAATGTGTGTCTCAGATGTTAACACATTGTGTCTGATACTTGTCAGTCATTTATGTTAGACATTTTATCGCTTCTGTTTCTCTTGTCTCTCACATATTTCTCAGATTTTCTCCCACGTTCAACAGTAGCCTTTAAGGATGTATTTATTGGCCAGTGTTTGGATGCCTGTGTGTATCTGTTTATAATGTATTGTGTGTGTTGTACTATGCGAGTTTTGCAGCACAGTAGTTATGCAAATTCTTTCTGTACGTGGAGAAGTGGTCATACCAAGAAAAATCCCCGGTATGTCCAGTCAAACTGGACGCGGAGTGATTTGAAACCCGGTGTGTTGGATATGCTAACCAAGCTTGTACCTCTGCACCACGCGCCCCTCCTCGTGGCTGGTTGATCTTTGTCTCCAATTGATGTCTCAGATTTATGTCCCGTTTTCTATGTCGTGTACATAATGTGTGTCTTTGTCAGCTGGTAGCCGGGCCTAAATAGGGAACAAACAAAAGCAGCACTGGAAACCTGACAAGCATGCCGTAAGATGTCACAACAGAGGAATTTGCAACGATTTGTCCATTTCATCTTGTCGAAACTTTAAGCTCCACAAATTTCTACAAAAACCGACATGTCACCTAAGAAGAAATATTAAGCCAAACTATCCCAGCCAGGCACATGTAAATTATCAAGAGGACAGATAAGGATGTGCATAGAAAACGACACGGAATCTGTATGGCTAACTGGACCTATGTTTGGTCAAGAGAAACAGCCAGTTATGGGAGCTGGAAGGACCGTGCAATGTGCGATGAGAGGAAGGCAACTGACTTAGTGACGGTCTTCATCATTGATATGTGTGATTAGAGGACTAATGTTTAACAGCTTAGCAAGATACCGACATGCGTCATGTCACCAACTTCTCGTGTATCGATCAGTTGAGTAGGACAAGATAAGATGTCACTGGCGCTAAGTAGGACACACATTCAGAGGATCAGCTCATTGCAGTCTAGAGACAGTCACTGTTCTGGAATCCCCAAGGCGACGGACTTAGAGGCATAACAACACATGAACCGGAGAAGACACAAGAGGCGGTCAAATATTGGACGATTTGTTTCTGATCTCTGATTCCTGTCCCTGATCTCTGAGTACTGCTCCTAGTGTCTGATTTTCTTTCTGGCCTCTAGTTTTGTTTCTGATTTCTTAATCAATTTCTCTGATTTCTGACCCTGTTCATAAATATATTTGTCTGGGTTGATTGTTGTCTCTAGGCTCTGAATTATGTCCCTTATCTCTGATTTATTTTCTTGGTCTATAGTTTCTGTCCCTGGTCTGATATTTGTCGATGGTCTCATTTTGCTTCCCTATCTCATTTTTGTCCATTGATTCTGATTTTCGCTTCCAGGTATCTGATTTATGTCCCTAGTCTTTGATTTCTGTATCTGGTCTCTGATTTTATTTCAGACTTCTGATTTAGTTTTTAAAATATAATTTTATTGCTGGTCTCTGATTTATGTCAGTGATTTCTTTTTTCTGTCAATGATGTCTGATTTTTGTCACTTGTCTCTGATTTATGTCCCTGCTTTTTGATTTTGTTTCTGGTCTCTGTTTTTCTCTCTGATTTGTGATTATATTTGCTGGACTTGGATTTCTGTCCGTCTTTTTTTACTTTTGTCCCTGTCTCTGATTGCTGTTCCTGGTCTCTGATATCTGTCTCAGATATCTGATTTTAGTTCCTGATCTCTGATCTCTGTTTCTGATCTCTGATTTCTGTTCCTGGTCTCTGATATCTGTCTCAGATATCTGATTTTAGTTCCTGATCTCTGATCTCTGTTTCTGATCTCTGATTTCTGTTCCTGGTCTCTGATATCTGTCTCAGATATCTGATTTTAGTTCCTGATCTCTGATCTCTGTTTCTGATCTCTGATTTCTGTTCCTGGTCTCTGATCTATGTTTCTGATCTCTGATTTCTGACTCTATTTTTAAAATTTTTTTTCTGATCTCTGATTTCTCTCCATGAACTCAGAACTTGCTTTTGGTGTCTGATTTATGTATGTGGTACCAATTTTTATCATCCGTTCTTTTATTATTACTTGATGTATCTAACAGTCGTTGACATGAAAATTTGCTTTCTTCATTCTCGCTTAGAATCTATAGCAATTTTTCTTTGTAGGAATCCTGAATAAAATAATAGATGTGATGTTGTAATGACAGATCGTACCCAGGACTTGATTGACATGATCACACCTGTTCCAACTATAGTCTTCTTTATTTAAGATTATTATTTTGTCTTGCATCCACATTAAGATTAAGTGGTTCGACTTTTTCAATGTCCAGTAAAACTATTTGTAATCATCATAGGGAATAGTATCTTGTGTGCGAGAGCCATCTCTGATATAGATTGTAGAACCAAACATTGAAAGAGTCCTTGGTCACTGCTCAATATGTTTACATACCTGACACTCTTACACATACGCACTGCTTGGTCATCTCTCATCATGTTTACTGGCCTCACAGGCTGACACAACTGTTGGTCATCTCTAATCTTGTTTACTGACCTCACAAGCTGACACAACTGTTGGTCATCTCTAATCATGTTTACAGACCTCACAAGCTGACACAACTGTTGGTCATCTCTAATCATGTTTACAGACCTCACAGGCTGACACAACTGTTGGTCATCTCTAATCTTGTTTACTGACCTCACAAGCTGACACAGCTGCTAGTCATCTCTAGTCTTGTTTACTGACCTCACAAGCTGACACAGCTGCTAGTCATCTCTAATCTTGTTTACTGGCCTCACAAGCTGACACAACTGTTGGTCATCTATAATCTTGTTTACTGACCTCACAAGCTGACACAGCTGCTAGTCATCTCTAATCTTGTTTACTGACCTCACAAGCTGACACAACTGTTGGTCATCTCTAATCTTGTTTACTGACCTCACAAGCTGACACAGCTGCTAGTCATCTCTAATCTTGTTTACTGACCTCACAAGCTGACACAGCTGCTAGTCATCTCTAATCTTGTTTACTGGCCTCACAAGCTGACACAACTGTTGGTCATCTCTCATCTTGTTTACTGACCTCACAAGCTTACACAACTGTTGGTCATGTCTCGATCAACTTTCTGGTCATCTAAAGGAGAATGGTGTAAGAATCGAACGTGAGCGAGATATGGAACAGATGTGATCATCTTAGACGCCATGCAAAGAAACTGAAACTGATCCAAAATGGCAGCTACTAATAGTGTAAAGTTACATTATTGACTTGGTAATTCTGTCTCTCCAGACAGGACGTCACTCATATTATATTATTGTCTGTCATTGTCTCCAGACAGGACGTCACTCATATTATATTATTGTCTGTTAGTGTCTCCAGACAGGACGTCACTAATATTATATTATTGTCTGTTATTATCTCCAGGCAGGACGTCACTCATATTATATTATTGTCTGTTAGTGTCTCCAGACAGGACGTCACTCATATTATATTATTGTCTGTTAGTGTCTCCAGACAGGATGTCACTCATATTATATTATTGTCTGTTAGTGTCTCCAGACAGGACGTCACTCATATTATATTACTGTCTGTTATTGTCTCCAGACAGGACGTCATTAATAATTATATTACTGTCTGTTATTGTTTCCAGACAGGACGTCACTAATAATTATGTTACTGTATGTTATTGTTTCCAGACAGGACGTCACTAATAATTATATTACTGTCTGTTATTGTTTCCAGACAGGACGTCACTAATAATTATATTACTGTCTGTTATTGCTTCTAGACAGGACGTCACTAATAATTATATTACTGTCTGTTATTGTTTCCAGACAGGACGTCACTAATAATTATATTACTGTCTGTTATTGTTTCCAGACAGGACGTCACTAATAATTATATTACTGTCTGTTATAGTTTCCAGACAGGACGTCACTAATAATTATATTACTGTCTGTTATTTTTTCCAGACAGGACGTCACTAATAATTATATTACTGTCTGTTATTGTTTCCAGACAGTACAGCACTAATAATTATATTACTGTCTGTTGTTGTTTCCAGACAGGACGTCACTAATAATTATATTACTGTCTGTTATTGTTTCCAGACAGGACGTCACTAATAATTATATTACTGTCTGTTATTGTTTCCAGACAGGACGTCAGTAATAATTATATTACTGTCTGTTATTGTCTCCAGACAGGACGTCACTAAAAATTATATTACTGTCTGTTATTGTTTCCAGACAGGACGTCACTAATAATTATATTACTGTATGTTATTGTTTCCAGACAGGACGTCACTAATAATTATATTACTGTCTGTTATTGTTTCCAGACAGGACGTCACTAATAATTATATTACTGTCTGTTATTGCTTCTAGACAGGACGTCACTAATAATTATATTACTGTCTGTTATTGTTTCCAGACAGGACGTCACTAATAATTATATTACTGTCTGTTATTGTTTCCAGACAGGACGTCACTAATAATTATATTACTGTCTGTTATAGTTTCCAGACAGGACGTCACTAATAATTATATTACTGTCTGTTATTTTTTCCAGACAGGACGTCACTAATAATTATATTACTGTCTGTTATTGTTTCCAGACAGTACGTCACTAATAATTATATTACTGTCTGTTATTGTTTCCAGACAGGACGTCACTAATAATTATATTACTGTCTGTTATTGTTTCCAGACAGGACGTCACTAATAATTATATTACTGTCTGTTATTGTTTCCAGACAGGACGTCAGTAATAATTATATTACTGTCTGTTATTGTCTCCAGACAGGACGTCACTAAAAATTAGATTACTGTCTGTTATTGTTTCCAGACAGGACGTCACTAATAATTATATTAATGTCTGTTATTGTTTGAAGACAGGACGTCACTAATAATTATATTGCTGTCTGTTATTGTTTCCAGACAGGACGTCACTAAAAATTATATTACTGTCTGTTATTGTTTCCAAACAGGACGTCACTAATAATTATATTACTGTCTGTTATTGTTTCCAGACAGGACGTCACTAATAATTATATTACTGTCTGTTATTGTTTCCAGACAGGATGTCACTAATAATTATAAGACTGTCTGTTATTGTTTCCAGACAGGACGTCACTAATAATTATATTACTGTCTGTTATAGTTTCCAGACCGGACGTCACTAATAATTATATTACTGTCTGTTATTTTTTCCAGACAGGACGTCACTAATAATTATATTACTGTCTGTTATTGTTTCCAGACAGTACGTCACTAATAATTATATTACTGTCTGTTATTGTTTCCAGACAGGACGTCACTAATAATTATATTACTGTCTGTTATTGTTTCCAGACAGGACGTCAGTAATAATTATATTACTGTCTGTTATTGTCTCCAGACAGGACGTCACTAAAAATTATATTACTGTCTGTTATTGTTTCCAGACAGGACGTCACTAATAATTATATTAATGTCTGTTATTGTTTGAAGACAGGACGTCACTAATAATTATATTGCTGTCTGTTATTGTTTCCAGACAGGACGTCACTAAAAATTATATTACTGTCTGTTATTGTTTCCAAACAGGACGTCACTAATAATTATATTACTGTCTGTTATTGTTTCCAGACAGGACGTCACTAATAATTATATTACTGTCTGTTATTGTTTCCAGACAGGATGTCACTAATAATTATAAGACTGTCTGTTATTGTTTCCAGACAGGACGTCACTAATAATTATATTACTGTCTGTTATTGTTTCCAGACAGGACGTCAGTAATAATTATATTACTGTCTGTTAATGTCTCCAGACAGGACGTCATTAATAATTATATTACTGTCTGTTATTGTTTCCAGACAGGACGTCACTAATAATTATATTACTGTATTTTATTGTTTTAGACAGGACGTCATTAATAATTATATTACTGTATGTTATTGTTTCCAGACAGGACGTCACTAATAATTATATTACTGTCTGTTATTGTTTCCAGACAGGACGTCACTAATAATTATATTACTGTCTGTTATTGCTTCCAGACAGGACGTCACTAATAATTATATTACTGTCTGTTATTGTTTCCAGACAGGACGTCACTAATAATTATATTACTGTCTGTTATTGCTTCCAGACAGGACGTCACTAATAATTATATTACTGTCTGTTATTGTTTCCAGACAGGACGTCACTAATAATTATATTACTGTCTGTTATTGTTTCCAGACAGGACGTCACTAATAATTATATTACTGTCTGTTATAGTTTCCAGACAGGACGTCACTAATAATTATATTACTGTCTGTTATTTTTTCCAGACAGGACGTCACTAATAATTATATTACTGTCTGTTATTGTTTCCAGACAGGACGTCACTAATAATTATATTACTGTCTGTTATTGTTTCCAGACAGGACGTCACTAATAATTATATTACTGTCTGTTATTGTTTCCAGACAGGACGTCACTAATAATTATATTACTGTCTGTTATTGTTTCCAGACAGGACGTCAGTAATAATTATATTACTGTCTGTTATTATCTCCAGACAGGACGTCACTAAAAATTATATTACTGTCTGTTATTGTTTCCAGACAGGACGTCACTAATAATTATATTAATGTCTGTTATTGTTTGAAGACAGGACGTCACTAATAATTATATTACTGTCTGTTATTGTTTCCAGACAGGACGTCACTAAAAATTATATTACTGTCTTTTATTGTTTCCAAACAGGACGTCACTAATAATTATATTACTGTCTGTTATTGTTTCCAGACAGGACGTCACTAATAATTATATGACTGTCTGTTATTGTTTCCAGACAGGACGTCACTAATAATTATATTACTGTGTGTTATTGTTTCCAGACAGGATGTCACTAATAATTATATTACTGTGTGTTATTGTTTCCAGACAGGACGTTACTAATAATTATAAGACTGTCTGTTATTGTTTCCAGACAGGACGTCACTAATAATTATATTACTGTCTGTTATTGTTTCCAGACACGACGTCACTAATAATTATATTACTGTCTGTTATTGTTTCCAGACAGGACGTCACTAATAATTATATTACTGTCTGTTATTGTTTCCAGACAGGACGTCACTAATAATTATATTACTGTCTCCAGGCCGCTGCGACAACTGTGAGAAACAAACACGCTTACGCAGGTGTAGATTGCAGCGAAGATGTTGCCCTATGCCGTAGAGAGAAAGTTGAAACAGTGCCACTTTTCAAGCTCTTTTCAAGAGGTCATATCATCGGCACTATACGGGAACCCACAACATTCAAAGCTGAAATTATGAAAAAGTATGTTGAATTGGTGCCTCTCTTTCGTAAAGAGGGCTGCCCCGACCGCCGTTCCCCGTTCATCTCGTCCCATGTAAATGCGGTTACAGATATCAGAAAAAATCTTTGTAACAGAAATATCCCAGCATGTGTTAATAAACGATAATGACAGACGGCATCCTCCTGGTGTGTAGCGACAACAGCACGACGATCAGCAACAATAAGACGACCGTGTTCACCGAGATGAAACGACATAAACAGAAGCACTACGTAGTGGCAAGCAAGCACAGCCGTCTAGAAATGGCTGACCCCATAACAGTCTTCAAACGGTTCATTCTCTGATTAATCATACAGTTGCCTCCATCTCATACAGTTGCCTTCCTTTCAAATAGTTGCCTCCCTTTCATACAGTTGCCTCCATCTCATACAGTTGCCTCCCTCTCATACAGTTGCCACCCTCTCATACAGTTGCCTCCCTCTCATACAGTTGCCACCCTCTCATACAGTTGCCTCCATCTCATACAGTTGCCTTCCTTTCATACAGTTGCCTCCCTTTCATACAATTGCATCCCTTTCATACAGTTGCCTCCATCTCATACAGTTGCCTTCCTCTCATACAGTTGCCTCCCTCTCATACAGTTGCCTTCCTCTCATACAGTTGCCTCCTTCTCATACAGTTGCCTCCATCTCATACAGTTGCCTTCCTCTCATACAGTTGCCTCCCTCTCATACAGTTGCCTTCCTCTCATACAGTTGCCTCCCTCTCCACGCGATCAAATAACGAGATGCACTTTCCTGTGGTGTTGTTAGTGTGTCCAATAACGGGAGACTGGAGTGAGTGTCTATGGTGTTGTAGCTGGTGTGTGAGTGGCGTAGCTGGTGTGTGGTGTCGCAGCTGGTGTGTGGGTGTCGTAGCTGGTGTGTGGGTGTCGTAGCTGGTGTGTGAGTGTCGTAGCTGGTGTGTGGGTGTCGTAGCTGGTGTGTGGATGTCGTAGCTGGTGTAGTGGTGTCGTAGCTGGTGTATAGGTGTCGTAGCTGGTGTGTGGATGTCGTAGCTGGTGTATAGGTGTCGTAGCTGGTGTGTGGGTGTCGTAGCTGGTGTGTGGGTGTCGTGGCTGGTGTAGTGTTGTCGTAGCTGGTGTAGTGGTGTCGTAGCTAGCTGATACTTAATCAGGAACTAAGTGAAACACGGCAGTCCAGTAGCCAAACCTCTTGGACGACTCAAACAGGGAGCCTATTATTGCAGTAACAACCACATGCCAACAGAATGCTGCAGACATGATGAGCGTAGGAGCGCAAGGTGTGAGTTGGTGAAGGATTTCTACAATAATGGTGTTGCTGTAAGGGTTGGCTGCTGCTCAATGGTTTCTGCGATGGTGATGTTGCTGTAGTGGTTGGTCGCTTGCTCAACGATTCCTGGAATAATGATATTGCTGCAATGGTCGGTGCTCAATGGTTTCTGCGATGAGGATGTTGCTGTAGTGCTGTAGTGCTGGCCGCTAACCTATTTATCTAATTCTCAGGTTCTCTTCTCGTGATCCTGCCTGCATGTGCGTGACTGGCTCTTTTCTGACAGTATGCAAACGTCATATTCACGGGAACTGCATTGTAGAACAAAAGGTTTCCCAAACGTTGGAAATGGGCCCCTCTGGTGCCCAGGGTGCCCCCGCTGTGATAGGTTGTTCTCCCTGAAGATACACGTTATAATTCTCGCTCTGTCTGGGGCTAATTTCTACCTGCATGAACTGAACCCACTCTGTTCGCTGTTTATCTCAGAGGACTCAAGAACTGAACCTGTGATGGCTACAACTACTGTGTCCCCTGCTACAGAACTGAACCTGGCAGGGCTACAACTACTTTTTCCCGTGCTCCAGTACTGAACCTGTGAGGGCTACAACTACTTTGTCCCGTGCTCCAGTACTGAACCTGGGAGGGCTACAACTACTGAGTCCCCTGCTACAGAACTGAACCTGGCAGGGCTACAACTACTTTGTCCCGTGCTCCAGTACTGAACCTGTGAGGGCTACAACTACTTTGTCCCGTGCTCCAGTACTGAACCTGTGAGGGCTACAACTACTTTGTCCCGTACTCTAGAACTGAACCAGTGAGGGCTACAACTACTTTTTGCCGTGCTCCAGTACTGAACCTGTGAGGGCTACAACTACTTTGTCCCGTACTCTAGAACTGAACCTGGGAGGGCTACAACTACTTTGTCCCGTGCTGCAGTACTGAACCTGTGAGGGCTACAACTACTTTGTCCCGTGCTCAGTACTGAACCTGTGAGGGCTACAACTACTTTGTCCCGTGCTTTAAATCAGTGTATCGCCTCGTTTCGCCTGTAAAGTGCCCCCATTCATGTTATATAACAAGCGCCCAATTACGAAAGGAACATAGTGGGATAGTCTTCTGGTATGCTCTCCAAAAATTAAATTCTGCATCTACCTTGATTGACGTCTCAGGCTCCACCCTATCCAAGATGGCCGCTAAACATGATTTTCCTGCCTCAGATTATTGACCAGCGAACGACTCTAATCACTGCTGTGCCTACAACACTTGTCAGTCTAACAGTCTAACTATCCTGTCACCCTGTCAATCACAATGTGACAGCCTGTATTCAAATCCCTGCCCGTGTGCCTTAGTGTGCCCCTCTTTTATTTGGCGTAGCATGTATTACCGCCACCATATTCTTGTCACAACTTAGACGACTACTGCATTGGTGATAACTACGAAGGGTGTTCAAATTAAACCGGACCTAACTGCAACAAGTCAACATACGAATGATGAACATGATGACGTCACTTCCTGTGTAAACGGCATATACTAACCGTTAAGTTTGTAAAATGTCATTATTCTCCGATTCATAGTTTCCTCAGCAGACCGTCGAAAACATGGCAGGTGGGCCACGGAATCCGTCCAGAGTTATCAGCGAGCGGTGATTCGGTTTCTAACAGCGGATGTCGACCAGTTGACATTCATCGCTGAATGTAGACAGTGTATGGTGACAAGACTGTGTCGACAACAGTGAAGAACTGGACAACAATGTTTATAGAAGGACGTGAGTTAACGAAAGATCTTCCGAGACCAGGTGATTCCGTGGCGAAGTGGTTAAGCCGTCGACCTCGTGATCAGGTGGTGTGGGTTCGACTCCGGACTCCGCCGTCTTTTTCACAGGTGCTTGATGCGGAGTCTCCTGCTTCTCGTAGTCGACCCCTAGCCGTCGTGTCCTTGAGTTGCCACTGGAGCCTGGCGGCTCGAGACGAGAGAGTGAGGACAACAAGTTGCTAGCAAAATAAATTGCCATCATCGTCTGCGATGGACGGTGGCCTTTGCCTTTGCCTTTGCCTTTGCCTTCCCAGACCAGGTCAGGCGCATATTGTTAAGTGAACTCACGTCCTTCTTTCAAAGGGTGGGATGTGCTGTTTACACAGGAGTGACGTCCTCATGTGTATGTTTACTTGCTCCAGTTTGATCCGTTTTATATTGAACACGCCTCGTATCTCTCCCCTATCCCTCTAAATGATTATCCCCCACCATCTGGAACAACTGTCTTATTGGTGTTAAATCTTGTAGACTATCGCTTAAACCTATCAATAATAACTCAAAGTAAAATGATGACGTTTTTACAGAAGAATGTCCAACGTGGCTGGCCTTTAACTGATACCTGTACTAAAATAGAATATTACTGTCTCAAATTAACTGCTATGGCTCAGCTAACTCCTTTGGCTCAGTTAACTTCCTTGGCTCAGTTAACTCCTTTGGCTCAGCTAACTGCTATGGCTCAGCTAACTCCTTTGGCTCAGTTAACTCATTTGGCTCAGCTAACTGCTATGGCTCAGCTCTCCTATCGCTCAGCTAACTCCTTTGGCTCAGTTAACTCATTTGGCTCAGCTCTCCTATGGCTCGGCTATTCTATGGCTCAGCTCTCCTATGCTTCATACATGCCAGTTCACATAACATGTTACACCTATGACACTGTCTATCACTATCTCTTTGTCTAGCGCTATCTTTGTGTCTAGCGCTATCTCTGTGTCTAGCGCTATCTCTATGTCTAGCACTATCTATGTGTCTAGCACTATCTCTGTGTCTAGCGCTATCTTTGTGTCTAGCGCTATCTCTATCTAGCACTATCTCTGTGTCTAGCACTATCTTTGTGTCTAGCACTATCTCTTTGTCTAGCGCTATCTCTATCTAGCGCTATCTCTATCTAGCACTATATCTGTGTCTAGCGCTATCTTTGTGTCTATCGCTATCTCTATCTAACACTATCTCTATCTGGCACTATCTCTGTGTCTAACGCTATCTCTATCTAGCACCAACTCTGTGTCTAGCACTATATGTGTGTAACCAAATCCTATTGACATCACATCCCAACAAAGTATCCATCATCGTGACGCCGATGTTACAGAGACCAGGCAGCATCTCTGAAGTGTCATCCAAAGCACTGAACTTGTTACATTCGAAGACGAACTGTTAGATCAGGTGGGCATAAATAAGAAATAATATGAGTGGCGTGAGGATAACAAGCCCCATGGCTCTGTTTTGGGACCAAATTTGTTCGTATATATAGATTTGGACATTGATTTGGGATCCATGATTGCAAAATTTGCTGATGACACAAAACTGTGCAGTAGTGTCTCATCTAAAGCAGAAGTGGATATATTAAGGTCGGATTTAGATACAATTCGTAAAATATCTGTAAGCTGGCAACTGGAGTTTAATGTAGATATATGTACAGTCATCCACATGGGTAGATCCAATATGGAACATAATTACAGAATGGGACAGAACAATATTAGAAAGATAGAAAAGGAAAGGGATCTAGGGGTTATAATAAATCATACAAGAAAGGTGAGTGAGCAAGTCCAGGTAGCAGTGAAAAAGGCAAATGCAATGTTAGGTAGGATAAAAAAAAAACATAAACATGGGAGCAAGGAAGTGATCGTCAAACTGTATAAAGCATTTGTTAGACCTAGATTGGAGTACTGTGTACAGGTGTGGAGTCCTTATCATAGAGGAGATATAAACATGCTGGAAAGGATACAAAAAAGAGGGACAAAACTAATAGTGGGATTCCAGAATTATAGTTATGAGGGAAGACTCAGAAAAACCGGCCTACAGTGTCTCGAAAAGAGAAGAAGATTCGAGGTTGAATTAATACAGGTTTATAAGAAGATCAGAGGAATTGATACATTCTACTATAACAAGTTTTAAAACAAAATACAACCGTCCACAAGAACTAGAGGGCATAACTACAAGTTGACTAAAGAGAGGTCTAGATTAGACATTAGGAAATATGTTCTTTGTCAGAGAGTGTTGAATGCTAGGAATGCAATGCCACGGGAGCTAGTGGAGACAGGGACAGTTAATGCATTTAAGAATAGATTGGATGAGCATAGCTTTTAGAGCAAGGTGATGTAAATGAAAGTGGTTGTAAACAGACTCTTCTAAACCAGTGCAAAGTTGTCAGAATAAGTTAAGTTAAGATATAGTCGACGTTACTCATCCCGTGAAGATATAGTCGATCTTTACTCACCCCGTGAAGATATAGTCGACTGTACTCACCATTTGCAGATATAGTCGACTTTACTCAAGATGGGAAGATATAGTCGACCTTACTCACCATGGGAAGATATAGTCGACTTTACTCACCAAGGGAAGATATAGTCGACTTTGCTCACCATGTGCAGATATAGTCGACTTTACTCACCATGTGCAGATATAGTCAACTTTACTCACCACGTGAAGATATAGTCGACTGTATTCACCATGGGAAGATATAGTCGACCTTACTCACCATGTGCAGATATAGTCGACTTTACTCACCATGTGAAGATATAATCGACATTACTCACCATGTGCAGATATAGTCGACTTTACTCACCATGTGCAGATATAGTCGACTTTACTCACCATGAGCAGTGTTACCGTCAGATATTCTGTTTAACCTTGACACTGAAGCAATGTTTTGGACAGCCGGAGGTCATGACTCATGGGTGGTGTCAATAAATCAACTAAACTGCATCATACCAAAAGTACAGGATTCGGCGATTCAAATTTAAAAAAAACTGAAGTCATGTGTGTGGATTGGGCATTGGCAGGGAAGCTCATGATAGTTAACAAAGTAGACTAGAAGTCGCTCATCAAGGTATAATGGAAGGGATCAGCTGATATGTACTATTGTCTTTACAGTATGGCGCAGAAACATGAGCAATGAACTGATCATTGAGGAAGAAAAATGATGCATGGGGATGGGGAATATAGACGATCAGGTAGCTCCATTCTCGGAGGGAAATAACGCACATAATGATGCATTGGAGAAATTAGAGACGAACAAGAAATTGATGAACGAAATCAGAGTCTGAGAGTTCAGATATGGTGGTGACTTAAGAATACATATCAGCTTACTGACAACAAAGCAAAGGTGGGGGCGGTGGGAGATCGGGGGGCGTACGTTCCAGAGGTAAACAATGTTATCAGTAAGATAATAACAGTCAAAGATGCCCAGGGACTATCTTGTCATATGATACCATCGTGGTAAGAGAAAGAGGACGTTGGAAAGTCATTACAGCAGACCTTGGCTGTAGAGATGGCGTTATGGCATGACATACATTTGGGAGACTGGTCTGGAACTGCGTGAGCGTTTCCGCCAACACCTCAGTAATTTCTAAAATCGCACGGGCTCCACTATCTCCAGCCACTTCAATGGCCCTGGACATCGGGGTAAGGCTAATGTTAGTGCCACAGGCTTTAATTTTGTTCACAAATTTTTTAAAATCCCAACTCATACGGGCTTCCACCAATCTGTCTACTCTTCTAATTTCTTCTCTCTATCATCTGTTAGTCGCTCTGTATCTGGCCACCACCCGACCCCTTCTAATTTCTTCTCTCTATCATCTGTTAGTCGCTCTGTATCTGGCCACCACCCGACCCCTTCTAATTTCTTCTCTCTATCATCTGTTAGTCGCTCTGTATCTGGCCACCACCCGACCCCTTCTAATTTCTTCTCTCTATCATCTGTTAGTCTCTTTGTATCTGGCCACCACTGGCTCACCCGACCCTTTCTCACTTCTTACGCTCTCCTGATCACCTCATCCCGCCTTTGTCTGTCACTTGGGTTCCTGCCCCCGACAAGCAAGGAGAGACCTAACTTGTTCTCAGTTAAGTAAACCCTTTCTTCACACCTATGTATATACATTTCCCAATGTATGTATTAATGCCATCTTCTTTGACACGTTAGTTAATTATTGTTGTTATTTGTTGTCCCTGATGAAGGCATATTGGTCGATACGTAGGTTTAGTTCTTGTTTTCGTTTCGGTCTGATATCTGACTATACCCATGTATGATTTGTTTTCCAATTTATTTTTGTACAAAACACAAATTCTAACGTTTACCCTAAATATGCCTCTTATATCCACACGAACACCAACCATAAAATTAACCCTAACACAAATCTTAACACTGACCGTACCATCTGTCTAATATGTCAAGCTTCGAATCTAATCACAAACCTTGGAGATCCATCAGAGATATGGGTTACTTTGTAACAGTGCATGAGATGACGTCAGCCAGCGACCCAAAACTCGATGTTTGCATCAGTTTCAGCAAACCAAAGGTTATCAACGACTCTTTCAACTTCCAAATACCCAAAAGGTGGTATAGCACCTCAACCCCACCTGCCCCAATCTCCGCTCCCACCCCACCCTGTAGAAGAAGAAGCCTTTTTGCAGAAGCTGAAAGATATGAAGAGACCAACGATCTAAGACACCTTATGTATGGGCCCCCAACAGCTGAGAGATATGAATAGACAACGATCTAAGACACCTAATGTATGGGCACCAACATCTGAGAGATATGAACAGACCACGATCTAAGACACCTAATGTATGGGCCCCCAACAGCTGAGAGATATGAACAGACCAACGATCTAAGACACCTAATGTATGGGCACCAACAGCTGAGAGATATGAACAGACCAACGATCTAAGACACCTAATGTATGGGCACCAACAGCTGAGAGATATGAACAGACCACGATCCAAGACACCTAATGTATGGGCCCCCAACAGCTGAGAGATATTAACAGACGACGATCTAAGACACCTTATGTATGGGCCCCCAACAGCTGAGAGATATGAATAGACAACGATCTAAGACACCTAATGTATGGGCACCAACATCTGAGAGATATGAACAGACCACGATCTAAGACACCTAATGTATGGGCCCCCAACAGCTGAGAGATATGAACAGACCAACGATCTAAGACACCTAATGTATGGGCACCAACAGCTGAGAGATATGAACAGACCAACGATCTAAGACACCTAATGTATGGGCACCAACAGCTGAGAGATATGAACAGACCAACGATCTAAGACACCTCATGTATGGGTCCCCAACAGCTGAGAGATATGAACAGACCAACTATCTAAGACACCTAATGTGTGGGTACCAATATCTGAGAGATATGAACAGACCAACGATCTAAGACACCTAATGTATGGGCCCCCAAACATCTGAGAGATATGAAGAGACCACGATCTAAGACACCTAATGTGTGGCCCGAAACAGCTGAGAGATATGAACAGACCTCGATCTAAGACACCTAATGTATGGGCACCAACAGCTGAGAGATATGAACAGACCAACGATCTAAGACACCTCATGTATGGGTCCCCAACAGCTGAGAGATATGAACAGACCAACTATCTAAGACACCTAATGTGTGGGTACCAATATCTGAGAGATATGAACAGACCAACGATCTAAGACACCTAATGTATGGGCCCCCAAACATCTGAGAGATATGAACAGACCACGATCTAAGACACCTAATGTGTGGCCCGAAACAGCTGAGAGATATGAACAGACAACGATCTAAGACACCTCATGTGTGGGCCCCCAACAGCTGAGAGATATGAACAGACCAACGATCTAAGACACCTAATGTATGGGCACCAACAGCTGAGAGAAATGAACAGACCAACGATCTAAGACACCTCATGTATGGGTCCCCAACAGCTGAGAGATATGAACAGACCAACTATCTAAGACACCTAATGTGTGGGTACCAACATCTGAGAGATATGAACAGACCAACGATCTAAGACACCTAATGTATGGGCCCCCAAACATCTGAGAGATATGAACAGACCACGATCTAAGACACCTAATGTGTGGCCCGAAACAGCTGAGAGATATGAGCAGACCACGATCTAAGACACCTAATGTGTGGGCCCCCAACAGCTGAGAGATATGAACAGACGCCGATCTAAGACACCTAATGTATGGGCCCCCAACAGCTGAGAGATATGAACAGACAACGATCTAAGACACCTCATGTGTGGGCCCCCAACAGCTGAGAGATATAAACAGACCACGATCTAAGACACCTAATGTGTGTCCCGAAACAGCTGAGAGATATGAAGAGACCAACGATCAAAGACACCTAATGTGTGGAAACCAACAGCTGAGATTTATGAACAGACCAACGTTCCAAATCACCTAATGTGTGGACACCAACATCTGAGAGATATGAACAGACCAACGTTCCAAGACACCTAATGTGTGGGCACCAACAGCTGAGAGATATGAACAGACCACGATCTAAGACACCTAATGTGTGGGCACCAACATCTGAGAGATATGAACAGACCACGATCGTAGACACCTAATGTATGGGCCCCCAACAGCTGAGAGATATGAACAGACGACGATCTAAGACACCTAATGTATGGGCCCCCAACAGCTGAGAGATATGAACAGACAACGATCTAAGACACCTAATGTATGGGCACCAACATCTGAGAGATATGAACAGACCACGATCTAAAACACCTAATGTATGGGCCCCCAACAGCTGAGAGATATGAACAGACCAACGATCTAAGACACCTAATGTATGGGCACCAACAGCTGAGAGATATGAACAGACCACGATCTAAGACACCTAATGTGTGGGCCCCCAACAGCTGAGAGATATGAACAGACCCCGATCTAAGACACCTAATGTATGGGCCCCCAACAGCTGAGAGATATGAACAGACAACGATCTAAGACACCTTATGTGTGGGCCCCCAACAGCTGAGAGATATAAACAGACCACGATCTAAGACACCTAATGTGTGGCCCGAAACAGCTGAGAGATATGAAGAGACCAACGATCAAAGACACCTAATGTGTGGAAACCAACAGCTGAGATTTATGAACAGACCAACGTTCCAAAACACCTAATGTGTGGACACCAACATCTGAGAGATATGAACAGACCAACGTTCCAAGACACCTAATGTGTGGGCACCAACAGCTGAGAGATATGAACAGACCACGATCTAAGACACCTAATGTGTGGGCACCAACATCTGAGAGATATGAACAGACCACGATCGTAGACACCTAATGTATGGGCCCCCAACAGCTGAGAGATATGAACAGACGACGATCTAAGACACCTAATGTATGGGCCCCCAACAGCTGAGAGATATGAACAGACAACGATCTAAGACACCTAATGTATGGGCACCAACATCTGAGAGATATGAACAGACCACGATCTAAGACACCTAATGTATGGGCCCCCAACAGCTGAGAGATATGAACAGACCAACGATCTAAGACACCTAATGTATGGGCACCAACAGCTGAGAGATATGAACAGACCACGATCTAAGACACCTAATGTGTGGGCACCAACATCTGAGAGATATGAACAGACCACGATCCAAGACACCTAATGTATGGGCCCCCAACAGCTGAGAGATATTAACAGACGACGATCTAAGACACCTTATGTATGGGCCCCCAACAGCTGAGAGATATGAATAGACAGCGATCTAAGACACCTAATGTATGGGCACCAACATCTGAGAGATATGAACAGACTACGATCTAAGACACCTAATGTATGGGCCCCCAACAGCTGAGAGATATGAACAGACCAACGATCTAAGACACCTAATGTATGGGCACCAACAGCTGAGAGATATTAACAGACCAACGATCTAAGACACCTAATGTATGGGCACCAACAGCTGAGAGATATGAACAGACCAACGATCTAAGACACCTCATGTATGGGTCCCCAACAGCTGAGAGATATGAACAGACCAACTATCTAAGACACCTAATGTGTGGGTACCAATATCTGAGAGATATGAACAGACCACCGATCTAAGACACCTAATGTATGGGCCCCCAAACATCTGAGAGATATGAACAGACCACGATCTAAGACACCTAATGTGTGGCCCGAAACAGCTGAGAGATATGAACAGACCACGATCTAAGACACCTAATGTGTGGGCCCCAAACAGCTGAGAGATATGAACAGACCACGATCTATGACACCTAATGTATGGGCCCCCAACAGCTGAGAGATATGAACAGACAACGATCTAAGACACCTCATGTGTGGGCCCCCAACAGCTGAGAGATATGAACAGACCAACGATCTAAGACACCTAATGTATGGGCACCAACAGCTGAGAGAAATGAACAGACCAACGATCTAAGACACCTCATGTATGGGTCCCCAACAGCTGAGAGATATGAACATACCAACTATCTAAGACACCTAATGTGTGGGTACCAACATCTGAGAGATATGAACAGACCAACGATCTAAGACACCTAATGTATGGGCCCCCAAACATCTGAGAGATATGAACAGACCACGATCTAAGACACCTAATGTGTGGCCCGAAACAGCTGAGAGATATGAGCAGACCACGATCTAAGACACCTAATGTGTGGGCCCCCAACAGCTGAGAGATATGAACAGACCCCGATCTAAGACACCTAATGTATGGGCCCCCAACAGCTGAGAGATATGAACAGACAACGATCTAAGACACCTCATGTGTGGGCCCCCAACAGCTGAGAGATATAAACAGACCACGATCTAAGACACCTAATGTGTGGCCCGAAACAGCTGAGAGATATAAAGAGACCAACGATCAAAGACACCTAATGTGTGGAAACCAACAGCTGAGATTTATGAACAGACCAACGTTCCAAAACACCTAATGTGTGGACACCAACATCTGAGAGATATGAACAGACCAACGTTCCAAGACACCTAATGTGTGGGCACCAACAGCTGAGAGATATGAACAGACCACGATCTAAGACACCTAATGTGTGGGCACCAACATCTGAGAGATATGAACAGACCACGATCCAAGACACCTAATGTATGGGCCCCCAACAGCTGAGAGATATTAACAGACGACGATCTAAGACACCTTATGTATGGGCCCCCAACAGCTGAGAGATATGAATAGACAACGATCTAAGACACCTAATGTATGGGCACCAACATCTGAGAGATATGAACAGACCACGATCTAAGACACCTAATGTATGGGCCCCCAACAGCTGAGAGATATGAACAGACCAACGATCTAAGACACCTAATGTATGGGCACCAACAGCTGACAGATATGAACAGACCAACGATCTAAGACACCTAATGTATGGGCACCAACAGCTGAGAGATATGAACAGACCAACGATCTAAGACACCTCATGTATGGGTCCCCAACAGCTGAGAGATATGAACAGACCAACTATCTAAGACACCTAATGTGTGGGTACCAATATCTGAGAGATATGAACAGACCAACGATCTAAGACACCTAATGTATGGGCCCCAAAACATCTGAGAGATATGAACAGACCACGATCTAAGACACCTAATGTGTGGCCCGAAACAGCTGAGAGATATGAACAGACCACGATCTAAGACACCTAATGTGTGGGCCCCCAACAGCTGAGAGATATGAACAGACCACGATCTATGACACCTAATGTATGGGCCCCCAACAGCTGAGAGATATGAACAGACAACGGTCTAAGACACCTCATGTGTGGGCCCCCAACAGCTGAGAGATATGAACAGACCAACGATCTAAGACACCTAATGTATGGGCACCAACAGCTGAGAGAAATGAACAGACCAACGATCTAAGACACCTCATGTATGGGTCCCCAACAGCTGAGAGATATGAACAGACCAACGATCTAAGACACCTAATGTATGGGCACCAACAGCTGAGAGAAATGAACAGACCACGATCTAAGACACCTAATGTATGGGCCCCCAAACATCTGAGAGATATGAACAGACCACGATCTAAGACACCTAATGTGTGGCCCGAAACAGCTGAGAGATATGAGCAGACCACGATCTAAGACACCTAATGTGTGGGCCCCCAACAGCTGAGAGATATGAACAGACCCCGATCTAAGACACCTAATGTATGGGCCCCCAACAGCTGAGAGATATGAACAGACAACGATCTAAGACACCTCATGTGTGGGCCCCCAACAGCTGAGAGATATAAACAGACCACGATCTAAGACACCTAATGTGTGGCCCGAAACAGCTGAGAGATATGAAGAGACCAACGATCAAAGACACCTAATGTGTGGAAACCAACAGCTGAGAGATATGAACAGACCACGATCTAAGACACCTAATGTGTGGGCACCAACATCTGAGAGATATGAACAGACCACGATCGTAGACACCTAATGTATGGGCCCCCAACAGCTGAGAGATATGAACAGACGACGATCTAAGACACCTAATGTATGGGCCCCCAACAGCTGAGAGATATGAACAGACAACGATCTAAGACACCTAATGTGTGGGCACCAACATCTGAGAGATATGAACAGACCACGATCCAAGACACCTAATGTATGGGCCCCCAACAGCTGAGAGATATGAACAGACCAACGATCTAAGACACCTAATGTATGGGCACCAACAGCTGAGAGATATGAACAGACCACGATCTAAGACACCTAATGTGTGGGCACCAACATCTGAGAGATATGAACAGACCACGATCCAAGACACCTAATGTATGGGCCCCCAACAGCTGAGAGATATTAACAGACGACGATCTAAGACACCTTATGTATGGGCCCCCAACAGCTGAGAGATATGAACAGACAACGATCTAAGACACCTAATGTATGGGCACCAACATCTGAGAGATATGAACAGACCACGATCTAAGACACCTAATGTATGGGCCCCCAACAGCTGAGAGATATGAACAGACCAACGATCTAAGACACCTAATGTATGGGCACCAACAGCTGAGAGATATGAACAGACCAACGATCTAAGACACCTAATGTATGGGCACCAACAGCTGAGAGATATGAACAGACCAACGATCTAAGACACCTCATGTATGGGTCCCCAACAGCTGAGAGATATGAACAGACCAACTATCTAAGACACCTAATGTGTGGGTACCAATATCTGAGAGATATGAACAGACCACCGATCTAAGACACCTAATGTATGGGCCCCCAAACATCTGAGAGATATGAACAGACCACGATCTAAGACACCTAATGTGTGGCCCGAAACAGCTGAGAGATATGAACAGACCACGATCTAAGACACCTAATGTGTGGGCCCCAAACAGCTGAGAGATATGAACAGACCACGATCTATGACACCTAATGTATGGGCCCCCAACAGCTGAGAGATATGAACAGACAACGATCTAAGACACCTCATGTGTGGGCCCCCAACAGCTGAGAGATATGAACAGACCAACGATCTAAGACACCTAATGTATGGGCACCAACAGCTGAGAGAAATGAACAGACCAACGATCTAAGACACCTCATGTATGGGTCCCCAACAGCTGAGAGATATGAACAGACCAACTATCTAAGACACCTAATGTGTGGGTACCAACATCTGAGAGATATGAACAGACCAACAATCTAAGACACCTAATGTATGGGCCCCCAAACATCTGAGAGATATGAACAGACCACGATCTAAGACACCTAATGTGTGGCCCGAAACAGCTGAGAGATATGAGCAGACCACGATCTAAGACACCTAATGTGTGGGCCCCCAACAGCTGAGAGATATGAACAGACCCCGATCTAAGACACCTAATGTATGGGCCCCCAACAGCTGAGAGATATGAACAGACAACGATCTAAGACACCTCATGTGTGGGCCCCCAACAGCTGAGAGATATAAACAGACCACGATCTAAGACACCTAATGTGTGGCCCGAAACAGCTGAGAGATATAAAGAGACCAACGATCAAAGACACCTAATGTGTGGAAACCAACAGCTGAGATTTATGAACAGACCAACGTTCCAAAACACCTAATGTGTGGACACCAACATCTGAGAGATATGAACAGACCAACGTTCCAAGACACCTAATGTGTGGGCACCAACAGCTGAGAGATATGAACAGACCACGATCTAAGACACCTAATGTGTGGGCACCAACATCTGAGAGATATGAACAGACCACGATCCAAGACACCTAATGTATGGGCCCCCAACAGCTGAGAGATATTAACAGACGACGATCTAAGACACCTTATGTATGGGCCCCCAACAGCTGAGAGATATGAATAGACAACGATCTAAGACACCTAATGTATGGGCACCAACATCTGAGAGATATGAACAGACCACGATCTAAGACACCTAATGTATGGGCCCCCAACAGCTGAGAGATATGAACAGACCAACGATCTAAGACACCTAATGTATGGGCACCAACAGCTGACAGATATGAACAGACCAACGATCTAAGACACCTAATGTATGGGCACCAACAGCTGAGAGATATGAACAGACCAACGATCTAAGACACCTCATGTATGGGTCCCCAACAGCTGAGAGATATGAACAGACCAACTATCTAAGACACCTAATGTGTGGGTACCAATATCTGAGAGATATGAACAGACCAACGATCTAAGACACCTAATGTATGGGCCCCCAAACATCTGAGAGATATGAACAGACCACGATCTAAGACACCTAATGTGTGGCCCGAAACAGCTGAGAGATATGAACAGACCACGATCTAAGACACCTAATGTGTGGGCCCCCAACAGCTGAGAGATATGAACAGACCACGATCTATGACACCTAATGTATGGGCCCCCAACAGCTGAGAGATATGAACAGACAACGATCTAAGACACCTCATGTGTGGGTCCCAACAGTTGAGAGATATGAACAGACCAACGATCTAAGACACCTAATGTATGGGCACCAACAGCTGAGAGAAATGAACAGACCAACGATCTAAGACACCTCATGTATGGGTCCCCAACAGCTGATAGATATGAACAGACCAACTATCTAAGACACCTAATGTGTGGGTACCAACATCTGAGAGATATGAACAGACCACGATCTAAGACACCTAATGTATGGGCCCCCAAACATCTGAGAGATATGAACAGACCACGATCTAAGACACCTAATGTGTGGCCCGAAACAGCTGAGAGATATGAGCAGACCACGATCTAAGACACCTAATGTGTGGGCCCCCTACAGCTGAGAGATATGAACAGACCCCGATCTAAGACACCTAATGTATGGGCCCCCAACAGCTGAGAGATATGAACAGACAACGATCTAAGACACCTCATGTGTGGGCCCCCAACAGCTGAGAGATATAAACAGACCACGATCTAAGACACCTAATGTGTGGCCCGAAACAGCTGAGAGATATGAAGAGACCAACGATCAAAGACACCTAATGTGTGGAAACCAACAGCTGAGAGATATGAACAGACCACGATCGAAGACACCTAATGTGTGGGCACCAACATCTGAGAGATATGAACAGACCACGATCGTAGACACCTAATGTATGGGCCCCCAACAGCTGAGAGATATGAACAGACGACGATCTAAGACACCTAATGTATGGGCCCCCAACAGCTGAGAGATATGAACAGACAACGATCTAAGACACCTAATGTGTGGGCACCAACATCTGAGAGATATGAACAGACCACGATCCAAGACACCTAATGTATGGGCCCCCAACAGCTGAGAGATATGAACAGACCAACGATCTAAGACACCTAATGTATGGGCACCAACAGCTGAGAGATATGAACAGACCACGATCTAAGACACCTAATGTGTGGGCACCAACATCTGAGAGATATGAACAGACCACGATCCAAGACACCTAATGTATGGGCCCCCAACAGCTGAGAGATATTAACAGACGACGATCTAAGACACCTTATGTATGGGCCCCCAACAGCTGAGAGATATGAACAGACAACGATCTAAGACACCTAATGTATGGGCACCAACATCTGAGAGATATGAACAGACCACGATCTAAGACACCTAATGTATGGGCCCCCAACAGCTGAGAGATATGAACAGACCAACGATCTAAGACACCTAATGTATGGGCACCAACAGCTGAGAGATATGAACAGACCAACGATCTAAGACACCTAATGTATGGGCACCAACAGCTGAGAGATATGAACAGACCAACGATCTAAGACACCTCATGTATGGGTCCCCAACAGCTGAGAGATATGAACAGACCAACTATCTAAGACACCTAATGTGTGGGTACCAATATCTGAGAGATATGAACAGACCAACGATCTAAGACACCTAATGTATGGGCCCCCAAACATCTGAGAGATATGAACAGACCATGATCTAAGACATGTAATGTGTGGGCACCAACAGCGGAGAGATATGAACAGACCACGATCTAAGACACCTAATGTATAGGCCCCCAACAGCTGAGAGATATGAACAGACCACGATCTAAGACACCTAATGTGTGGGCACCAACAGCTGAGAGATATGAACAGACCACGATCTAAGACACCTAATGTGTTTGCCCACAACAGCTGAGAGATATGAACAGACCAACGATCTAAGACACCTAATGTGTGGGAACCAACAGCTGAGAGATATGAACAGACCAACGATCTAAGCCACCTAATGTGTGGGCCCCAACAGCTGAGAGATATGAACAGACCACGATCCAAGACACCTAATATGTGGGCACCAACAGCTGAGAGATATGAACAGACCAACGATCCAAGACACCTAATGTGTGGGCACCAACAGCTGAGAGAAATGAACAGACCAACGATCCAAGACACCTAATGTGTGGGCACCAACAGCTGAGAGAAATGAACAGACCAACGATCCAAGACACCTAATGTGTTGGCACAAACAGCTGAGAGAAATGAACAGACCAACGATCCAAGACACCTAATGTGTGGGCCCCCAAACATCTGAGAGATATGAACAGACCATGATCTAAGACATGTAATGTGTGGGCACCAACAGCGGAGAGATATGAACAGACCACGATCTAAGACACCTAATGTATAGGCCCCCAACAGCTGAGAGATATGAACAGACCACGATCTAAGACACCTAATGTGTGGGCACCAACAGCTGAGAGATATGAACAGACCACGATCTAAGACACCTAATGTGTTTGCCCACAACAGCTGAGAGATTTGAACAGACCAACGATCTAAGACACCTAATGTGTGGGAACCAACAGCTGAGAGATATGAACAGACCAACGATCTAAGCCACCTAATGTGTGGGCCCCAACAGCTGAGAGATATGAACAGACCACGATCCAAGACACCTAATATGTGGGCACCAACAGCTGAGAGATATGAACAGACCAACGATCCAAGACACCTAATGTGTGGGCACCAACAGCTGAGAGAAATGAACAGACCAACGATCCAAGACACCTAATGTGTGGGCACCAACAGCTGAGAGAAATGAACAGACCAACGATCCAAGACACCTAATGTGTGGGCACAAACAGCTTAGAGAAATGAACAGACCAACGATCCAAGACACCTAATGTGTGGGCCCCCAACAGCTGAGAGATATGAACAGACCACGATCTAAGACACCTAATGTGTGGGCACCAACAGCTGAGAGATATGAACAGACCACGATCTAAGACACCTAATGTATGGGCCCCCAACAGCTGAGAGATATAAACAGACCACGATCTAGGACACCTAATGTGTGGGCAGCAACTGCTGAGAGATATGAACAGACCACGATCTAAGACACCTAATATGTGGGCACCAACAGCTGAGAGATATGAACAGACCACGATCTAAGACACCTAATGTATGGGCCCCCAACAGCTGAGAGATATGAACAGACCACGATCTAAGACACCTAAAGTGTGCGCACCAACAGCTGAGAGATATGAACAGACCACGATCTAAGACACCTAATGTATGGGTACCAACAGCTGAGAGATATTAACAGACCACGATCTAAGACACCTAATGTATGGGCACCAACAGCTGAGAAATATGAACAGACCAACGATCTAAGACACCTAATGTGTGGGCACCAACAACTGAGAGATATGAACAGATCAACGATCTAAGACACCTAATGTGTGGGCCCCCAACAGCTGAGAGATATGAACAGACCACGATCCAAGACACCTAATGTGTGGGCACAAACAGCTGAGAGATATGAACAGAACAACGAACCAAAACACCTAATGTGTGGGCACAAACAGCTGAGAGAAATAAACAGACCAACGATCCAAGACACCTTATGTGTGGGCCCCTAACAGCTGAGAGATATGAACAGACCACGATCTAAGACACCTAATGTGTGGGCACCAACAGCTGAGAGATATGAACAGACCACGATCTAAGACACATAATGTTTGGGCCCCCAACAGCTGAGAGATATAAACAGACCACGATCTAGGACACCTAATGTGTGGGCACCAACAGCTGAGAGATATGAACAGACCACGATCTAAGACACCTAATGTGTGGGCACAACAGCTGAGAGATATGAACAGACCACGATCTAAGACACCTAATGTATGGGCCCCCAACAGCTGAGAGATAAGAACAGACCACGATCTAAGACACCTAAAGTGTGGGCACCAACAGCTGAGAGATATGAACAGACCACGATCTAAGACACCTAATGTGTGGGCACCACCAGCTGCGAGATATGAACAGACCACGATCTAAGACACCTAATGTATGGGCCCCTAACAGCTGAGAGATATGAACAGACCACGATCTAAGACACCTAATGTGTGGGCACCAACAGCTGAGAGATATGAACAGACCACGATCTAAGACACCTAATGTGTGGGCACCAACAGCTGAGAGATATGAACAGACCAACGATCTAAGACACCTAATGTATGGGTACCAACAGCTGAGAGATATTAACAGACCACGATCTAAGACACCTAATGTATGGGCACCAACAGCTGAGAAATATGAACAGACCAACGATCTAAGATACCCAATGTGTGGGCACCAACAGCTGAGAGATATGAACAGATCAACGATCTAAGACACCTAATGTGTGGGCCCCAACAGCTGAGAGATATGAACAGACCACGATCCAAGACACCTAATGTGTGGGCACAAACAGCTGAGAGATATGAACAGAACAACGAACCAAGACACCTAATGTGTGGGCACCAACAGCTGAGAGAAATGAACAGACCAACGATCCAAGACACCTAATGTGTGGGCACCAACAGCTGAGAGAAATGAACAGACCACGATCGAAGACACCTAATGTGTGGGCCCCCAACAGCTGAGAGATATCAACAGACCACGATCTAAGACACCTAATGTGTGGGCACCAACAGCTGAGAGATATGAACAGACCACGATCTAAGACACCTAATGTATGGGCCCCCAATAGCTGAGAGATATGAACAGACCACGATCTAAGACATCTAATGTGTGGGCACCAACAGCAGAGAGATATTAACAGACCACGATCTAAAACGCATAATGTGTGGGCACCAACAGCTGAGAGATATGAACAGACCACGCTCTAAGACACCTAATATATGGGCACCAAAAAGCTGAGAGATATGAACAGACCAGTATCTAAGACACTTAATGTGTAGGAACAAACAGCTGAAAGATATGAACAGACCACGATCTAAGACACCTAATGTGTGGGCCCAATGAGCTGAGAGATATGAACAGACCAACGATCCAAGACACCTCATGTGTGATATCCAACCGCTGAGAGATATAATCAGACCAACGATCTAAGACACCTAATGTGTGGGCAGCAACAGCTGAGAGATATGAACAGACCACGATCTAAGACACCTAATGTGTGGGCACCAACAGCTGAGAGATATGAACAGACCACGATCTAAGATACCTAATGTGTGGGCCCAATCAGCTGAGAGATATGAACAGACCAACGATCCAAGACACCTCATGTGTGATATCCAACCGCTGAGAGATATAATCAGACCAACGATCTAAGACACCTAATGTGTGGGCCCAAACAGCTGAGAGATATGAACAGACCAACGATCCAAGACACCTAATGTGTGGGCCCCCAACAGCTGAGAGATATCAACAGACCACGATCTAGGACACCTAATGTGTGGGCACCAACAGCTGAGAGATATGAACAGACCACGATCTAAGACACCTAATGTATGGGCCCCCAGCAGCTGAGAGATATGAACAGACCACGATCTAAGACACCTAAAGTGTGGGCACCAACAGCTGAGAGATATGAACAGACCACGATCTAAGACACCTAATGTGTGGGCACCAACAGCTGCGAGATATGAACAGACAACGATCTAAGACACCTAATGTATGGGCCCCTAACAGCTGAGAGATATGAACAGACCACGATCTAAAACACCTAATGTGTGGGCACCAACAGCTGAGAGATATGAACAGACCACGATCTAAGACACCTAATGTGTGGGAACCAACAGCTGAGAGATATGAACAGACCAACGATCTAAGACACCTAATGTATGGGTACCAACAGCTGAGAGATATTAACAGACCACGATCTAAGACACCTAATGTATGGGCACAAACAGCTGAGAAATATGAACAGACCACGATCAAAGACACCTAATGTGTGGGCACCAACAACTGAGAGATATGAACAGATCAACGATCTAAGACACCTAATGTGTGGGCCCCAACAGCTGAGAGATATGAACAGACCACGATCCAAGACACCTAATGTGTGGGCACAAACAGCGGAGAGATATGAACAGAACAACGATCCAAAACACCTAATGTGTGGGCACAAACAGCTGAGAGAAATAAACAGACCAACGATCCAAGACACCTAATGTGTGAGCCCCCAACAGCTGAGAGATATGAACAGACCACGATCTAAGACACCTAATGTGTGGGCACCAACAGCTGAGAGATATGAACAGACCACGATCTAAGACACATAATGTATGGGCCCCCAACAGCTGAGAGATATAAACAGACCACGATCTAGGACACCTAATGTGTGGGCACCAACAGCTGAGAGATATGAACAGACCACGATCTAAGACACCTAAAGAGTGGGCACAACAGCTGAGAGATATGAACAGACCACGATCTAAGACACCTAATGTATGGGCCCTCAACAGCTGAGAGATAAGAACAGACCACGATCTAAGACACCTAAAGTGTGGGCACCAACAGCTGAGAGATATGAACAGACCACGATCTAAGACACCTAATGTGTGGGCACCAACAGCTGCGAAATATGAACAGACCACGATTTAAAACACCTAATGTATGGGCCCCTAACAGCTGAGAGATATGAACAGACCACGATCTAAGACACCTAATGTGTGGGCACCAACAGCTGAGAGATATGAACAGACCACGATCTAAGACACCTAATGTGTGGGCACCAACAGCTGAGAGATATGAACAGACTAACGATCTAAGACACCTAATGTATGGGTACCAACAGCTGAGAGATATTAACAGACCACGATCTAAGACACCTAATGTATGGGCACCAACAGCTGGGAAATATGAACAGACCAACGATCTAAGACACCTAATGTGTGGGCACCAACAGCTGAGAGATATGAACAGATCAACGATCTAAGACACCTAATGAGTGGGCCCCAACAGCTGAGAGATATGAACAGACCACGATCCAAGACACCTAATGTGTGGGCACAAACAGCTGAGAGATATGAACAGAACAACGAACCAAGACACCTAATGTGTGGGCACCAACAGCTGAGAGAAATGAACAGACCAACGATCCAAGACACCTAATGTGTGGGCACCAACAGCTGAGAGAAATGAACAGACCACGATCCAAGACACCTAATGTGTGGGCCCCGAACAGCTGAGAGATATCAACAGACCACGATCTAAGACACCTAATGTGTGGGCACCAACAGCTGAGAGATATGAACAGACCACGATCTAAGACACCTAATGTATGGGCCCCCAATAGCTGAGAGATATGAAGAGACCACGATCTAAGACATCTAATGTGTGGGCACCAACAGCAGAGAGATATTAACAGACCACGATCTAAAACACCTAATGTGTGGGCACCAACAACTGAGAGATATGAACAGATCAACGATCTAAGACACCTAATGTGTGGGCACCAACAGCGGAGAGATATGAACAGACCACGATCTAAGACACCTAATGTATAGGCTCCCAACAGCTGAGAGATATGAACAGACCACGATCTAAGACACCTAATGTGTTTGCCCTGAACAGCTGAGAGATATGAACAGACCAACGATCTAAGACACCTAATGTATGGGTACCAACAGCTGAGAGATATTAACAGACCACGATCTAAGACACCTAATGTATGGGCACCAACAGCTGAGAAATATGAACAGACCAACGATCTAAGACACCCAATGTGTGGGCACCAACAGCTGAGAGATATGAATAGATCAACGATCTAAGACACCTAATGTGTGGGCCCCAACAGCTGAGAGATATGAACAGACCACGATCCAAGACACCTAATATGTGGGCACAAACAGCTGAGAGATATGAACAGAACAACGATCCAAGACACCTAATGTGTGGGCACCAACAGCTGAGAGAAATGAACAGACCAACGATCCAAGACACCTAATGTGTGGGCACCAACAGCTGAGAGAAATGAACAGACCACGATCCAAGACACCTAATGTGTGGGCCCCCAACAGCTGAGAGATATGAACAGACCACGATCTAAGACACCTAAAGTGTGGGAACCAACAGCTGAGAGATATGAACAGACCAACGATCTAAGCCACCTAATGTGTGGGCCCCAACAGCTGAGAGATATGAACAGACCACGATCCAAGACACCTAATATGTGGGCACCAACAGCTGAGAGATATGAACAGACCAACGATCCAAGACACCTAATGTGTGGGCACCAACAGCTGAGAGATATGAACAGACCACGATCTACGACACCTAATGTATGGGCCCCCAACAGCTGAGAGATATGAACAGACCACGATCTAAGACATCTAATGTGTGGGCACCAACAGCAGAGAGATATTAACAGACCACGATCTAAAACACCTAATGTGTGGGCACCAACAGCTGAGAGATATGAACAGACCAACGATCTAAGACACCTAATGTATGGGCCCTCAATAGATGAGAGATATGAACAGACCACGATCTAAAACACCTAATGTGTGGGAACCAACAGCTGAGAGATATGAACAGACCATGATCTAAGACATGTAATGTGTGGGCACCAACAGCGGAGAGATATGAACAGACCACGATCTAAGACACCTAATGTATAGGCCCCCAACAGCTGAGAGATATGAACAGACCACGATCTAAGACACCTAATGTGTGGGCACCAACAGCTGAGAGATATGAACAGACCACGATCTAAGACACCTAATGTGTTTGCCCACAACAGCTGAGAGATATGAACAGACCAACGATCTAAGACACCTAATGTGTGGGAACCAACAGCTGAGAGATATGAACAGACCAACGATCTAAGCCACCTAATGTGTGGGCCCCAACAGCTGAGAGATATGAACAGACCACGATCCAAGACACCTAATATGTGGGCACCAACAGCTGAGAGATATGAACAGACCAACGATCCAAGACACCTAATGTGTGGGCACCAACAGCTGAGAGAAATGAACAGACCAACGATCCAAGACACCTAATGTGTGGGCACCAACAGCTGAGAGAAATGAACAGACCAACGATCCAAGACACCTAATGTGTGGGCACAAACAGCTGAGAGAAATGAACAGACCAACGATCCAAGACACCTAATGTGTGGGCCCCCAACAGCTGAGAGATATGAACAGACCACGATCTAAGACACCTAATGTGTGGGCACCAACAGCTGAGAGATATGAACAGACCACGATCTAAGACACCTAATGTATGGGCCCCAAACAGCTGAGAGATATGAACAGACCACGATCTAAGACACCTAATGTATGGGCCCCCAACAGCTGAGAGATATTAACAGACCACGATCTAAAACACCTAATGTGTGGGCACCAACAACTGAGAGATATGAACAGATCAACGATCTAAGACACCTAATGTGTGGGCACCAACAGCGGAGAGATATGAACAGACCACGATCTAAGACACCTAATGTATAGGCTCCCAACAGCTGAGAGATATGAACAGACCACGATCTAAGACACCTAATGTGTTTGCCCTGAACAGCTGAGAGATATGAACAGACCAACGATCTAAGACACCTAATGTATGGGTACCAACAGCTGAGAGATATTAACAGACCACGATCTAAGACACCTAATGTATGGGCACCAACAGCTGAGAAATATGAACAGACCAACGATCTAAGACACCCAATGTGTGGGCACCAACAGCTGAGAGATATGAATAGATCAACGATCTAAGACACCTAATGTGTGGGCCCCAACAGCTGAGAGATATGAACAGACCACGATCCAAGACACCTAATATGTGGGCACAAACAGCTGAGAGATATGAACAGAACAACGATCCAAGACACCTAATGTGTGGGCACCAACAGCTGAGAGAAATGAACAGACCAACGATCCAAGACACCTAATGTGTGGGCACCAACAGCTGAGAGAAATGAACAGACCACGATCCAAGACACCTAATGTGTGGGCCCCCAACAGCTGAGAGATATGAACAGACCACGATCTAAGACACCTAAAGTGTGGGCACCAACAGCTGAGAGATATGAACAGACCACGATCTAAGACACCTAATGTATGGGCCCCCAACAGCTGAGAGATATGAACAGACCACGATCTAAGACACCTAATGTGTGGGCACCAACAGCTGAGAGATATGAACAGACCACGATCTAAGACACCTAATGTGTGGGAACCAACAGCTGAGAGATATGAACAGACCACGATCTACGACACCTAATGTATGGGCCCCCAACAGCTGAGAGATATGAACAGACCACGATCTAAGACATCTAATGTGTGGGCACCAACAGCAGAGAGATATTAACAGACCACGATCTAAAACACCTAATGTGTGGGCACCAACAGCTGAGAGATATGAACAGACCAACGATCTAAGACACCTAATGTATGGGCCCTCAATAGATGAGAGATATGAACAGACCACGATCTAAAACACCTAATGTGTGGGAACCAACAGCTGAGAGATATGAACAGACCATGATCTAAGACATGTAATGTGTGGGCACCAACAGCGGAGAGATATGAACAGACCACGATCTAAGACACCTAATGTATAGGCCCCCAACAGCTGAGAGATATGAACAGTCCACGATCTAAGACACCTAATGTGTGGGCACCAACAGCTGAGAGATATGAACAGACCACGATCTAAAACACCTAATGTGTGGGAACCAACAGCTGAGAGATATGAACAGACCATGATCTAAGACATGTAATGTGTGGGCACCAACAGCGGAGAGATATGAACAGACCACGATCTAAGACACCTAATGTATAGGCCCCCAACAGCTGAGAGATATGAACAGACCACGATCTAAGACACCTAATGTGTGGGCACCAACAGCTGAGAGATATGAACAGACCACGATCTAAGACACCTAATGTGTTTGCCCACAACAGCTGAGAGATATGAACAGACCAACGATCTAAGACACCTAATGTGTGGGAACCAACAGCTGAGAGATATGAACAGACCAACGATCTAAGCCACCTAATGTGTGGGCCCCAACAGCTGAGAGATATGAACAGACCACGATCCAAGACACCTAATATGTGGGCACCAACAGCTGAGAGATATGAACAGACCAACGATCCAAGACACCTAATGTGTGGGCACCAACAGCTGAGAGAAATGAACAGACCAACGATCCAAAACACCTAATGTGTGGGCACCAACAGCTGAGAGAAATGAACAGACCAACGATCCAAGACACCTAATGTGTGGGCACAAACAGCTGAGAGAAATGAACAGACCAACGATCCAAGACACCTAATGTGTGGGCCCCCAACAGCTGAGAGATATGAACAGACCACGATCTAAGACACCTAATGTGTGGGCACCAACAGCTGAGAGATATGAACAGACCACGATCTAAGACACCTAATGTATGGGCCCCAAACAGCTGAGAGATATGAACAGACCACGATCTAAGACACCTAATGTATGGGCCCCCAACAGCTGAGAGATATGAACAGACCACGATCTAAGACACCTAATGTGTGGGCACCAACAGCTGAGAGATATGAACAGACCCCGATCTAAGACACCTAATGTATGGGCCCCCAACAGCTGAGAGATATAAACAGACCACGATCTAGGACACCTAATGTGTGGGCATCAACTGCTGAGAGATATGAACAGACCACGATCTAAGACACCTAATGTGTGGGCACCAACAGCTGAGAGATATGAACAGACCACGATCTAAGACACCTAATGTATGGGCCCCCAACAGCTGAGAGATATGAACAGACCACGATCTAAGACACCTAAAGTGGGGGCACCAACAGCTGAGAGAAATGAACAGACCAACGATCCAAGACACCTAATGTGTGGGCACCAACAGCTGAGAGAAATGAACAGACCAACGATCCAAGACACCTAATGTGTGGGCACAAACAGCTGAGAGAAATGAACAGACCAACGATCCAAGACACCGAATGTGTGGGCCCCCAACAGCTGAGAGATATGAACAGACCACGATCTAAGACACCGAATGTGTGGGCACCAACAGCTGAGAGATATGAACAGACCACGATCTAAGACACCTAATGTATGGGCCCCCAACAGCTGAGAGATATAAACAGACCACGATCTAGGACACCTAATGTGTGGGCACCAACTGCTGAGAGATATGAACAGACCACGATCTAAGACACCTAATGTGTGGGCACCAACAGCTGAGAGATATGAACAGAACACTATCTAAGACACCTAATGTATGGGCACCCAACAGCTGAGAGATATGAACAGACCACGATCTAAGACACCTAAAGTGTGGGCACCAACAGCTGAGAGATATGAACAGACCACGATCTAAGACACCTAATGTATGGGCCCCCAACAGCTGAGAGATATGAACAGACCACGATCTAAGACACCTAATGTGTGGGCACCAACAGCTGAGAGATATGAACAGACCACGATCTAAGACACCTAATGTGTGGGAACCAACAGCTGAGAGATATGAACAGACCACGATCTACGACACCTAATGTATGGGCCCCCAACAGCTGAGAGATATGAACAGACCACGATCTAAGACATCTAATGTGTGGGCACCAACAGCAGAGAGATATTAACAGACCACGATCTAAAACACCTAATGTGTGGGCACCAACAGCGGAGAGATATGAACAGACCACGATCTAAGACACCTAATGTATAGGCCCCCAACAGCTGAGAGATATGAACAGACCACGATCTAAGACACCTAATGTGTGGGCACCAACAGCTGAGAGATATGAACAGACCACGATCTAAAACACCTAATGTGTGGGAACCAACAGCTGAGAGATATGAACAGACCATGATCTAAGACATGTAATGTGTGGGCACCAACAGCGGAGAGATATGAACAGACCACGATCTAAGACACCTAATGTATAGGCCCCCAACAGCTGAGAGATATGAACAGACCACGATCTAAGACACCTAATGTGTGGGCACCAACAGCTGAGAGATATGAACAGACCACGATCTAAGACACCTAATGTGTTTGCCCACAACAGCTGAGAGATATGAACAGACCAACGATCTAAGACACCTAATGTGTGGGAACCAACAGCTGAGAGATATGAACAGACCAACGATCTAAGCCACCTAATGTGTGGGCCCCAACAGCTGAGAGATATGAACAGACCACGATCTAAGACACCTAATGTATGGGCCCCCAACAGCTGAGAGATATAAACAGACCACGATCTAGGACACCTAATGTGTGGGCATCAACTGCTGAGAGATATGAACAGACCACGATCTAAGACACCTAATGTGTGGGCACCAACAGCTGAGAGATATGAACAGACCACGATCTAAGACACCTAATGTATGGGCCCCCAACAGCTGAGAGATATGAACAGACCACGATCTAAGACACCTAAAGTGGGGGCACCAACAGCTGAGAGAAATGAACAGACCAACGATCCAAGACACCTAATGTGTGGGCACCAACAGCTGAGAGAAATGAACAGACCAACGATCCAAGACACCTAATGTGTGGGCACAAACAGCTGAGAGAAATGAACAGACCAACGATCCAAAACACCGAATGTGTGGGCCCCCAACAGCTGAGAGATATGAAGAGACCACGATCTAAGACACCTAATGTGTGGGCACCAACAGCTGAGAGATATGAACAGACCACGATCTAAGACACCTAATGTATGGGCCCCCAACAGCTGAGAGATATAAACAGACCACGATCTAGGACACCTAATGTGTGGGCACCAACTGCTGAGAGATATGAACAGACCACGATCTAAGACACCTAATGTGTGGGCACCAACAGCTGAGAGATATGAACAGAACACTATCTAAGACACCTAATGTATGGGCACCCAACAGCTGAGAGATATGAACAGACCACGATCTAAGACACCTAAAGTGTGGGCACCAACAGCTGAGAGATATGAACAGACCACGATCTAAGACACCTAATGTATGGGCCCCCAACAGCTGAGAGATATGAACAGACCACGATCTAAGACACCTAATGTGTGGGCACCAACAGCTGAGAGATATGAACAGACCACGATCTAAGACACCTAATGTGTGGGAACCAACAGCTGAGAGATATGAACAGACCACGATCTACGACACCTAATGTATGGGCCCCCAACAGCTGAGAGATATGAACAGACCACGATCTAAGACATCTAATGTGTGGGCACCAACAGCAGAGAGATATTAACAGACCACGATCTAAAACACCTAATGTGTGGGCACCAACAGCTGAGAGATATGAACAGACCAACGATCTAAGACACCTAATGTATGGGCCCTCAATAGATGAGAGATATGAACAGACCACGATCTAAAACACCTAATGTGTGGGAACCAACAGCTGAGAGATATGAACAGACCATGATCTAAGACATGTAATGTGTGGGCACCAACAGCGGAGAGATATGAACAGACCACGATCTAAGACACCTAATGTATAGGCCCCCAACAGCTGAGAGATATGAACAGACCACGATCTAAGACACCTAATGTGTGGGCACCAACAGCTGAGAGATATGAACAGACCACGATCTAAAACACCTAATGTGTGGGCACCAACAGCTGAGAGATATGAACAGACCACGATCTAAGACACCTAATGTATGGGCCCCCAACAGCTGAGAGATATGAACAGACCACGATCTAAGACACCTAATGTGTGGGCACCAACAGCTGAAAGATATGAACAGACCACGATCTAAGACACCTAATGTGTGGGCACCAACAGCTGAGAGATATGAACAGATCAACGATCTAAGACACCTAATGTATGGGTACCAACAGCTGAGAGATATGAACAGACCAACGATCTAACACACCTCATGTGTGGGCAACAACAGCTGAGAAATATGAACAGACCACGATCTAAGACACCTATTGTATGGGCCCCCAACAGCTGAGAGATATGAACAGATCACGATCTAAGACACCTAATGTGTGGGCACCAACAGCTGAAAGATATGAACAGACCATAATAAGACACCTAATGTGTGGAAACCAACAGCTGAGAGATATGAACAGACCACGATCTAAGACACCTAATGTATGGGCCCCCAACAGCTGAGAGATATGAACAGACCACGATCTAAGACATCCAATGTGTGGGCACCAACAGCTGAGAGATATTAACAGACCACGATCTAAGACACCTAATGTGTGGGCACCAACAGCTGCGAGATATGAACAGACCAACGATCTAAGACACCTAATGTATGGGGCCCAGCAGCTGAGAGATATGAACAGACCAACGATCTAAGACACCTAATGTGTGGGCACCAACAGCTGAGAGATATGAACAGACCAACGATCTAAGACACCTCATGTGTGGGCACCAACAGCTGAGAGATATAAACAGACCAACGATCTAAGACACCTCATGTGTGGGCACCAACAGCTGAGAGATATGAACAGACCAACGATCTAAGACACCTCATGGGTGGGCACCAACAGCTGAGAGATATGAACAGACAACGATCTAAGACACCTAATGTATGGGCCCCAACAGCTGAGAGATATGAACAGACCACGATCTAAGACACGTCATGTATGGGCACCAACAGCTGAGAGATATCAACAGACCAACGATCCAAGACACCTAATGTGTGGGCCCCCAATAGCTGAGAGATATCAACAGACCACGATCCAAGACACCTAATGTGTGGGCCCCCAACAGCTGAGAGATATCAACAGACCATGATCTAAGACACCTAATGTGTGGGCACCAACAGCTTAGAGATATGAACAGACCACGATCTAAGACACCTAATGTATGGGCCCCAAACAGCTGAGAGATATGAACAGACCACGATCTAAGACACCTAATGTGTGGGCACCAACAGCTGAGAGATATGAACAGACCAACGATCCAAGACACCTAATGTGTGGGCCCCCAACAGCTTAGAGATATGAACAGACCACGATCTAAGACACCTAATGTATGGGCCCCCAACAGCTGAGAGATATGAACAGACCACGATCTAAGACACCTAATGTGTGGGCACCAACAGCTGAGAGATATGAACAGACTACGATCTAAGACACCTAATGTTTGGGCACCAACAGCTGAGAGATATGAACAGACGACGATCTAAGACACCTAATGTATGGGCCCCCAACAGCTCAGAGATATGAACAGACCACGATCTAAGACACCTAATGTGTGGGCACCAACAGCTGAGAGATATGAACAGACCACGATCTAAGACACCTAATGTGTGGGCACCAACAGCTGAGAGATATGAACAGACCACGATCTAAGACACCTAATGTATGGGCCCCCAACAGCTGAGAGATATGAACAGACCACGATCTAAGACACCTAATGTGTGTGCACCAACAGCTGAGAGATATGAACAGACCACGATCTAAGACACATGATGTGTGGGCACCAACAGCTGAGAGATATTAACAGACCACGATCAAAGACACCTAATGTGTGGGCCCCAACAGCTGAGAGATATGAACAGACCAACGATCTAAGACACCTAATATAGGCCTCAACAGCTGTGAGATATGAACAGACCACGATCTAAGACACCTAATGTGTGGGCCCCAACAGCTGAGAGATATGAACAGACCACGATCTGAGACACCTTATGTATGGGCCCCAACAGCTGAAAGATATGAACAGACCACGATGTAAGACACCTAATGTGTGGGCTCCAACAGCTGAGTGATATGAACAGATTACGATCTAAGACACCTAATGTGTGGGCCCCAACAGCTGAGAGATATGAACAGACCACGATCTAAGACACCTAATGTGTGGGTACCAACAGCTGAGAGATATGAACAGACCACGATTTAAGACACCTAATGTGTGGGCCCCAACAGCTGAGAGATATGAACAGACCACGGTCTAAGACAGCTAATTTATCGGCACCAACAGCTGAGAGATATGAACAGACCAACGATCTAAGACACCTAATGTATGGGCCCTAACAGCTGAGAGATATGAACAGACTACGATCTAAGACACCTAATGTGTGGGCACCAACAGCTGAGAGATATGAACAGGCCACGATCTAAGACACCTAAAGTGTGGGCTCCAACAGCTGAGAGATATGAACAGACCACGATCTAAGACACCTCATGTGTGGCCCCCAATTGTAAACAGATTTTAATACTAACAACAATCTCTTCAAGGTGGTCAGTGGAGCAGAACGTTGGACCTCTGCAAGGTTGTCAGTGGAGCAGAACATTGGACCTCTGCAAGGTGGTCAGTGGAGCAGAACATTGGACCTCTGCAAGGTGGTCAGTGGAGCAGAACATTGGACCTCTGCAAGGTGGTCAGTGGAGCAGAACATTGGACATCTGCAAGGTGGTCAGTGGAGCAGAACATTGGACCTCTGCAAGGTGGTCAGTGGAGCAGAACATTGGACCTCTGCAAGGTGGTCAGTGGAGCAGAACATTGGACCTCTGCAAGGTGGTTAATGAGCAGAACACTGGACCTCTGCAAGGTGGTCAGTGGAGCAGAACATTGGACCTCTGAAACGTGGTCAGTGGAGCAAAACATTGGACCTCTGCAAGGTGGTCAGTGGAGCAGAACATTGGACCTCTGCAAGGTGGTCAGTGGAGCAGAACATTGGACCTCTGCAAGGTGGTCAGTGGAGCAGAACATTGGATCTCTGCAAGGTGGTCAGTGGAGCAGAACATTGGACCTCTGCAAGGTGGTCAGTGGAGCAGAACATTGTACCTCTGCAAGGTGGTCAGTGGAGCAGAACATTGGACCTCTGCAAGGTGGTCAGTGGAGCAGAACATTGGACCTCTGCAAGGTGGTCAGTGGAGCAGATCATTGGACCTCTGCAAGGTGGTCAGTGGAGCAGAACATTGGACCTCTGCAAGGTGGTTAATGAGCAGAACACTTGACCTCTGCAAGGTGGTCAGTGGAGCAGAACACTGGACCTCTGCAAGGTGGTCGGTGAAGCAGAACACTGGACCTCTGCAATGTGGTCGGTGGAGCAGAACACTGGACCTCTGCAAGGTGGTCGGTGAAGCAGAACACTGGACCTCTGCAAGGTGGTCAGTGGGACAGAACACATGACCTCTGCCGTATGCAGTGACTCTATGGACACAGACAGTCAGTCAGTTGTTATGATTCTTGGTGCGCACTTGTGAACGCCCATCCTGCACGTGTCTTGAACTTACGAAACGATGGCTTGTCGTCATCAGACTGGACCATGACTAATGTCTAAAAGACGCATGCCTGTCTCATGGAAACTTACCAACATGCAGGTCAGTGGACATCTATTCTTCTTGGTTGTAGTGATTATTCTTGTCCTCTTGTTGAGGTTAGCCATTTGTGTTTTTTTCTCTGAAAGCCTTGTTTGCCATTTCAATCTTTATTTCCGTCTCATTGTGGACATCTTCTGCTATGGTGTGTCCGAAATATGTGAACTTCTGTGACTGCTCGATAATCTCCCCATTCATGATTATGTACAGCAAAAAGAAATCATCAAATATTCACGGAATTTGCCTCTAGCACTTGGACAACAGCGGCAAATCCAAACATTGGACCGAATCCAAAATATGTTTCCCAGGATCACTCTTGGAGCATTGATAAGCATTGCCCTTTCAGAGATAGAGAAAACAACAAATATCGAATCAAGGAGAAACGTTCCTTCCTCAGTTTGAAAAACTAAAACGGTTACCTGATCACGCTCTACACCAGAAGTTCTAAGAGAGAACAAAACACATACTAAGGAAAAACTTGAACCATCTGACCAGAGAAAGGCACAGACAACATGCACACATCTTTAAACTGAAATCGAAAAGGGCAAAGCACGTATTCGAGAACCATGGACAATGAGCCAAAAGGGGTGTCAAGTATTCTTGGAAAGATTATCTTGGAAATCGGACTCGGTGAGCTAAAATAGGCGAGGTAGAGAAATCTACATCGCAACTCCTACGACAACTTAAAAAATGACTCAATTCCACCAGACAGGAGAGACCTGAAACAATTTCAGAGCTGAAGCAACAGTTGTTCGTGTAGCAGCGTGGATTCTTATTAGCCCACAACTACAAGGAACAAAGTAATTCTAACAGTCTCTATTGGCGTACTCGAAACTATCTTTAAACCCCAAACAAAAGAAAATCTGACACGAAATAAAATACAACATCGGAATGGCAAACCCACTGAGTGTGTATGTGTATGTGTATGTGTGTGTGTGTGTGAAACTGGGTGTGGCTGTATGTGTATGTGTGTGTGTGAAACTGGGTGTGTCGGTACGTGTATGTGTGGGTGTGTGTCTGTATGTGTATGTGTGAATGTGTATGTGTGTGTGTGTGTGTGAAACTGGATGTGTTTGTATGTGTATGTGTGTATCTGTATGTGTATGTGTGTGTCTGTATGTATATGTATGTATGTGTGTGTATGTGTATGTGGGGAAGTGTACGTGTATGTGTGAATGTGTGTGTATGGGTATGTGTGTATGTGTGTGTGTATGTGTATGTGTGCGTGTGTGTATGTGTATGTGTGTGTGTATGTGTGTGTATGTGTGTGTGTATGTGTGTGTGTATGTATGTGTGTATGTGTATGTGTGTATGTGTTAGTGTATGTGTGTATGTGTATGTGTATTTGAAAATGTGTATGTGTATGTGTATTTGAAAATGTGTATGTGTATGTGTGTGTAAAAATGTGTATGTGAAAATGTGTCTGTATGTGTACTTGAAAATGTGTATATATATGTGTATTTTAAAATGTGTATGTGTATGTGTATTTGAAAATGTGTATATGTATTTGAAAATGTGTATATGAAAATGTGTGTGTGAAAATGTGTATGTGTAGGTTTATTTGAAAATGTGTGTGTGAAAATGTGTGTGTTTTTGAAAATGTGTATATGTGTGTGTGTGTGAAAATGTGTATGTGAAAATGTGTGTGTATGTGTGTGTGAAAATGTGTATGTTTATTTGAAAATGTGTATGTGTGTGTGTGAAAATGTGTATGTGAAAATGTGTGTGTATGTGTGTGTGAAAATGTGTATGTGTGTGTGAAAATGTTTATGTGAAAATGTGTGTGTACTGTGAAAATGTGTATATGTATGTGTGAAAATATGTATATGTGTGTGTGAAAATGTGTATGTGTGTGTGAAAATGTGTATGTGTGAAAATGTGTATGTGTGTATGAAAATATGTATGTGTGAAAATGTGTATGTGTGTGTGAAAATGTGTATATGTGTGTGTGAAAATGTGTATGTGTGTGTGTGAAAATGTGTATGTGTGTGTGTAAAAATGTGTATGTCTGAAAATGTGTATGTGTGTGTGAAAATATGTACGTGTGAAAATGTGTATGTGTGTGAAAATGTGTATGTGTGAAAATGTGTATGTGTGTGAAAATATGCATGTGTGAAAATGTGTATGTGTGTGTGAAAATGTGTATGTGTGAAAATGTGTATGTGTGAAAATGTGTATGTGTGTGAAAATATGCATGTGTGAAAATGTGTATGTGTGTGTGAAAATATGCATGTGTGAAAAAACGTATGTGTGTGTGAAAATATGCATGTTTGAAAATGTGTATGTGTGTGTGAAAATATGCATGTGTGAAAATATGTATGTGTGAAAATGTGTATGTGTGAAAATATGTATGTGTGAAAATGTGTATGTGTGTGTGAAAATATGCATGTGTGAAAATGTGCATGTGTGTGTGAAAATGTGTATGTGTAAAAAGGTGTATGTGTGAAAATGTGTATGTGTGTGAAAATATGCATGTGTGAAAATGTGTATGTGTGTGTTAAAATATGCATGTGTGAAAATATGTATGTGTGTTTGAAAATATGCATGTGTGAAAATGTGTATGTGTGTGTGAAAATATGCATGTGTGAAAATGTGTATGTGTGAAAATGTTTATGTGTGTGTGAAAATATGCATGTGTGAAAATGTGTATGTGTGAAAATGTGTATGTGTGAAAATGTGTATGTGTGAAAATGTGTATGTGTGTGAAAATATGCATGTGTGAAAATGTGTATGTGTGTGTGAAAATATGCATGTGGGAAAATGTTTATGTGTGAAAATGTTTATGTGTGAAAATGTTTATGTGTGAAAATGTTTATGTGTGAAAATGTTTATGTGTGAAAATGTTTATGTGTGAAAATGTTTATGTGTGAAAATGTTTATGTGTGAAAATGTTTATGTGTGTGTGTTTTCCTATGTTTGAGCCTTGCTGCTGTTTTTCCAATCTCCGGTGTGCTGGGTGTTAGCTCAATTATGTGTTTTATTGTTATGTCTGTGATTAATATTCAACTTGAATATTACTCTTCTTGTCTACTCGTTAATATCGCGTGATGAAATGAGATTCAAAGTATTATACATCAAATCCAGCAGCATCCCCTACTGACTGTTTCTGCTTCCATTTGCAGCAGTAGAAACTATGAAATCATAAATTAGTGTTAAATCAGATTTTTTTTTAAACAACTGAACGTATTCTACCAGCCGTCATGAACAATAAGTAATCGCCTGGCAAGTAATCATTAGCGTCGCCTCTGGTTCCAGGGATATGATATCAGACAAAAGTGACAAACAATTCTCACGCGCTCATCCCTTTGTGACAAGAACAAGTTGGTAGTTGATCTGAATAGGATCACGTGAAGGTGGATTATTGCAGCTCTGAATGAGACTCACACACACGTTCCAACCGCTCGGGTGCCATGCCTCCGTCTTGGGTCAAATAATGATGGTCTCCAACATCTAAATCCCACCAAAACTCGTCTACAACCCAACCCACAACATACTCAACAGCAGGACCTGCCCCTAATGGATGCAAGTCTTGCCGCATTTTAAGATCGGCCCCTTACCACACTGTGTAAGCAAGAAATGGAAATTTGAATCTTTGGATCTACTCAAACATCTCGATTAAGTTCTCAAATTACAAGATGGGAACCACATACATTATCTGAACCAGTTTCACAGAACGATTTGGATCCTGTAAGTACATCTGACGTGTTACCTACATTCAAAGATGGGAACCACATACATTATCTGAACCAGTTTCACAGAACGATTTGGATCCTGTAAGTACATCCGACGTGTTACCTACATTCAAAGATGGGAACCACATACATTAACTCAACCAGTTTCACAGAACGATTTGGATCATGTCAGTACATCTGACGTGCAACCTACATTCAAAGATGGTGGCCGTTGACACTATCTAAACCAGAACGTTTGCTCCACAGCAAAACTTTGGACCTATTGCAAATCTTGCGTGCTTCCTCCAGTGAAGCGACAGTGGCCGATGAAACAATATCCATCATCATCATCATGTGGCATGTCCTTTATAGAACGTCGCTCCCATCACAGTCTGTCTGAAAGAAATTCGTTCCTTTGCCAAAACTCCAGCTTCCGCCACAATCATACCCAGACATTCCTGGATGTCGTTGTACCATCGTCTTCTTGGTCTACCCCTGCCGTTTGTGTCTGGCACCATACCTTCCATCACTGTTCTCTGAAAACAGTTGTGTCTCCTGATATGACCAAAGTATTTACATTTTATGACTATAATGGACTTGATAAACCAGTTCAGTGTTTTGTCGGTGGTCATTATCTTTGTTTTGTTTATGTTTATAAACAGTTTTTTATCTTTACTATGTCCGTTTACGGCTCAAAGTAGCTGTTCTAGCTCTTCTGCACTTCTTGACAGTATCGCTGTGTCGTCTGCGTACCGTAACTCTGGAATCTCGTACCCGCCAATCTTAAATGGGTCAAAACTTTCAATGTTTTCTTCTTCACTAACAGTTTCTATTACACATTCCGCATATATGTTGTACAGATAAGGTGAGAGGACACATCCCTGTCTTACTCCCTTTTGTACTGCGAACCAATCTGATGTCTGCTCAGACACTCGGACAGAGACTTGTTGATCTTGGCATAATGTTTCAATGAGATGTATACTGTACAATGGAAATACCATGTCCTTCATAATGGTCCACAGATTCTGATGTTTGTCCGTATCGAGGCCTTTGTGTAATCTCCATCAGACCAGCCCATTCCACGGCAGAATTTAAGGTATATTGATCAACCTAAGATGTCCACTGAAATGACAAGAGAGTTGCTTCCTAAACTATCTCCAACAGACCAGCCCATTCCACCGCAGGACTTTGGAGAGACTGATACATCTCACAACTTGCCTCATTTCACGAAACCACTACTCCCTAGACCCGCAAACTGCCCCAAGGCCAGCTCAGACCCGGCAGGAACAAAAGTCTTCCTTGACCGCTACGTAGGCTCAGATCACGTTTTGGGTTTAGACCAGGACAACTACAGGGATGTCGTAGATGAGAGAGCCGTCACGATGGTCATGTTCTATGACCCTGATCAGGTGGTGTCTGTCTGGAGCAAGAAACAGTTTGCTAAGGTACGAGTTAGTGTGTCTGATCCCCTCTACGATTTAGCGTGTCTTACCCCAGATACGAGTTAGCGTGTCTGACCAAATGTACGAGCTAGCGTATCTGACCAGGTATACGAGTTAGCATGTCTTACTATGTGTACGAGTTAACGTGTCTGATACCAGGTACTAGTTAGCATGTCTGATCCCAGGTACGAGTTAGCGTGTCTGACAAGGTGTACGAGTTAGCGTGTCTGATCCCAAGTACGAGTTAGCGTGTCTGACAAGGTGTACGAGTTAGCGTGTCTGATCCCAGATACGAGTTAGCGTGTCTGACCAGGTGTACGAGTTAGCGTGTATGACCAGGTGTACAAGTTAGCGTGTCTGATCACAGGTACGAGTTAGCGTGTCTGACCAGGTGTACGAGTTAGCGTGTCTGGCCAGGTGTAGAAGTTAGCGTGTCTGACCAGGTGTACGAGTTAGCGTGTCTGACCCAAGGTACGAGTTAGCGTGTCTGACCAGGTGTACAAGTTAGCGTGTCTGACCAGGTGTACAAGTTAACGTGTCTGACCAGGTGTACAAGTTAGCGTGTCTGACCAGGTGTACAAGTTAGCGTGTCTGATCCCAGGTACGAGTTAGTGTGTCTGACCAGGTGTACAAGTCAGCGTGTCTGATCCCAGGTACGAGTTAGCGTGTCTGACCAGGTGTACGAGTTAGCGTGTCTGACCAGGTGTACGAGTTAGCGTGTTTGATCCCAGGTAAGAGTTATCGTGTCTGACCAGGTGTACAAGTTAGCGTGGTTTATCCCAGGTACGAGTTAGCGTGTCTGAATAGGTGTGCGAGTTAGCTTGTCTGACCAGGTGTACAAGTTAGCGTGTCTGATCCCATGTTGTATCCTCTCTATGAGAACTGTTCACTAACTTGTGTTTTCTTATTGTCATTGCGATGGTGCCATCCTCACAAACCGGATATCGAGACCATGGACGAACTACTGTTGGTGCAGGTTACAGGGGCCCTTCACCGATTGACTTTTCCAGTTATGTTCACGTAACTAGTACTTGTGTAGAGGTGAACATGCGGGCATGGGGCTGGACCGTTCTTGTAGAGGTGAACATGCCGTCATGGGGCTGGACCGTCCTTGTAGAGGGGAACATGTGGGCATGGGGCTAGACCGTTCTTATAGAGGGGAACATGTGGGCATGGGGCTGGACCGTTCTTGTGATGGGGAACATGCGGGCAAGGGGCTGGACCGTTCTTGTAATGGGGAACATGCGGGCAAGGGGCTGGACCGTTCTTGTAATGGGGAACATGCGGGCAAGGGGCTGGACCGTTCTTGTCGAGGGGAACATGTGGGCATGGGGCATGGAACACGGCCGTTCTTGTAGAAGGGAACATGTGGTCATGGGTCATGGGACATGGGACACGGCCGTTCTTGTAGAAGGGAACATGTGGTCATGGGACATGGGACATGGGACATGGGACACGGCCGTTCTTGTAGAAGAGAACATGTGGACATGGGACATGGGACATGGGACACGGCCGTTCTTGTAGAGGTGGACATGTGGGCATGGGGCATGGGACACGACCGTTCTTGTAGGAGGAAACATGTGGACATGGGACATTGGACACGGCCGTTTTTGTAGAGATACCGTGACGAGTCGGCGGTTGCTTCATTTATTCCAGGATTATACCACATCATTCTTATATCTAGCATAAGTTACTGACACATATAATATGTCTCTGACACAATCAGTATGTCTGTGACAACTTCAATATGTCCCTCACACCTATAATATGTCTCTGACACCGTTAATATGTCTCTGACGCTCTAATATGTCTCTGGCACCTATAATATGTCTCTGACACCTATAATATGTCTAAGACAAATATAATCTGTCTCTAACACCTATAACATGTCTCTAAAATCTATAATATGTCTCTGAAACCATCAATTTGTCTCTGACACCTATAATGTGTGTCTGATACTTATAATGTCTCTGACACCTATAACATGTCTCTGACACCTTCAATGTGTCTCTGACACTTATAATATGTCTCTGACACCTACAATATGTTCTGGCAAAACTGGTTTAAGAGACCCTGCAGAGTTTGTATGCAACAAGTTTCTTTTACTCAACTTGACCTTACATCCAAGCACATCTAATCTTCTTCTTCTTCTTCTTCTTCGTACGCAGTCAGACATTAAACATTATTTTTTCGAAAAAAGCGGCTGTCATCCTGAGGCTGTCGACACTGCCATAGAGCTTCTCTTGTGGTTCCACTGGTGATGGCCACATCTGCTCTCTCTGATCCTCGTATGTCGGGCAGTTCTGCAGCAGATGCTCAGCGGTCATTTTCTCGGTACCACACGGGCATTCGTCAGTGCCACCTATCTTCAGTTTATTGAATAGGTGGTACCTCAGTCTATTGTGGCCAGTGCGAAGTCTGAAGACAACGACCTGCTCTCTTCTGTTCAACTGGTAATAGGCATCGTTTTTGGTGTAGCCGATATGTTCAGTTTCCCATTTGGTCATGTATCTAGCTCTAATCAGCCGTTTTGACTCTTCGTACGTCATACTAGTATCTGTTTGTGGTAGTCTTGCACCTTCTTTTGCCAGTCTGTCTGCCTCCTCGTTGCCTTGGATGTTGCAGTGTGATGGGACCCACTGTACCACTACCCTTTTTGGTGCGGACTGCTGGCATAGTTGACAAAGTGCTGCTCTTAAGTCATTAAGCTCAGTATTTTTCTGGCTTTTTAGCGCTGTGACTACGGCCAGAGCATCTGTCAGCAGGACTATATGGCTTTCATTTTCTTTATGTGTCACCATTTCTTCCACTGCCGCCCTCAGTGCCTCTGCCGCCGCTCTGAAATTGCTTGTGTACTTACCAGTAGCGAATGACAGTGTTATTTTTCTGCCATTTGGTAGGTTCAGAAATGCTCCTGCCCCTCCGTTCTGTGTAGTGTCTGTTACAGAACCGTCGGTGTATGCATGGGTCCAGTCCATGCTTGGGTAGTTTTTCGATATAAAGCTTAGGGTAATATCTCTCCTTTCTTTCTCAGTCTGGGCGTTTTTGTTTCCAATATCTGGTATATTTTCTACCACCTCTGGAAATATATCCTGCCTCCAGATAGGTTTGCGTACAGTAGTGATGGGTTTTGGTGTTGTTAGTGCGTTTATGGGATCTTCGTGCATCTTTGCTTTGGCTATTTCTGCAAAGTTTCACCGATTTAGTTTCCCAGTTCCCAAATTGTTTAGTCTCTGGTGCATTGGGTGGTCAGTCAGTCTTCGGAGCTTCTCTGACTGCAGCTGGGCTCTGTAGTCTCTTCTATCGGTCATGGGTTGCAGCTTTGTAATCTTTTCAAGTTCTACAATTTGCGTTGACTTCATGCCTCCTGTTATAACTCTCATGGCTTGGTTTTGAAGTTTGTTAACTTTGTCGAAGCTCGCCTTTGCTGCTGTTGTCCATGCCGCAATGCCATACTCGAGAACTGGTCTCACTCTTCGAGTGTACAGTTTCTTTAGTATGCCTTCGTCTGCTCCCCAGCTTGTGCCAGCAAGTTTCCTCATGATTGCCATTATTTCTCTGGCTCTCATTTGGTTTCTCTCGATCTGACTTTTCCATGTCATGCGCCGATCAAATGTGACTCCCAGATAGTTTGGGTTGACGTTTGGCTGCAGGAATTTGCCATTTAGACTTAATTTGGTACTTTAGGGTTTTAATGAAAGCGAGAATATTGTGCATGTGGTTTTCTCCTCGTTTATTTTGACCAGCCATGAGTTCGCCCACTCTTCTAGCGATGTTAGGGCCTGTTGCTATGGTGAGATTCTTTTCAGAGGTCCACATAGCCAGATCGTCTGCAAACATTGAGCTATGGACTCTTCTTGGTATATTCTCTGTAATGTCGTTTATATACACCAGGAAGAGTGTGGGTGACAGTACTCCCCCTTCGGGTACTCCCTGCTCGAGTGTCACCTTTTTGCTCACTGCCCTTGACTCTGGCCGTTCTTTGTTTGAGGTAGTGGTTGATCCACTTGTACATTCTCCCACAAACCTCACTTCTCCTTAGCTTGACTCTGTCCATCTTTCCAGACTTTGTCAAATGCCTTTTCCAGGTCCACCGCTACTGTGTGTTTCAGTGCCTGGTAGGCATCTTCTCTTCCCTGGGCTATGAGGATGACCTGGTCCTCAGTGGATCTGTGCTGTCTAAAGCCGGCTTGCTGTGGAATTAGTATTCGTTTTTCTTCCAGATGTCACATCAGTCTGGTGTTTATCATACGTCCCATCAGTTAGCCGACACAGCTCAGTAGGCTGATAGGCCTGTATCCATTTGGATCTGTTTTGTCCTTTCCTGTTTTTGGTACTGGTACCAGTATTGCGTATTTCCATGCCTGGGGTACAATTCCCCTTTTCCAGCTTTGGTTCAGGACCGATAGTAATTTCCTCTTCGCTGTTTGGCCCAACCCCATCAGCATTTCGTTTGTTATCCCGTCTTTTCCGGGAGATTTCCTTTTCTTTAATGTTCTCATAGCCTCTTCCATTTCGCTCATTGTTAATTTGGCCACCATATGCTCTTCTGGTGCCGTATTGATGTTCACATCTAATCTAATGTTGATTGCTTTAACTGACCTTTGCTTCCACTATTTTCCGTGGCCATGCATTCCAAGCATTCACCACCGTCTAACTATAAAAAATAATCCTATTTTCGATTGGGACTTTTATTATTTAACGTGTGCCTGTGCCCTTTTTTCATATAGGCCACTTTATTTTGAAAAAACGTGTAATAGTCTTATTTATCCTTTCCTCTGATCAGCTTATAAACCCGTATTAAGTTACCACGAATTCTTCTCTTTTCTAGACATAGTAGGCAGGTTTTTCTTAGTCTCTATTCATAACTGGAATTCTGGAATTCCACTATCAGCTTGTGCGTGACATGTATCTCATATAACCAATAGTTAACTCATTTCTCTGATATGAATGAATGTATGAATGTATGTATGTATGTATGTATGTGTCTCCGAGAAAAATCACATGTTTCTGATAACTATGGATCCTACACCAATAACTTTCACATCTCCGACGCCTATCACAAGTGTCTGAGGTCTGTCTGGGACATCTATTAAATATTTTTGTAATCTATCACAGTGTCTGAGGTCTGTCTGGGACATCTATTAAATGTTTATGTAATCTATCACAAGTGTCTGAGGTCTGTCTGTGACATCTATTAAATGTTTCTGTAATCTATCACAAGTGTCTGAGGTCTGTCTGGGACATCTATTAAATGTTTCTGTAATCTATCACAAGTGTCTGAGGTCTGTCTGGGACATCTATTAAATGTTTATGTAATCTATCACAAGTGTCTGAGGTCTGTCTGTGACATCTATTAAATGTTTCTGTAATCTATCACAAGTGTCTGAGGTCTGTCTGGGACATCTATTAAATGTTTCTGTAATCTATCACAAGCGTCCGAGGTCTGTCTGGGACATCTATTAAATATTTATGTAATCTATCACAAGTGTATGAGGTCTGTCTGGGACATCTATTACATATTTATGTAATCTATCACAAGTGTCTGAGGTCTGCCTGGGACATCTATTAAATGTTTATGTAATCTATCACAAGTGTCTGAGGTCTGTCTGGGACATCTATTAAATGTTTCTGTAATCTATCACAAGTGTCTGAGGTCTGTCTGGGACATCTATTAAATGTTTCTGTAATCTATCACAAGTGTCTGAGGTCTGTCTGGGACATCTATTAAATGTTTCTGTAATCTATCACAAGTGTCCGAGGTCTGTCTGGGACATCTATTAAATGTTTCTGTAATCTATCACAAGTGTCTGAGGTCTGTCTGGGACATCTATTAAATGTTTCTGTAATCTATCACAAGTGTCCGAGGTCTGTCTGGGACATCTATTAAATGTTTCTGTAATCTATCACAAGTGTCCGAGGTCTGTCTGGGACATCTATTAAATGTTTCTGTAATCTATCACAAGTGTCTGAGGTCTGTCTGTGACATCTATTAAATGTTTCTGTAATCTATCACAAGTGTCTGAGGTCTGTCTGGGACATATATTAAATGTTTCTGTAATCTATCACAAGTGTCTGAGGTCTGTCTGGGACATCTATTAAATGTTTATGTAATCTATCACAAGTGTCTGAGGTCTGTCTGTGACATCTATTAAATGTTTCTGTAATCTATCACAAGTGTCTGAGGTCTGTCTGGGACATCTATTAAATGTTTCTGTAATCTATCACAAGCGTCCGAGGTCTGTCTGGGACATCTATTAAATATTTATGTAATCTATCACAAGTGTATGAGGTCTGTCTGGGACATCTATTACATATTTATGTAATCTATCACAAGTGTCTGAGGTCTGCCTGGGACATCTATTAAATGTTTATGTAATCTATCACAAGTGTCTGAGGTCTGTCTGGGACATCTATTAAATGTTTCTGTAATCTATCACAAGTGTCTGAGGTCTGTCTGGGACATCTATTAAATGTTTCTGTAATCTATCACAAGTGTCTGAGGTCTGTCTGGGACATCTATTAAATGTTTCTGTAATCTATCACAAGTGTCCGAGGTCTGTCTGGGACATCTATTAAATGTTTCTGTAATCTATCACAAGTGTCTGAGGTCTGTCTGGGACATCTATTAAATGTTTCTGTAATCTATCACAAGTGTCCGAGGTCTGTCTGGGACATCTATTAAATGTTTATGTAATCTATCACAAGTGTCCGAGGTCTGTCTGGGACATCTATTAAATGTTTCTGTAATCTATCACAAGTGTATGAGGTCTGTCTGGGACATTTATTACATATTTATGTAATCTATCACAAGTGTCTGAGGTCTGTCTGGGACATCTATTAAATGTTTCTGTAATCTATCACAAGTGTCTGAGGTCTGTCTGGGACATCTATTAAATGTTTCTGTAATCTATCACAAGTGTCTGAGGTCTGTCTGGGACATCTATTAAATGTTTCTGTAAGGTCTATGTCTGCGACAAAAATAGTATGTCACATATAATTGTCACATATTTCTGATATTTACAAGATCATTCAGATATGTCTTAACACATATTACGTGTCTATTTATGCATTAATTGATATATCTTGCATGTCTGTCTGTGACAACTATCACACGTGCTTCACATCTTTTATTTGTATCTGACATCCACATCATGTGATCGAAACTAACCCCATGTATCCGACACTAACCCCATGAATCCGACACTAACCCCATGTATCCGACACTAACCGCATGTATCCGACACTAACCCGATGTATCCGACACTAACACCATGTATCCGACACTACCCTCATGTATCCGACACTAACCCCATGTATCTGACACTAAGCCCATGTATCCGACACTAGCCCCACGTATCCGACACTAACCCCATGTATCTGACACTAATCCCATGTATCCGACACTAACCCCATGTATCCGACACTAACCGCATGTATCCGACACTAACCCCGATGTATCCGACACTAACACCATGTATCCGACACTAACCCCATGTATCCGACACTAACCCCATGTATCTGACACTAACCCCATGTATCCGACACTAACCGCATGTATCCGACACAAAACGCATGTATCCGACACTAAACGCATGTATCCGACACTAACCCCATGTTTCCGACACTAACACCATGTATCCGACGCTAACCCCATGTATCCGACACTAACCCCATGTATCTGACACTAAACCCATGTATCCGACACTAACCCCATGTATCCGACACTAACCGCATGTATCCGACACTAACCCATGTATCCGACACTAACCGTATGTATCCGACACTAACCCCATGTATCCGACACTAACCCCATGTATCCGACACTAACCGCATGTATCCGACACTAAACGCATGTATCCGGCACTAAACGCATGTATCCAACACTAACCCCATGTTTCCGACACTAACCCTATGTATCCGACACTAACCGCATGTATCCGACACTAACCCCTTGTATCTGACACTAAACGCATGTATCCGACACTAACCCCATGTATCCGACACTAACCGCATGTATCCGACACTAACCCCATGTATCCGACACTAATCCCATGTATCCGACACTAACCCATGTATCCGACACTAACCGCATGTATCCGACACTAACCCCATGTATCCGACACTAACCCCATGTATCCGACACTAACCCATGTATCCGACACTAACTGCATGTATCCGACACTAACCCATGTATCCGACACTAACCCCATGTATCCGACACTAACCCATGTATCCGACACTAACTGCATGTATCCGACACTAACCCATGTATCCGACACTAACCCATGTATCCGACCCTAACCGCATGTATCCAACACTAACCCATGTATCCGACACTAACCCATGTATCCGACACTAACTGCATGTATCCGACACTAACCCCTTCTCTCTGATATCTAACTCATACCTCTAACATACATTTCATACCTTTGACAACCACATCACACATCTGGCATCCACACCATACCTATGAAATCCACACTATACCTCTAACATCCATGGCATACCTCTGACATCCACACCCCACCTCTGACATCCACACCCCACCTCTGACATCCACACCATACCTCTGACATCCACACCCCACCTCTGACATCCACACCCCACCTCTGACATCCACACCATACCTCGGACATCCACACCACACCTCTGACATCCACACCCCACCTCTAACATCCACACCCCACCTCTAACATCCATGGCATACCTCTGACATCCACACCCCACCTCTGACATCCACACCCCACCTCTAACATCCACACCCCACCTCTAACATCCACACCCCACCTCCAACATCCACACCCCACCTCTAACATCCACAGCCCATCTCTAACATTCCTACCCCACATGTAACATCCCTACCCCACGTCTCTGACATCCACACCCACCTCTGACATCCACACCCCACCTCTAACATCCACACCCCACCTCTGACATCCCTACCCCACCTCTGACATCCACACCTCACCTCTGACATTAGCCCCACGTCTCTGATACCCCCATATCACCAATGATTAAGGTCACCTAAGACCAGTGATGTCTAACGCTTGTTGTCCTGTCCAGGCCGCTGACAGTGAACCTAATGACAAGCATACTTTCGCCGCTGTAGACTGCAGCACGGAAACAAAGCTTTGTGCTGCGGAGTTGGTGAAACTGTTGCCAACATTCAAGCTCTTCAGTAGAGGCAAACTTGTGACAACTATTGTTAAAGATGGCAATTTCAATCATGAGAACATGAGATCATTTATGGAAAACATTTCCAAGAAGAATCCTGTTAAGCGAACTGTACATCAAGAAGTGTGCTGACAATGTTGGTGGGAAGGACATGCACGATACACCGGCACGGTAGAGCAACACCTGCTTTGGACATGCAAACCGACTCCTACCGCAGCGAAGACAAAATGTGAGAACAATGCCTTACTTGTAACAGTATCAACAGGAGACCTCACTGATCAACTGCCATCTTATTTTCTGATGATCAGATTAAAGAATGACTCCGTTTCCATGAGAAAGGCAAACATATGTCTCTCCAATTATTGAAATGATTGACGTATGTTTTGTTGTAGCGGTCCGGTCTTGGAAAGATGGTTTATGGCAGCGTCAGTGATGTTATTTGTGAGAATAGTATTAATAACAGTGGTAATATTGGTTGTTTGTTGTGCTCATATACGGTTTAAAATAGTGGTTATCGTGGCGAAGATTATAATAGTGGTGCTGGTAGTGAAGATGGTTGTGGTAGTGGTGGTTATTGTGGTAGTAGTGGTTGTTCTCGTAGTGGTGGCTATTGTGGTAGTAGTGATTATTGTGGTTGTGGTGGTTGTTGTGGTAGTGGTGGTTATTGTGGTAGTGGTGGTTGTTGTGGTAGTGGTGGTTATTGTGGCTGTAGTGGTTGTTGTGGTTGTGGTGGTTGTTGTGGTAGTGGTGGTTATTGTGGTAGTGGTGGTTGTTGTGGTAGTGGTGGTTATTGTGGTTGTAGTGGTTGTTGTGGTAGTGGTGATTATTTTGGTAGTGGTGGTTATTTTGGTAGTGGTGTTTATTATGGTAGTGGTGATGATTGTGGTAGTGGTGGTTATTGTGGTAGTGGTGATTAATGTGGATATTGTGATAACAGTGGTGGTGAGGGTCGAGGTGAGGGTCGTGGTGAGGGTCGAGGTGAGGGTCGAGGTGAGGGTCGAGGTGAGGGTCGTAGTGCGGGTCGAGGTAGGGGTGGTGAGGGTCGTGGTTAGGGTCATGTTAAGGGTCGAGGTGAGGGTCGTGGTGAGGGTCGTGGTAGTGGTGGTGAAGGTCGTGGTGAGGGTCGTGGTAGTGGTGGTTAGGGTCGTTGTGAGGGTCGAGGTGAGGGTCGTGGTAAGGGTCGAGGTGAGGGTCGTGGTGAGGGTCGTGGTGAGGGTCGTGGTAAGGGTCGAGGTGAGGGTCGAGGTAGTGGTGGTGAGGGTCGTGGTGAGGGTCGAGGTGAGGGTCCTGGTGAAGGTCGTGGTGAGGGTCGAGGTGAGGGTCGTGGTAGTGGTAGTGAGGGTCGTGGTGAGGGTCGTGGTAAGGGTCGAGGTGAGGGTCGTGGTGAGGGTCGTTGTAGTGGTGGTGAGGGTCGAGGCGAGGGTCGTGGTAAGGGTCGAGGTGAGGGTAGTGGTGAGGGTCATGGTAGTGGTGGTGAGGGTCGTGGTGAGGGTCGAGGTGAGGGTCGTGGTGAGGGTCGTGGTAAGGGTCCAGGTGAGGGTCGTGTTGAGGGTCGAGGTGAGGGTCGTGGTGAGGGTCGTGGTAGTGGTGGTGAGGGTCGTGGTGAGGGTCGAGGTGAGGGTCGTGGTGAGGGTCGTGGTGAGGGTCGTGGTAAGGGTCGTTTTAAGGGTCGAGGTGAGAGTCGTGGTGAGGGTCGTGGTGACGGTCGTGGTGAGGGTCGAGGTCAGTGTCGTGGTGAGCGTCTAGGTACTGGTGGTGATGGTCGTGGTATGGGTTGTGGTATATGTTGTGAGGATCGTGGTGAGGTTCGAGGTGAGGGTCGAGGTGATGGTCGAGGTGATGGTCGAGGTGATAGTCGAGATAGTGGTACTGAGGGTTGTTTGTACCGCAAACGTTTGTAGTCTGCATCGTGACACATCATGCCTTTCCCTGCCTGCAGACCAACACACAAAGCCTGTATCCAGCCGGGTATGTCTGTGGCAAGTTTCTTCCTTTAGCAAGTGTTTATATCCAACGACTACAGGTCACACACTGAAAATGGATACACCCTGTCCGCTAGCTTTCGTAGCTTGATCCAGGATGATGCGAGCATACACTTTGCCTACTGTTTTGAAGAGCGAAATGCTCCTATAGTTGGTGCATTCTAGTCTTCTTTTGGAGTAAACCCGGCAAACACATCTGCTGTTGTGCCATCTCCAGTCGTCTCGACAAATAGGTAGGCTGAGGTCTAGAGTGAGAAGAGAGTGCTGAGTCGGACACCAGGCTGAGGTCTAGAGTGAGAAGATAGTGCTGAGTCGGACATCAGGCTGGGGATTTACAGTGAGAAGAGAGGTCGTTGCTGAGTCTGACACCAGGCTGGGGTTTCTCGGTTAGAGTGGGAGTAGAGGTCTTGCTGAGTGGGACACCGGGCTGGGGTTTCTCGGCTAGAGTGAGATGAGAGGTCGTTGCTGAGTGGGACATCAGGCTGGGGCCTAGAGTGAGAGGAGATGTCGCTGCTGAGTGAGACATATGACTGAGGTTTCTCGCCTCTGCAAAGTTTCGATATTAAACGGGGTTCGAGCACAGTTTGGCGCATGAGAGGACGGAGCAGAAGAGTGTACAGCCAGCGAGCTACAGGGACCATCAGCGCAATACTCTGTGTCATTTGCTGAGAGAGACTGAGCACCTATGGGTATGCTCGGAGTGCAGTGACGTCGATTCTTAGAAACATAAATAAATTGTTATGTGTCTAACTTCCAATTTGCTAAGGATCTTGTATGTCACCCATAATTTATAGTTCATGAGATGGCGCCATAACTAGATGTGGGGCTACTATGCTCTGATGTTTTAGTTCATTATGGACGCCGCCAGATCACGGATTTGTCTGGAATTCACATTAATCGAAGACTTACACTTGTGTCCACAAAAACGTGTTTTTGTTTTCCATCTGGACTGATTAATTCGTTCGTTTCTGATGATATCTTTCCTCTGATTATCCTGGTCTAGACATCATATATATGAATAGCACTACGCTTAAACCTGTGTTGTATTTCACGGTCTAGTTCTCGCGGCTGAACTTCTCGAGATTGGCGCCCTTTGCCCTAGCTACAAAAAGAGTCAGTTTTGGTGTGTGAAATTTAGGCACAATTATAATGGACTAAACACAGCCGGGGGAGAAGATGCCACTCACACGCTGAGTTACGACCTCTTATGATTATGGGAAAGGCACGACACACAATGTTATATGTCATCCCCCCCCCCCCCCAAATTGTTCATGAACTCGCTGATCGCGAGGAATGTGTTGCTTGTTAGTACTGTTCTATTTTTCCCTATGCCAGACATCGCAGCAAAGAGACACATTCATTAGGTCAGTGTGAAGCACATTGTGTCAAGTCTACCAAGAACACACGCCTGCAAATTGTTGTCATCGAGTGCATTTCCCCGTGAGCCTTGTAGAAGATCGCACGCACCATCGCTACACGTTCCAGGACCAACGCACCAATCGTGTCACGTCATCAGTTAGTGCGCTCACTTTGTCAGTAGACATTGTCTATTGTCCAAAGGGCAACGACCATTGTCATGGACAAGTTCATAAGTTTATAGGTGCACAGGTTGACTTTGATCGTACGCTAACACGTGTCTGAGTTTACTACACAACGGATGAACACAGTAATGTATTATTGTTAGTGTATCTTAGCTGTGGTACCGACAGGCCAACACGATGATGTGTTTGTGCGCAGCTTCCTGCTGGACAGTGTTTTGTTTACAAACACGAGTTAGTGGTCTAGGTGATTGTTAGACTTCTTTCACGAGAAAGCTTCATTACTGAGCTACCAGATCAAACAGGGAACAATTGCTAGTTCTGCAATAAATATCTCCTATGTGTGACTAGACCAGCGAACGAGGGCTGGCTTGCATTTGCCCAGGGACCGCCAATTCCTAAGGAAACAGACAGTCCTACAAATTACAAATACATGCTGGAGACAAATGCATGGCACTCTTTGGGTGCAGAACTCAATGCAAGGCTACCAGACATAGAAATAACACACGACGTGGGGAGGGTGGGGTCGAATTAGCACGTTGGTAGTAGTACCTCGTCGGAATCCACCACACTTTAGTAGAATGGTCATGGGAAGACTCGTGAGCTGACTGCTGATTTCGTTGTTGTTGTTGTTGTTGTTGTTGTTTATTGCCCACAATGAGTAGTATTACTCATTACTCGGTTGTGCTATGCTTGGCTTCATCTGCGTGTCGCTCACTACTACGCGGATCACGTCGAAGCTTACCTTGTTAGCCCAGCTGTTGTCCTCGACAACAGCCCGTTTTCAGGACGACCAACTACGAGGTCAGGTGAGGGTCTTGGCCAGTACATTTCTCCTGACCCTGGCTAACATTCTCTGACCAGTATGCTTTACTTGACCAGACGTTAGCCTCATCGTCCCCTCAGGTGGGGATCTTGGCCAGTGCATTTCTCCTGACCCTGGCTAACATTCTCTGACCAGTGTGTTTTGCCTGACCAGACGTTAGCCTCATCGTCTCCTGCCTTCGTTAGAGCTATTGGTATGTTTGTATGTTGGCGAATGATAAGAAACCAAAATTAATCGCATTCATGAATAATTAAAAACGGTTGAAGACATCCTTGATAAAGGCAATTAAATGTTTTCACTTTCTTCTTGTAGCAGATCCCACTGTTTGCCCTTGGGTTATTCTAACTTAGAACATTATCACACTCGTCCACATCATTCATAACCATGATATAAGCAATTGACATATCACACAGCAGGTGACATGTTTATTATATAATACTCATACCAGAAACATGAGTAGTGAAATTACAAACACAAAACAAAACATATCATCTGAACTAAATATTCTTATATTATATATATGTTAATACATATATTAACTAAAGCGGAAATTTTAAGCATTAGCTATTGATGGAATTCCCAACTATCAAAAACCCAGTTCAATTGCCGTACTCACATCACACACACACCCACACACATCTAGATCTCACCTAGTCGATCTACACACTCGCTTAACTCGTCAGTACATACCTCGTTCACAAGGTGTCCTGCGTACAACACACGTTCAGATTATCTATTAATACAAAACTCACACACACACCTATTTGAGCGGCTGGCCCCGACTCAATGGCGAATGCTGTTTGAGTCGTCCTGTTCTATCTCCAACAATCATACAACAGTCTATCAATCGCTCCTCTATCTAAGTCGGTGAGCTAAACCAGACTCCTATCTACATTCACTCATTCCCTCTCCATGTCAGCCTGCTTGAGCTAAACTGTCTCGTGTTATATACGCTCAAGCAGTATCAGAGCTGACCAATGGATCTCAGGGGGATGGCTCTATTCAGTCGTTATTGGAATGAATTACTCTGAACACCTGTCACTCATCTATCGCAGCAAACTCCGATGTCACTCACCCCCCACTGTTCAAATGGAACACCAGTGTCAGTTCCTACCTGTACATTCTTTCCCCAACTCCGATTCCCTTTGTTGAGACGGTGAGTGACCTTGGCGTGGTGACCAGACAGAGTGACCTTGTCACACATTCAGGTACCTTTGTTATCAGCAACTACATCACCCTGCGCTAAACTCTCTTGCTCGGGGTGGAACTGTTGCATTCTTCTTCTTCTTTGGCCTACTTCCCTCGCCAAACGGCATCACAAAGAAGCGAGATGTGTATATTTCTTGTTATCGCTGGAGACTTGTGCTGTCGTTAGATGTAACTTCCTGAGAGTGTCAGAGACACCCTCGATCCACCGACGTCGTGGTCTTCCTCCTGCTCGTGGACCGGAGACCTGCTCATGATATGATCTCGCTGCAGGCTGGTCATAATGCATTCTGACTAACTGGCCAAACCACGTGATTTGTTGAGAGTCGATGTCGGCACTAACTGCGTTCGTCCCGACTGTCTGCCTGAGCGTGGTGTTGTGAGTCAATGTCGGCACTAACTGGGTTTGTCCCGACTGTCTGCCTCAGCGTGGTGTTGTGAGTCAATGTCGGCACTAACTGGGTTTGTCCCGACTGTCTGCCTGTGCGTGGTGTTGTGAGTCAATGTCGGCACTAACTGGGTTTGTCCCGACTGTCTGCCTCAGCGTGGTGTTGCCGATTCGGTCACGGAATGTCTTTCCGGCTGCACTCCCCACACATCTCTGGATCTACGTTTAATGTGTTTCTAGTAAGGTCTAAGATTGACATTGTGCGAATTAGTCGTGCATGTTCACTAACACATGTGGCAGACAGAGACAAATTAGCAAACATAAATATCATGGGGGGAGGGGATCGCCATATAATAGTTTTCATGGTGGGAGGGGATCGCCATATAATAGTTATCTATCACAAGTGATGAAGACCACTCTCTTTGTTCAGCCGTGTGGTCAGTCGTGTCTCTTGCTGTGTCCGCTGAAATGGGTGACTTGCGCGGTGATTTGGATTAAAGTGAGGAAGAAACTGCGCCTTTTGTCAACCTCACTCACAGAGCCTAAGCTACCTTTTGCCAGTGGCAAGACATTCATTGAGGCGACTGGAGATAGCATAGGATGCAGATTTTGCCTCATGGTAACCACCGAAGCCTTTCCGTAAACATATAACCCGCAGGGTAGAAAGGTGGGAAGGCATCTAACGCAGTTTGTCGTGCCTTTTCGATAACCACAAGAGGTCGTATGGACAACACTCAGCGTGTGAGTAGGTCTGGCATCTCTCCCCAGCTGTATTCAGCTCATCATAGTAGCATCTAAAATTCCCTCACGCCAAATTCGTGAAGGTGAACCGGCAGAACTAACCCGTGAAATGCGACACAGGTATAAGCGTAGTGCCATTAAGCCGGCGTCCAGACCAGGATAAACGGATGGAAGAAATCACCAAAAAAAAGAACGAAATAACAAGTCCGGACGGAAAACAACACCACGTTTCCGTGAACACAAGTGTAAGTCGTCGACTAGTGTGAATTCCAGGCAAATCCGTAGTCTAGCGGCATCCATAATGATCCAAAACAGTAGAGAAATGTAGAATCGCAGCCAGTTATGCGCCATCTTTGCCAGATTTTTCAAATAAATCGGATAGCCATATAATTCAAATATAATACATATGATTTATGTTTGGTGGAGTCAGCAGACGCTAAAGACAAGATTAAATATGTGATTTATGTTTGGTGGACAGCAGGTGCTAAGGACAAGATTAAATGTGTGATTTATGTTTGGTAGAGATAGCATACGCTAAAACATAAGGAAACAGGTGATTGATGCTTGGTCTCCGGTGGTACAATTGTACAATGAATATAGAAACATCTGAACTTGCATGTCACCCATTAAATGTGGCAGATGGTGGACCCACCGGCGGGCGAGCATGTCGCAGGTGGTGGACCCACCGGCGGGTGAGCATGTGGCAGGTGGTGGACGCACCGGCAGGCGAGCATGTGGCAGGTGGTGGACCCACCGGCGGGCGAGCATGTGGCAGGTGGTGGACCCACCGGCGGGCGAGCATGTGGCAGGTGGTGGACCCACCGGCGGGCGAGCATGTGGCAGGTGGTGGACCCACTGGCGGGCGAGCATGTGGCAGGTGGTGGACCCACCGGCGGGCAAGCATGTGGCAGGTGGTGGACCCACCGGCGGGTGAGCATGTGGCAGGTGGTGGACCCACCGGCGGGTGAGCATGTGGTGGACCCACCGGTGGGGGAGCATGTGGCAGGTGGTTTGAAACAGCATGTCCCGACTTTCTTTGAGACTTCCCCCAGTCAAAACACCCTGGGTAATCAAGAGACTCGAGCAAGACCACACTCTGCTTAGCCAAGAGAGAACGGCAGCAACCAGGATACCACGCATCCGGCTGCGGCAAATAAATTAAGAAGACCGATTACCCACTGACATTTGTGAACAAGTCTGCTAACAGACAGCAGGTACTGACATGTCCTGTCAGTCAGACAGTACTTTCAAAGACTGATGTGATACAATCGCCTTGTGCACGTGGAAGGCAAGCGGTAACCAGAACAGTAACTTTCCAGGAAATCATGACTGCCAGTGATAGAGCCCCTCAGAGATATGAGAGAGAGAGACGTCCAAGGCATGCAGAGATAGAGCCACTCAGAGATATGAGAGAGAGACGTCCAAGGCATGCAGAGATAGAGCCACTCAGAGATATGAGAGAGAGACGTCCATGTCAGGCAGAGATAGAGCCACTCAAAGATATGAGAGAGAGACGTCCAAGGCATGCAAAGATAGAGCCACTAAGAGATATGAGAGAGAGACGTCCAAGGCAGGCAGAGATAGAGCCCTTCAAAAATCTGAGGGCGAGACCTCCATGGCTGGCAGCAAGTTATCGAAGTGGAGATAATACATGAGACGGTCAAACGCCTGTACCAAGGACCCCAGGTAGCCTGTACCAGGGACCCCAGGTAACCTGTACCAAAAACCCCAGCTAGCCTGTACCAAAGACCCCAGGTAGCCTGTACCAAGGACCCCAGGTAGCTTGTATACAGTACCCCAGGTAGCTTGTACCAAGGACCCCAGGTAGCCTGTACCAAGGACCCCAGGTAGCTTGTACCCAAGACCCCAAGTAGCCTGTACCTAGTACCCCAGGTAGCCTATACCAAGGACCACAGGTAGCCTGTACCAAATAATATAGTGTGTGCTATATAATGTTGAGTACGGTGGAACTCATTAATTACCTCTATCACCATCATGTGTTGTTTTTCTGTCATTTGTCTAATTCACTGTATACACACTATTTCAGTCGCTCTTCCCATACACACACACACACACACACCCACACCAACACATGCCCACACACCCACACATGCACTTACACACACCCACATACGCACACACACCCACACACGCACACGCAAATCCACCCACACGCACTAGCTCACACGTACACCCACACCCACACACACAGACACACAGACACACACACACACTCACACACACACACACACTCACACACACACACCCACACACACCCACACACGCAAACACACCAACACACAACAACATTCACACACCCACACATGCACCCACACATACACCCACACATACACCCACACATACACTCACACATAACCTACACATAGATCCACAGATACACCCACACATACACCCAAATATCCACCCATACATAACTTACACATACAATCAAACATAAACCTAGACACACCCACACACACCCACATACACCCACACACAACCACGCATCAAGACACCCACAAACACCCACATACACCCACACACAACCACACATACATGTTTGTATCCCTATCTCGAACAGCCACACATAGGTGTTTGTCTCCCTCTCAACCACACACCCACACACCCACACACCCGCACACCCACACACCCACACATACATGTGTGTCTCCCTCTCACCCACACACCCCCACGCCCACACATACATGTTCGTGTCCCTCACACCCACACACCCACAAATACATATTCGTGTCCCTCCCACCCACACACCCACACACCCACACATACATGTTCGTGTCCCTCTCCCCCACACACCCACACATACATGTTCGTGTCTCTCTCACCCACACACCCACACACCCACACATACATGTGTGTCTCCCTCACACCCACACACCCACACATACATGTTCGTGTCCCACACACCCACACATACATGTTCGTGTCCCTCTCCCCCACACACCCACACACCCACACATACATGTGTGTCTCCCTCACACCCACACACCCACACACCCACACATACATGTGTGTCTCCCTCCCACCCACACACCCACACACCCACACATACATGTGTGTCTCCCTCACACCCACACACCCACACATACATGTTCGTGTCCCTCTCCCCCACACACCCACACACCCACACATACATTTGTCTCCCTCACACCCACACACCCACACATACATGTTCGTGTCTCTCTCACCCACACATACATGTTCGTGTCTCTCTCACCCACACACCCACACATACATGTTCGTGTCTCTCTCACCCACACACCCACACATACATGTTCGTGTCTCTCTCATCCACACACCCACACATGTTTCAGTATGGGTGTGAGAGATACCAACAAGAAAAGCTGCCTCGAGTCAGTCAACAAGAGATGGCACCCACCAAGAAACGCATGTTCACAGATGGCAGCCAAGTTATTAAAGTCGAATATTTGGGGGAGCATCTCTTAGACCAATTCTTTCAGTCAAACTTAGTTGTCAGTTTAACACAGGAAACATTTAAACGGTTCCTTCGGGAGAAGGACGTGGTCCTTGTCATGTTCTACGACCCGTCCATGTGGCAGAGTACGTGGAGTAGGCAACAGTTTGACAGGGTAAGCGATCGAAGTTCTTGGTCGGCAACTATTATCAAATTGTCACCTGTCTTCTGTTCTCTTCGCTCAGTTTAACAGGACAATCTTCTATTTACACGAGTCAGTAGGACATTCTTCCATTTACATGAGTCAGTAGGACATTCTTCCATTTACACGAGTCAGTAGGACATTCTTCCATTTACACGAGTCAGTAGGACATTCTTCCATTTATACGAGTCAGTAGGACATTCTTCCATTTACACGAGTCAGTAGGACATTCTTCCATTTACACGAGTCAGTAGGACATTCTTCCATTTACACGAGTCAGTAGGACATTCTTCCATTTATACGAGTCAGTAGGACATTCTTCCATTTATACGAGTCAGTGGGACATTCTTCCATTTATACGAATCAGTAGGACATTCTTCCATTTACACGAGTCAGTGGGACATTCACCATGTACATGAGTCAGTAGGACATTCTTCCATTTACACAAGTCAGTGGGACATTCACCATGTACATGAGTCATTAGGACATTCTTCCATTTACACGAGTCAGTGGGACATTCTTCCATTTATACGAGTCAGTAGGACATTCTTCCATTTACATGAGTCAGTGGGACATTCTTCCATTTACACGAGTCAGTGGGACATTCGCCTTGTACATGAGTCAGTAGGACATTCTTCCATTTACACGAGTCAGTGGGACATTCACTATGTACATGAGTCAGTAGGACATTCTTCCATTTACACGAGTCAGTGGGACATTCACCATGTACATGAGTCAGTAGGACATTCTTCCATTTACACGAGTCAGTGGGTCATTCTTCCATTTACACGAGTCAGTAGGACATTCTTTCATGTACATGAGTCAGACATCCGTCCATCTTCACGAGTCAGCCATACATCCGCCCATCTTCACGAGTCGGTCATACATCCGCCCATCTTCACGAGTCGGTCAGGCATCCGTCCATTTTCACGAGTCAGTCATACATCCGCCCATCTTCACGAGTCGGTCAGACATCCGCCCATTTTGACGAGTCAGTCATACATCCGACCATCTTCACGAGTCAATTAGACATTATAGTATATGTGCATTTCTTAATCCACAAGTACGAGAAGCGTTCAAGTCTAACCAGGACTTTTTTGTATGGAAAAATATTTTTGTCAAGTACTCAAAATTCCATTTATTTGTCTATATAAAATCCTGCATCGTTTTTTGCCCTTATCACAGCGTTAAAGTAATGCTTGACAAGCATCAGCGTAGAAAGATTTGTCAGTGCGTCTGAACCAGGACAGCCTGTTTTACCTCGTTATCAGTTCTTCAATGCTGTCCTCCCTGGACTTCTTTTAGGGGTTCAAACAGCTGGAAATCGCTTGGAGCAAGGTCTGGACTGTAAGGTAGGGGTGGCAATACTTACCAGACGAGTTGCTGCACATGTCACATAGTGCGGTGAGCCGTGTGAGGTCGAGCGTTGTAGGAGCATGACCCCCTTTATAAACAAATCGGGCCGTTTTTTTCCCGCAGACGGTTCTGCGCATCTTCAACATACGTTTGTACTGATCGATATTGGCACAACGGGGTAGAAGGTCAACACGAATGAGGCCAAGTGTGTCCCAGAACACACTCGCCATCACTTGACCTGCAGACACAATTGTCCGACATGTTGTTACTGGTGGTGATGATGTGTGCTTCCACTGCTTGGATGCTCGTTTCGATTCAGGATGATGCACCCGGGTTTCGTCACATGTAATGATGCGCCCAGGTTTCGTCACATGTAATGGTGCACCCATGTTTTGGCACATGCAATGTTGCTCCAAGGTTTCGTCACATGAATGATGAGCCCTGGTTTCGTCACATGTATTATGTGCCCATGTTTTGACACATGTAATGATGCACCTATCTTTCGTCACATGTAATGATGAGCCCGGGTTTTGTCACATGTAATGACGAGCCCAGGTGTCGTTACATGTAATGATGAGTCCATGTTTCGTTACATGAAAAAATGAGCCGAGGTTTCGTCACAAGTAATGAGGAGCCCATGTTTCGTCACATGTAATGATGAGATCAGGTTTCGTCACATGTAATGATGACCTCAGGTTTCGTCACATGTAAATGAAGCGATCCCAAAAGTCACGCATTTCCATGTCAAAGCGTTCGTTTGCCGGTTAGAAGCTGAATGCTGTCATGGCACCCAACGTGCACTAACCTTTCCAAAATGGAGAAATCTAAGGGACGCGTGTTTGGTCAAGGTAAATGATAGGTTATCTGTCGTCGAGGGCACAGGGTTGGCGAGACAACAAATTGGTGCATTGCAACAGAGAGTGTGGCACGCAAGAGCTCTAGTGTGGCTAAGTGGCTCACACACACACACATGTATACGTGGTTGTATGTGTGTGGGCGTGATTGCGTGTGTCTGGTTGTGTGTGTGTGTGTGTGGACGTATGTGTGGTTGTGTGTAGGGCGTGATTGTGTGTAGGGCGTGATTGTGTGTGTGCGTGTGTGTGTATGGGCGTGATTGTGTGTGTGTGTGTGTGTGTGGGCGTGATTGTGTGTGTGTGCTTGTGTGTGTGTGCGTGGTTGTGTGTGGGCGTGGTTGTGTGTGTGCGTGGTTGTGTGTGTGCGTTGTTGTGTGTATGCGTGGGTGTATGTGGGTGTGCGTGTGTTGGCGTGCGTGTGTGTGTGCATGCGTGTGTGTATGTGTGTGCATGCGTGTGAGTGTGCGTGGTTGTTTGTGTGCGTGGTTGTGTGTGTGCGTGGTTGTGTGTGGGTGTGCGTGTGTGGGCGTGCGTGTGTGTGTGCATGCGTGTGTGTATGTGTGTGCATGCATGTGTCTGTGTGCGTGGTTGTGTGCGTGTTTATTGTGGTTTTGTGTGTGTGTAGTTATGTGTGTGTAAATGTGGTTGTGTGTGTGTGTGTGCTTGGTTGTGTTAGTCTGCGTGGTTGTGTGTTTGAGCGTGGTTACGTGTATGTATGTGTGGGCGTGGTTGTGTGCGTGTGCGTGGTTGTGTGTGTGAGCGTGGTTAGGTGTGTGTATGTGTGGGCGTGGTTGTGTGCGTGTGCGTGGTTGTGTGTGTGAGCGTGGTTAGGTGTGTGTATGTGTGGGCGTGGTTGTGTGCGTGGTTGTGTGTGTGAGCGTGGTTAGGTGTGTGTATGTGTGGGCATGGCTGTGTGTATGTGTGTTTATTTCTGTGTATATTTGTGTGTGTGCGTGGTTGTTTTTGTGTGTGCGTACATGCGTGTGTTTGTGCTTGTGTGCGTGTTTTGTGTGTTTGTGCATGTGTTTGTGTGTGCGTGTTTGTGTGTGTGTGTCTTGTGGTTTTGTGTGTATTGCGCTTTTGAGTTTGTATTTATTTGGTGTTTGTGTCTGTGTGTTTGTGTTTGTTTTGTGGATGTGCGTGTTTGTGTGTGTGTTTATGCTTGTTTTGTGTTTGTTACTGGCATGCTCATGACAATGTGTTTGTTTATTTTGACTTTATGTGTGTGTTTGTGTGTGTATTTGTGTGTATCGTTTTGTGGCTGCGTTTTTGTTGTGTGTTTATGTTTCTGTCTGAGTGTTTGTGTTTGTCTGTGTGTGTTTGTGTGTTTGTGTGTTTGTGTGTGTTTATTTGTGTGTGTGTTTATGTGTGCTTGTGTGAACTTGTGTTTGTGTGTGTGTGTGTGTGTTTATGCGTACTTGTGTGATCTTGTGTTTGTGTGTGTTTGTGTGTGCATGTGTTTGTGCGTGTTGCATGTTTGAATGTATGTCTGCGTGTTCTGTGTGCTTGTGTTTGTGTCTGCGTTTGTTTATGTGTGTTTGTGTTTGTGTTGTGTGAGCTCAGCTTTCACGCGCTTGTAAGTTAATATTGCTGTTGTTCATTGCAGGCCGCCAAAACTACCCAGAAAGATAACCACGCCTACGCTGCTGTTGACTGCACCATAGAGACTGAACTGAGCGTGCAGGAGGAGGTGAAAAGCCTGCCATGCTTCAAGCTCTATTCCAGAGGGCACCACATGAACACCGTCAGCGAATTCAACGAGTTCAAGTTTATCAACATGAGAAAGTTTGTGGAGAGCGTCACTGTGTCCAGTCCGGCTGCCAGCCCCGGATATTCGTTGGTCGATGTCCAAGCTGATGAGGAAGTGGACTGACAGACATCAGCTCGACTGGTTCTTCCAGTTTCATCTTGAGAGCATCTTTTAGTTCAACAACAGTGGCGCCATGTACAGTAACACCGGAACAACATGGACATTCAAACTATTCACGTGATTCTACTATAGTACCAATTATTTTGTAGAAATGCAGAAACGACAGTAAAAACAGCTACAACAACATTTAATAACATTAGGCACTACATGAAGGCAACAACATTAACAACAAAATTATTAACAGCTACAACAACATTTAATAACATTAGGCACTACATGAAGGCAACAACATTAACAACAAAATTATTAACAGCTACAACAACATTTAATAACATTAGGCACTACATGAAGGCAACAACATTAACAACAAAATTATTAACAGCTACAACAACATTTAATAACATTAGGCACTACATGAAGGCAACAACATTAACAACAAAATTATTAACAGCTACAACAACATTTAATAACATTAGGCACTACATGAAGGCAACAACATTAACAACAAAATTATTAACAGCTACAACAACATTTAATAACATTAGGCACTACGCGAATGAAGGCAACAACATTAACAACAAAATTATTAACAGCTACAACAACATTTAATAACATTAGGCACTACGCGAATGAAGGCAACAACATTAACAACAAAATTATTAACAGCTACAACAACATTTAATAACATTAGGCACTACGCGAATGAAGGCAACAACATTAACAACAAAATTATTAACAGCTACAACAACATTTAATAACATTAGGCACTACGCGAATGAAGGCAACAACATTAACAACAAAATTATTAACAGCTACAACAACATTTAATAACATTAGGCACTACATGAAGGCAACAACATTAACAACAAAATTATTAACAGCTACAACAACATTTAATAACATTAGGCACTACGCGAATGAAGGCAACAACATTAACAACAAAATTATTAACAGCTACAACAACATTTAATAACATTAGGCACTACGCGAATGAAGGCAACAACATTAACAACAAAATTATTAACAGCTACAACAACATTAGCAGCAGTATGGGACAAAAACAACATTACAACAACCACGTTAAGAACAACTACAACATCTGCGACAAAATCTGCACTAACAATAAGACGAACACGAACAACAATAATTGCTCTGTCAATACCATCAATAACAAAATCGTTAACAGCAAGCGATAACTTAACCACAAAAAACATTAATTACGGCTTGATCTGCACCAAAAATACAGACATGGTTAACTTTAACAACATTAGAGACAACAAGGATTAACAATAACAAAATCAAATTATCAGCATACAAACAGTATCATCAATAACGTTATTAGAGTCACAATAATAACTAGACCACAGCATCCACAACAACTCCATGTCGAGCTGATGGGTAGAGATTTGCTGGCTTCGTTTTTGTCACCATTAAGGGAAGATCCACAGTCCATGAGAAAAATAAATACTGGTCCAGTGTCAATCATTTTCTTAGTACCTTGTTGTTGTTGGTGTATGATGCATCCCAGAGTGGGTTTGACTCACACTTTGCGATAGTAGCGTATATAGTTATTGACTTGTCCTTGTAAATGTTAAACCTTTTAGTGTATACAGTTACTGGCTTTTCCTTGTACATGTTAAACCTTTTAGTGTATACGGTTACTGGCTTGTCCTTATAAATGTTAAACCTTTTAGTGTATACAGTTACTGGCCTATCCTTGTAAATGTTAAACCTTTCAGTGTATACAGTTACTGGTGTGTCTTTGTAAATGTTAAACCGTTCAGTATATACAGTTACTGGCCTATCCTTGTAAATGTTAAACCTTTTAGTGTATACAGTTACTGACCTATCGTTGTAAATATTAAACCTTTCAGTGTATACAGTTACTGGCCTATCCTTGTAAGTGTTAAACCTTTCAGTGTATACAGTTACTGGCCTATCCTTGTAAATGTTAAACCTTTTAGTGTATACAGTTATTGGCGTGTCTTTGTCAATGTTAACCTTTTTATTGGAGAGTTATTGGCATGTCAATGTCAAACCGAGTGGTCGACACTAACAACGGAAGGTCCTGCCTACGACGTGTTGCTGACTAAGAGAAAGACCGATGGAAAGCATGTCCAGCCCTCTTACCGTTATAAGCAAGCGCCTTCTAAACTCTGGCTTTTAGAGAAAAGATGGATTGGCTCTCAAATTGACTCCACCTCCCACCGAGACACACAGGTGGATGATGATGAGTCACGACGGCGATGCCTTACACTCTTACACTCTATCTTACACTCTATCTTACACTCTATCTTACACTCTATCTTACACTCTATCTTACACTCTATCTTACACTCTATCTTACACTCTATCTTACATTATATCTTACATTCTATCCTAGTGTAGCACTACTCTATATGTAATAACTATCTATGTAGCAGGTATTTCTAAATAACGCTACTCTCCGCTAAAGAGAATTTTTCCCCGAGCGGATATAGGGCGCAGTGTAGCGCAGTGTGGCGCAGTGGGCCTGGGTTCATTCCCCAGTTGAGGCGGAAATGGTTTTTCAGATTTCATTGGCTCCCGGGTCGACCCAGCCTTAAATGGGTACCGGTTCAGTCCTGGAAGTAAAGACGGTGGGCGCGATACTGATCCCATCATCCACTAAGTGCCGTGGGTTACACAATAATATGGGCCTAACACCATATTTCAAATGCAAGTCATGCTGTGATGGGATCTTGACTTTTATTATATAGGAAGCGACCACGATCTTGTTATGATGACTATGCGACGATGGGAGAGAGGCGCAAAGAAAGAAGTGACCAGACTAAAGTTTGACCTGGCCAAACTAAAGGACCCAACAATCATCGAAGTGTTCCAATCAAGGGTAGGAGGGAGATTTGCTCCGCTGTTGGCTCTCAGAGAGGGACTGGATACCGATACAGTAACAGTCTCTTAACTCAGCTCTCATAGACACTGCAACATAAATCCTGGGGTGCCACCAAACAAAAAAAGACAAAATGGGTGACAAAGAAATTTTAGACCTTTGTTATAGAAGAAGGTCACTGAAAAACCAAATCGTACACCTGATGAGGTCGGCAGACATAAAGCGATCAAGAAAGCGATTCAACAAAAGATGAGAGAGGCGACAGAAGAGTGGATATGTGAGCAATGTACAAACATCGAAAAGAGATTGAACAGTAATGACGCTAAAGGAGCATACAAGGTAGTCAAAGAACTGGTAACACCAAGACAAGGCAGGAACCTTATGATCCAGGATAAAAGCGGCAAGTGTCTTATTGAGGAAAATGACGTACTGGCACGATGGACAGAGTACTGTTCCGAGTTATATAACTATGAGGGACGGAAGGAACCTGGGAAAACAATCCCTACAACACCAACAAATATAGAGGATAACCAACTGATAACGAAGGAAGAGGTAACTGCAGCGGTAAAGACATTGAGAAGAGGGAAGGCGGCCGGCGTGGACAATATACCAGCAGAGCTCTTACAAGCAGGTGAAGAGGTAGTGGTGGAAGGCCTGACACACATCTGTAACAAAATATGGGCGACAGGAAACTGGCCGGACTTATGGATACCTAAAGCTAGGCCAAAACTTACAAAGGGTGGGGTGAGAGGGTGGGGTGAGAGGGTGGGGTGAGAGGGTGGGGTGAGAGGGTGGGATGAGAGGGTGAGGTGAGAGGGTGGGGTGAGAGGGTGAGGTGAGAGGGTGAGGTGAGAGAGTGGGGTGAGAGGGTGGGGTGAGAGGGTGGGGTGAGAGGGTGAGGTGAGAGGGTGGGGTGAGAGGGTGGGGTGAGAGGGTGGGGTGAGAGGGTGGGGTGAGAGGGTGGGGTGAGAGGGTGGGGTGAGAGGGTGGGATGAGAGGGTGAGGTGAGAGGGTGGGGTGAGAGGGTGGGGTGAGAGGGTGAGGTGAGAGGGTGGGGTGAGAGGGTGGGGTGAGAGGGTGGGGTGAGAGGGTGGGGTGAGAGGGTGAGGTGAGAGGGTGAGGTGAGAGGGTGGGGTGAGAGGGTGGGGTGAGAGGGTGGGGTAAGAAGGTGGGGTGAGAGGGTGAGGCTAGAGGGTGAGGTGAGAGGGTGGGGTGAGAGGGTGGGGTGAGAGGGTGGGGTAAGAAGGTGGGGTGAGAGGGTGGGGTGAGAGGGTGGGGCGAGACGGTGGGGCGAGAGGGTGGGGTGAGAGGGTAGGGTGAGAGGGTGGGGTGAGAGGGTAGGGTGAGAGGGCGGGGTGAGAGGGTAGGGTGCAAGGGTAGGGTGAGAGCGTGGGGTGAGAGGGTAGGGTGAGAGGGTGGGGTGAGAGGGTGGGGCTAGAGGGTAGGGTGAGAGGGTGGGGTGAGGGTGGGGTGAGAGGGTGGGGTGAGAGGGTGGGGTGAGAGGATGGGGTAAGAGGGTAGGGTGAGAGGGTAGGGTGAGAGGGTGGGGTGAGAGGGTGGGGTGAGAGGGTGGGGTGAGAGGGTAGGGAGAGAGGGTGGGATGAGAGGGTGGGGTGAGAGGGTGGGGTGAGAGGGTGGGGTGAGAAGTTAGTCGTAAGAGGGTGGGGTGAGAGGGTGGGGTGAGAGGTTAGTGGTAAAAGGGTGGGGTGAGAGGGTGGGGTGTGAGGGTGGGATGAGAGGGTAGGGTGAGAGGGTGGGGTGAGAGGGTGGGGTGAGAGGGTGGGGTGAGAGGGTAGGGTGAGAGGGTGGGGTGAGAGGGTGGGATGAGAGGGTGGGGTGAGAAGGTGGGGTGAGAAGGTGAGGTGAGAGGGTGAGGTGAGAGGGTGGGGTGAGAGGGTGGGGTGAGAGGGTGGGGTGAGAGGGTGGGGCGAGAGGGTGGGGTGAGAGGGTGGGGTGAGAGGGTAGGGTGAGAGGGTGGGGTGAGAGGGTAGGGTGAGAGGGCGGGGTGAGAGGGTAGGGTGCAAGGGTAGGGTGAGAGCGTGGGGTGAGAGGGTAGGGTGAGAGGGTGGCGTGAGAGGGTGGGGTGAGAAAGTGGGGTGAGAGGGTAGGGTGAGAGGGTGGGGTGAGAGGGTGGGGTGAGAGGGTGGGGTGAGAGGGTGGGGTAAGAGGGTAGGGTGAGAGGGCAGGTTGAGAGGGTGGGGTGAGAGGGTGGGGTGAGAGGGTAGGGAGAGAGGGTGGGACGAGAGGGTGGGGTGAGAGGGTGGGGTGAGAGGGTGGGGTGAGAAGTTAGTCGTAAGAGGGTGGGGTGAGAGGGTGGGGTGAGAGGTTAGTGGTAAAAGGGTCGGGTGAGAGGGTGGGGTGTGAGGGTGGGATGAGAGGGTAGGGTGAGAGGGTGGGGTGAGAGGGTGGGGTGAGAGGGTGGGGTGAGAGGGTAGGGTGAGAGTGTGGGGTGAGAGGGTGGGGTGAGAGGGTAGGGTGAGAGGGTGGGGTGAGAGGGTGGGGTGAGAGGGTGGGGTGAGAGGGTGGGGTGAGAGGGTAAGGTGAGAGGGTGGGGTGAGAGGGTGGGGTGAGAGGTTAGTCGTAAGAGGGTGGGGTGAGAGGGTGGGGTGAGAGGGTAGGGTGAGAGGGTGGGGTGAGAGGGTGGGATGAGAGGGTGGGTGAGAGGGTGGGATGAGAGGGTGGGGTGAGAGGGTGGGGTGAGAGGGTGGGTGAGAGGGTGGGTGAGAGGGTGGGATGAGAGGGTGGGGTGAGAGGGTGGGGTGAGAGGGTTAGAGAAGAGGGTGGGGTGAGAGGGTGGGGTGAGAGGGTGGGATGAGAGGGTGGGGTGAGAGGGTGGGATGAGAGGGTGGGATGTGAGGTTAGTGGTAAGAGGGCAAGGTGAGATGGTGGGGGTGTGAAGGTGGGGATGAGAGGGTGGGGTGTGAGGGTAGATGAGAGGTTAGTGGTAAGATGGTGGGGTGAGAGGTTAGTGGTAAGAGGGTGTGGTGAGAGTGTGGGGTGAGAGGTTAGTGGTAAGAGAGTGGTTTGAGAGGGTGGGTTGAGAGGTTAGTGGTAAGAGGGTGGGGTGAGAGGTTAGTGGTAAAAGGGTGGGGTGAGAGGGTGGGGTGAGAGGGTGTGGTAAGAGGGTGGGGTGAGAGGGTGGGGTGAGAGGGTGTGGTAAGAGGGTGGGGTGAGAGGTTGGTGGTGTCACTAACCAAGTTGCCAGTTGGTGTTGGCCTGGGATCAGATTTTCATTCCTCTACACCTTCTTCCTTTAATCAGATCGACCGTTCTGTTTTTGGTTTCAGTCATGATGATACCATACCTCCGTCTGTCTCTATCACCCACAGAGAGCTGTCTGAAATCTCTCTATCTCTGTATAACTGATGAGAAACAATATGAGTATTCATTGTTTGACTCTGTGGTCAATGGTTTATTGATGTTGAAATGATTATAGCACTAACATAAGTGTGCGACTGATTACAGTACCCGCAAGATTGTATGACTTTCATTACAGCACCGGAAAAACTGAGATTGTATCAATCACAAATTGATGGAACTGCGCTTGTATCAATCACAAAATGTAGAACTGCTATTTGATTGCATTTAATCGAAGAGTACGGTGCACATCAGCTCACAAGTTACCCTAGCCTACTCTGGAAGGGATAAGTGTTCAGCTATTGGGCAGCCATGGGAAGGAGAGATCAAAGTCACTTCTGTTCCAATCTGCTTCTATGCCTAGTTACTCTCAAAGTTTCCATTTAATCGATTTCGTTTTTAGTACATGAAATGAAATACCGCCTTGTATGTATGTTCGGGGCCCATTTCACGTTCTAGCCATGATTCTGTGTTAAATACATTACTTTGTTTGGTTGATCTTAGCTCCAACATTGCAGTGTGCAGTTGGTAGGAATGGTTGCATCTTCGCTAGACATTATTCTGGCCCATGACACTTGAGGATGGCCTGCTCTATGTTGAACACTGTACAAAGCCACATGTCACACACATTAAGTTGCCAGGTGCGCCCCTGGCGTTGTTCGCCAATGGCCATGGCTCTCTTGGATGAGCGGTGCGCCCCTGACGACAAATATTGACTGCAGATAGGAATGAATAAACTCGGCAGGGTCAAATCTGCTCGATGTAGATTTGTTCCTGTGAGTTGTTTCATTACAACGGAAACCATCATCTCTCATTCTGTAACACGAGCCTCGGAACCAAAGCCCCACATTTTAGTGTATGATCTCTTAACACCATTGCCTGTACGAGGCGACCAGGTTTTACATCCACACTTCACGAGTACGGCGAGTGAGATACTCGCGTGGAACATTTTCCAAGATGGACCACAGGGCTTCAGGGTATGACTTCTCATGATAGTCCCGTGGACGGCGAGGTTTGCTGATCACTTCCGCATATTCCATAATCTTGGTCATGGCGTCTGTGGGAAAGGTTTCGTGCTCCCTCACGTGGCATGCTGCCCGACCCTTGGTATACAGCTTAAAGAACGGCACGAAGTCCACGTTCTCACTCGCACACAGCTCGCTATCCTGGCTGCAGTCAACAGCCATGAACGACTGCTTGGCTTTCTTTCCGTTCTCAGCGGCCTGGACAGAGAAGAAAGAAGATCGAGTCTTCAGTTACTCCTAAACTAATAGTGGATTGTCTAGTGTGTGTGTTGTATGTGTGTCGTGTGTGGGTGTGTGTGTGTGTGGGTGTGAGTGAGTGTGTATGTGGGTGTGTGTGTGTGTATCGGTGTGTGTGGGTGAGTGTGTGAATGTAAGTGTGGATGGGTGTGAATGAGTGTGTGTGTGAGTGTGGATGAGTGTATGGGTGTGTCGTGTGTGTGTTGTGTGTGTATCGTGTGTATGTTGTGTGTGTTGTATGTGTGTCGTGTGTGTGTGCTGTGTGTTGTGTACATATGTCCGAGTGTTTGTGTTGTGTGAGTGTTGTGCTGTGTGTGTATAATTATGTGTGTGTTGTGTGAATACACACCAGAGTCTGTTTGCGTGTCCTAGTTTGTACGCGTGCGTTTAATTGCACGTTTCGGCTCGTGAGTGCGTGTATTCACGCGCCTGGGTGTGCGTGTTTGTGACGATGACAAGGTGAGCTGACACAAAATATAATTATAAACCAGTTTGCTATGGGATAGTTGATATGGAGGAGAACCTGAACGTGGTTGTAGATGTCGTTAGAGGAGCAGATGTAGCCAGGTAGGGGTAGTCGGTGACTACAAGAGTCAGTCAGTGAGTGAGTGCATGAGTGAGTGAGTGCATGAGTGAGTGAGTGCATGAGTGAGTGAGTGCATGAGTGAGTGAGTGCATGAGTGAGTCAGTGCATGAGTGAGTCAGTGCATGAGTGAGTGAGTGCATGAGTGAGTCAGTGCATGAGTGAGTGAGTGCATGAGTGAGTCAGTGCATGAGTGAGTGAGTGCATGAGTGAGTGAGTGCATGAGTGAGTGAGTGCATGAGTGAGTGAGTGCATGAGTGAGTGAGTGCATGAGTGAGTCAGTGCATGAGTGAGTGAGTGCATGAGTGAGTCAGTGCATGAGTGAGTCAGTGCATGAGTGAGTGAGTGTATGAGTGAGTGAGTGCATGAGTGAGTGAGTGCATGAGTGAGTGAGTGCATGAGTGAGTCAGTGCATGAGTGAGTGAGTGCATGAGTGAGTGAGTGCATGAGTGAGTCAGTGCATGAGTGAGTCAGTGCATGAGTGAGTGAGTGCATGAGTGAGTGAGTGCATGAGTGAGTGAGTGCATGAGTGAGTCAGTGCATGAGTGAGTGAGTGCATGAGTGAGTCAGTGCACTCACTCACTCATGCATGAGTGAGTGAGTGCATGAGTGAGTGAGTGCATGAGTGAGTGAGTGAGTGCATGAGTGAGTGAGTGAGTGCATGAGTGAGTGAGTGAGTGAGTGAGTGCATGAGTGAGTGAGTGCATGAGTGAGTGAGTGCATGAGTGAGTGAGTGAGTGCATGAGTGAGTGAGTGCATGAGTGAGTGAGTGCATGAGTGAGTCAGTGAGTGCATGTGAGTGAGTGCATGAGTGAGTGAGTGCATGAGTGAGTGCGTGAGTGTATGAGTGAGTGAGTGAGTGCATGAGTGAGTGAGTGCATGAGTGAGTGAGTGCATGAGTGAGTGAGTGAGTGCATGAGTGAGTGAGTGCATGAGTGAGTGAGTGCATGAGTGAGTCAGTGAGTGCATGAGTGAGTGCATGAGTGAGTGAGTGAGTGCATGAGTGAGTGAGTGCATGAGTGAGTGAGTGCATGAGTGAGTGAGTGAGTGCATGAGTGAGTGAGTGCATGAGTGAGTGAGTACATGAGTGAGTGCATGAGTGAGTGAGTGAGTGCATGAGTGAGTGAGTGAGTGCATGAGTGAGTCAGTGCATGAGTGAGTCAGTGAGTGCATGAGTGAGTGAGTGAGTTCATGAGTGAGTGAGTGCCTTAGTGAATCAGTGAGTGAGTGCATTTTTGAGTGAATGAATGAGTGTATGAGTGAGTATGTGTATTATTGAGTGAGTGAGTACATCAGTGAGTGCGTTAGTGAGTGCAAGAGTGAATGCGTTAGTGAATGAGTTAGTGAGTGAGTAACTGAGTGCACGAGTTAGTGCATTACTGGGTGAGTGACTGAGTGAGTGAGTACTGAAATAATGAAATTGATAGTTAATTGTGCAGAAACGTAGGTGGCTATGGTGGCAGAGTTGTTAGTCTGTTTCGAATGAAGGTCGGTGTTGTGTTGAGATGGAAGCATCAGTAAACCACTAAGATTTCTAGATTTGATTTTGTGTGTATGATTCTGCTTACCTCTTGGATCAAAGCTACTACTTCACTTCTTCTTCGGCGTTTTCTTGTTCTTCTTTTCCTTCTTCTCCTTCTTCCTCTCATTTTCGTCTTCCTCCGCCTTCCTCTTCGTCTTCTTCGTGTGTTTCTTACTTTTCATCATTATCTTCTTCTTTATCACCATCATTTTGTTTTTCTTCCTTTTCATCCACTTCTTCTTCAACATCATCTTCTTCCTCTTCATCTTCTTCTTTTTCTTCTCCATCATCTTCTTCGTCTTCTTCTTGAACTCCGTCTCGTTCTCATCCTTAGAATAAACAGCTGTTCACTCCTGAACTTGTTTAAAAAAACAGTTCAACAGACATCACGACACCAGTTGTTGGCCCAGTGGTGTAACAGGTGTTCGCACAGGTGGTCGATTTCACTGTCATCATTGGTCGAACAGGTGGTCGACTTCACTGTCATCATTGGTCGAACAGGTGGTCGACTTCACTGTCATCATTGGTCGAACAGGTGGTCGACTTCACTGTCATCATTGGTCGCACAGGTAGTCGACTTCACTGTCATCATTGGTCGCACAGGTGGTCGACTTCACTGTCATCATTGGTCGCACAGGTGGTCGACTTCACTGTCATCATTGGTCGCACAGGTGGTCGACTTCACTGTCATCATTGGTCGCACAGGTGGTCGACTTCACTGTCATCATTGGTCGCACAGGTGGTCGACTTCACTGTCATCATTGGTCGCACAGGTGGTCGACTTCATTGTCATCATTGGTGGCACAGATCGTTAGCTTCACTGCCATCATTATGTATGTGGCTCTTCTTGTTCATGTGTTAGTTATTCAAGCATGTGTCTGTCCTAGAAGCTTGAACCTAGCGAGAACGTGTAGTCGTGATAAACCTATTTGTGACCAATTGAAAGTAATCAGACAAAGATGTGAGGCTCCATGTTATTACATGTCAAAGACGGTTGAAGTAAACCAGTATGATCTTGCTACAAGATGCCACCAGACAAGATGCCACCAGACAGGATTCCACCAGACAGGATTGCACCAGACAAGATGCCACCAGACAAGATGCCACCAAACCAGATGCAACCAGACCAGATTCCACCAGACAGAATATCACCAGACAGGATGCCCCCAGACAGGATGCCACCAAACAGATTGCCACCAGACAGGATGCCATCAGACAAGATGCCACCAGACAGGATGCCACCAAACAAGATGCCACCAGAGAAACTGATGTTTACTGTCAATCAGACCCACAAGAACAGGTAATTTATCTTTTATCGTAAACGGTCACTAGTCCTTCCGATTTCTGAATTATTTTGTCAAGGGATGTTGCTCTAATATTATAACAGATCATTGTAACAGATCATTGTAACAGATCATTGTAAGAGATCATTGTAACAGATCATTGTAACAGATCATTATAAAAGATCATTGTAACAGATCATTGTAACAGATCATTGTAACAGATCATTGTAACAGATCATTAGATCACTGTAACAGATCATTGTAACAGATCATTGTAACAGATAATTGTAACATATCTTTGATTATTGTAGTAACAATCGGCAGCTATAAATATTTATTCTCGTTATCTAAAACATACTAACAAACAGCTGTTAGATAAGGCAAGTTGTAAGGAGTGGGTACAAAATTGTTACAACAAACGGGTCATCAAGATGATCATATTTAGAAGGTGAGCGTGTTTAGAAGGTGAGAATATTTAGAAGGTAAGCATATTTAGAAGGTGAGCGTGTTTAGAAGGTGAGCATATTTAGAAGGTGAGCATATTTAGAAGGTGAGCGTGTTTAGAAGGTGATAATTTTTGTAAGGTGACCATTTTTAGATGGTGACCTAAATTATTAAGTAGCATGCCAGTGAGCGTGATGACCAGCCACATGTTGCTGGCAGTGGAAGCAGTCAGAAAGCTGGCGAGGAAGGCCGGACAATTAGCAACTGATAGGACATATCAGATAAATGACAAATGACTTACTAAACGACGTGATGAAGCCTTGATAGCTTTGCTATATGAGGGGGACAATGATAGCGAGCAAGGAAAACACATCAACAATTCTTCTCTGTCAAGATTTCACAAACTAGGCCACATCAGAACAACATCAACAATTCTTCTCTGTCAAGATTTCACAAACTAGGCCACATCAGAACAACATTAACAATTTCTCTGGGTGATAAATTTACAATGTAGATTTTGTTTAGATTTTTCTAATTTTGCATAAATCAATTTCCATCCGGAGAGAAAACCTTGAACTTTGTCTCTGGCATGGCACTCTTTCTTACAGAGTACCTACATGACAGTATCCACACAAACATCTACCTTCGCGTAGTCATCCATGGAAACATCTACCTTCGCGTAGTCATCCATGGAAACATCTACGTTCGTGTAATCAGTCTGAACAGTCTTCTGCATTTACAGACATCGATTAAACAGCCGCACTAGCCAAGCCAAGTAGACAGTACAGCACGCCACAGACACCCAGCCGATGTCTCGACGCCACCGACACCCAGCCGATGTCCAGACGCCATTGATGGTCACTGATCACGGCGCTATGGATGACTTCGAGTCCCAATCAACAGTTACAAGAAACGATGACGACTACTTGAGCCGTTGTGGTCAGCTTCCCGTAGAGAACAGCTGGCACGTGACAGAAGTGACGAAATAAATATGTTGGAATGGGGGGATGGTGAGGGTGCGATTTGGATAACGTAGAGCTGGTCCCAGGACGAGTGTCAACTTCAGCAAACATCTTATATGACAACCACATTCACTACTGTCTTTTAACTAGCGCATCTGACGCTTACAACAGACTGCCATGCAGGACCCGACTGCTATCAACAAGTCTTTTTTAGAGCGACCACGCTTTCATTCGCAATCATTGCTATCCCGTACTTTCATTTTCAGACGTAAAAATAGATACAGGGGGCTGGTGAGCCACATTGTCCACACTAAAACCCAGCGTGTGACTCCATTGAGATGCCCGTCAGGCTATGGCAAAAATTGTCACCAAATATGGGCCAGTCATAAATGGCTTTTATGTAAAATCGATGACTTTGATATTATTTGTTTATGAGCGTATGTGCGTGTCTGTGTGTTTATGTGCGCGCGTGTGTGTTTATATGTGCGTTTGTGTGTGTGTGTTTGTAAATGTTTGGATACGTGCGTGTGTGGATGTGTGCGTGCGTGTTTATGTGTGAGAGTGAAGTTGCAAGTTGGCAGAAGTTTTCTTTCTAAACATTGCTAGCAGGGATGTTTTTGACAGCACAATAAATTTTCGCTAGCAGGGATGTTTTTGACAGCACAATAAATGTCGCTAGCAGGTTCATTGTTGTCCCCAACAGCTTGGAAGTTCTTGAACAGGTTTCACGCCCAAACTTCGCGCCTTGAACGACTTAACAAGGCACGTGCACTCTTGACTGGAATCTTCTCGACAATCACCCACAGGGCCTCGCAGTAAGACTTCACCTTGTCGTCCTTCGGGCTGCGTGGCTTGCCGATAATGTCAGCGTTGTCCACAAACTTAGACATTGCATTCTCGGGAAATATACTGTACTCTCGGATGTAGCAAGCAGGTCGTCCTCTGGAATAGAGCTTGAAGAAAGGCAACATGTCCACGGATTGCTGGGTGCACAATCCGCTCTCCTTCCTGCAGTCGACTACAGCGAACATGTCACCAACTCTTGTTTTGCCCTCTGCGGCCTAGCGAGGATAATATAGGAATTTGTGAGTGACTCATCTACTGTGTCAATGATTGAATGAGATTGTACTTTCCCAAACTAATGAATGAATAACCAATTACATGTGAGTGATGAGATTATGTGTATTTAGAGGGATTCTGAGAAATTATATAATCCTGAATTATTGAGTGGGCGATCTACCGCGTGAGTGATGAGAGCCAAACAGCTGTATGAACATTCTACCATCTGATTGATGTAAGCCAGTTTCACCCTCAACAGCTGTGTGAACCTGTCTGTGTGTGCGTGATGTGGGCCAAATAGTTTCACAATAAAAAGTGGTGTAACATGTTTTACATATTCACCAGCGTGCGTGTCACCAGCAGTTTAAGAAACCTTGAAAGTGATAGAGGGGATTTGTTTTCCTTTAACCCAGTTTCAGAACAGTCACATTAGTGACGGACAGACGCTCTTGATTAAGAAAATCTGCGAGTTTGAATTTCAATCTGGGTTAGAATAAACAAATAATTATTCAAAATATTGCCACACATATGGTCAATGAGTCGCGTGATACCTCTGATGTGCCACGCAGATAGCATTAATGCTCTGACCCAGATAATTACAGAAAAGGGGGAATCTGACGTCATAATGGGATTGGCGAGACTCACAACAGAATATTAAGCACGAGGTTTTGAGTAGTGGATCAGATTCAGTCAAATATTCAGACAGAGAGGGAGAAGTTGAGAAGCGAACAGCGTGAGATCCGAGGTTGATCAAGACAGACAGAAAGACAAAACCAGACAGGTCAGAAATATATTCGTAACTTTAAGTTGTACGTTTTCACAAGTTCATTAGTATTAACATGAGAAATGGGGAAATTCCGCATGTGAGGAGAAAAGATGAATATCTTTTGAATTGCTCTGAGAGAAGTGGGAAAGCAGTCAGATCTCACAGGACTGGAGCAGAAACAGAGATTGTTTTTTCAGCTAACGTAAAAACGAGAGCGTCAATTGTATCTGATTGTCTCTCGTAGAACTCTAAGGAAACAACGTAGTCTCTTAACTTTTTCCTTCGTCTATCAAGTAGACGAATTATAAGTTAAAACGCTGTATAAAGTAGAATAGGTATATTAAAGTTTAGTAGGATACGGCGTGGGATAGTGGTTAAGTGACACGGCTCACAGCGTGGAGGTGCTGGGTTTGATGCCCATCACAGCACCGGCCGTTACTCCGAGGAAGCAAACCTTTAGAAATGCACGAGGAAGCAGACCCTTACACAAAATGTATGCCGAAGTCAGATGCACTTGGTCGACAGGCGCAAAATAAAAACCGCAGTGCAACGTACTTGGAGAATTAAAAACATTAGGCAAACGAAAAAAAAAGAGAAAAATGTTTTGTAGCAATATAACATCTAGTATTTGCGTTTTCCGACCACAGGATCAAATACTGTGTGGAAAAAACTGAAACCAACACACGTGCATTTGCACCAAAAGTTTTGGATCACTAGAACAGACAGGAGACATGTATGTTAATGATAGCGTTAGTACTAAGTGTATGGTAAACTGACGTGAGTAATCGAGCTTCAGTAATCACATAAATATGGTTGTTTTTAATGGTTGAGATAACATCCAAGCTGTCTTTAAAGTTATTTAATAGTGTAAGTGTGCCAGTGTAAGTGTGCCAGTGTAAGTGTGCCAGTAGAAGTGTGCCAGTGTAAGTGTGCCAGTAGAAGTGTGCCAGTAGAAGTGTGCCAGTGTAAGTGTGCCAGTAGAAGTGTGCCAGTGTAAGTGTGCCAGTAGAAGTGTGCCAGTAGAAGTGTGCCAGTGTAAGTGTGCCAGTAGAAGTGTGCCAGTAGAAGTGTGCCAGTAGAAGTGTGCCAGTAGAAGTGTGCCAGTGTAAGTGGGCCAGTAGAAGTGTGCCAGTGTAAGTGTGCCAGTAGAAGTGTGCCAATAGAAGTGTGCCAGTAGAAGTGTGCCAGTAGAAGTGTGCCAGTGTAAGTGTGCCAGTAGAAGTGTGCCAGTGTAAGTGTGCCAGTAGAAGTGTGCCAATAGAAGTGTGCCAGTGTAAGTGTGCCAGTAGAAGTGTGCCAGTAGAAGTGTGCCAATAGAAGTGTGCCAGTAGAAGTGTGCCAGTAGAAGTGTGCCAGTAGAAGCGTGCCAGTAGAAGTGTGCCATGGAAAGTGTGCCAGTGTAAGTGTGCCAATGTAAATGTGCCAGTGTAAGTTCCAGTGTAATTGTGCCACTGTAAGTGTACCTAGCTGGGAGCTGGCAGCCCTTGACAGCCCAATGCCTCCCGGACAAAAGCACACGTCCTCCTCAAGTGTTGTAGTGATGTGTAGAGCGTGTTGAGTGTGGTGGGGTGCGGTAGGAGCAGCAGGTTCCGCAGATCGACCAGTCTTTGGCACACAGTCAGGAGGTGCTCGACTGACTCCTCGTGGTCATGGCAGAATCTGCAGATTGGTTCACGTAGTGGGTCTAATCTATTCAGATGTTTGTTAAGAGGGGCATGTCCTGTTCTCAGCTTGAAGATATACATACACACCCTGAAAGTCGCCTTACCGAGAGGTGGCACGAATTGGTGCAGGCTCCAGAGATGGAACTTCAGGAGAATCCTGCCCCTGGACATCATCTACCCTACACACCATGGTAGTTGCTGAACAGACTCCGAACTGGTGTTTCACGGTGCAAGAGGAATATGAAGCGATGGAGATACACAGATGATGATGACATGTCATTGCGGCGCAATACAGTACCCAGACCACCTGATGACCTGCCCCAACCTCCAGGATACCTACACTAGACGCGACATACTGGAGGCAAATGACAAGGCAATCCATGTCGCTGGATACTGGATGCAAGATATATAACGGGGTGCTTGGACGGGGGAAGTAGGTAAGTAAACTTGAAGATCAAGCACTGATCTCTTCGTTTCAGTTTCTTGGCTGGGTTCTAGGGACCTGGTTTTGCTTGATTTTTGAAATATACTCGGCCTGTCTGGGATGTGGCCCACTGATCTAGCCACTCCTGTCTGGGATGTGGCCCACTGATCTAGCCACTACTGTCTGGGATGTGGCCCACTGATCTAGCCACTCCTGTCTAGCTATTGTTCAAGATGTGCTTGCAGGTTTGTAGTGTGATGCTAGCTAGTGACTCTGGTAGCATTGCCCCGCTTCTGGCCAGCTCATCAGCCTTCTCATTTTCTGGGACTCCGACATGGCCAGGTACCCACTGGAGCACTACTTCCGCTCCATTAGAGGTGGGCAATTGGTCAATTAATTTGGAGATGTTATTTACATCTGGAGACATTCTGTTTTCCAAGGCTTGGAGTGCAGACTTTGAGTCTGAGAAAACAACGACCTCCTCAGCCTGTATAGTGCCATGAGAAAACAACGACCTCCTCAGGCTGTTTGGTGCCGCTTTAAAAATCTGAGATTATTCAGCTCAAAGCTTTTTCTATTGCTATTATTTCTGCTTCGTAATTGGAAAAGGTCTCTCCCCAAGAGCTATAGATGGAACAGGTCTCTCCACAAGGTCATAGATGGAACAGGTCTCTCCACAAGGTCCATAGATGTAGGGCTGGTCTTCTTGGTGCAGGTTACAGTAATTAATTACAGCGCCATATCCAGCGTTGGTGGTAGCCCTGGTGGCCTATCGATCTGTGTATACTTGGATGTTTTGTTGATTTGAGTATAATTTCCAAAAGTGATAGTTTTCAGCAAAGATGGTAGGGTGTTCCTGTCGGCAGAGAGATCAGAGAGTATAGTTCTTACTGTGAGGATAGTCGCCTGCCAGCAAGGTGGTTCTTCATTTGATGATCGCCATAAGTCTTCTATTCTCTGGCACATTATGTTTATCGATACTGATCTACAAGAAGTGATAGTCGGGATAGAGGAAAGACCGCTGAAAATACTTAACATATACAACCCACCAAGAGCACACCGCACACTGCAGATTGTCCATACTTCTGATCTAAGAACACTGATTAAATAAACACTATTTGAAAAAAGATGCGTGGACACATTTATTGTTCTAGGTCAGACACGGATATGGATCGGTCGGCTAACTACATCCAGTTTCTGCTATCATTTCATACAGTCCGTGAGAACGTTTCCAAATTTCACTGAATCTGGCCTGTTAGCTACACCCCTCACACTAATCAAATAGCACCATTATTATACGAGAGCCTGCACAGACAAATTCGCAAATAAATGGAACAGCAAATAAAAAATGACTTAATTTGAGTTGTTTCACGAGTCACACATGTGTCATTCTTATGATATGAGTCACATATGTGTAATCCTTGTTTCACGAGTCACAGATGTGTAATCCTTGGTGACACGAGTCACAGATGTGTAATCCTTGTTGGCATGTGTCACAGATGTGTAATCCTTGTTTCACGAGTCACACATGTGTAATTCTTCTGATATGAGTCACAGATGTGTAATCCTTGTTTCACGAATCACAGATGTGTAATCCTTGTTGGCATGTGTCACAGATGTGTAATCCTTGTTTCACGAGTCACAGATGTGTAATCCTTGTTGGCATGAGTCACAGATGTGTAATCCTTGTTGATCTCACTTCTTATGTTTGGGGAGTGTCACTTGTGAAAGTTTCAAGGTAAAGCAAGCAACGGTTAGTTGAGGTGAAGGTGACATCACAAGAAACGGCAAATTCAATACCCTTAAACCCCCCAATTGTTAGCATTTAATTGAGCGTTTTATATAGTTACACTACGCGAGTTTATTATTTTCATCTAAATTGATATTTGATTGCATAAAGCGATTCATGAGAGTTAGTTGTCTTGTGCTATTGTTGTGTCTGCGGTTGAAATTGTTAATAATGAATGATCGATAAAGTGGAAAGTGGACATTGACTGTCGTGCATTTCAATAGAAGTGTACTGATGTACTGACGTACTGATGTATTGACGTACTGACCGAATGATGTACTGATGTACTGACCGATGATGTACTGACGTAGTGATGCACCGATGTTCTGATGTACTGACGTACTGATGTACTGACGTACTGATGTACTGATTGTCACTTTGTTGTCACCCTATTTGTTTGGCTTGGCTTGGTTTGGCTTCGTTCGTTCTCAATTTCCCGCTACCAAACCCTGACACGGGCCTAGGTAGTAAAATGTAGTCCAGAGAACGGAATGCGTTGTGTCGTACTTTACAGCTTGACTGCGATATTTGTACTATTCGGTCCAACACATCCGACTTCAGCAAGCATTTTTTTAGTACCGGGCTAGCCTTCCCTATTCGATCCCTACTCCTTAGCCAGTCTGCCCTGCTTCAGCCTGTTATCCAGGATTACCACGTGGAGGTGTAGAAGGGTCTTGGCAGCTCTGGTTCGCTGGTACTGACGCTAGCAGTCAGCTATGGGTCACTGACCACTGCAGCTCATGCGCTGCTCAACGTCTTGATCCCACCTTATTTGTTTGATTTGTTTTGAAACTTTCTGTTGTGAAAGAATACTAGGTATAAGATCATTGCATTCTAAGCGCACCAATTACAGCGACATCCTAGGTCAGGTGAGAAAGGATAACATACGAACATTACATAGAGTATGCATGCTCAACATATGCTTTTCTCATCATTTTTTATCCACATATGCCATTAGATGCGTGGTTAGCTGCAGTTTTCTGTCGCGTATCAGCTTTGTCGCCGTTGTTGTTGACAATCTGTGTTTCTTTACCCCCTCAATGTCACCATCTATCTTTTTCTTGGCCTGGGTCTTTCTTTCTAGCCCTGATGTCCGGTATTGTAGAAACGAGCAGCTGGTAGCTTTGGTTGCATTCTTGTCAGGTGTTTGACCATCTTATTCTCTGCCTTTGTATGTTTTCCTTGCACGATGTTACACACACCTTCTGTCTGATTATTTCGTTTCGCAGTCTGTCCAGCCTTGTGACCCCGACAACTTTTCTCAAACACCTCGATTCGCCAACCATGATTTTCTGCCTTAGTGAGTGTCCATGTCTGACACTGGTAGCAGAGAGTTGGTATAAAATTACTATTCATCAGCTGTCTCTTTGTCTTCATTAGAATGTGTTTGTGTCTTAGTATTGGTGGAAGCTGATAGGAAACTGTATTAATTGTTTAGTTCTTGATTCCATCTCTCTATCTAGCCTTCCATCTTGTGATTCCATCTCTCTATCTAGTCTTCCATCTTGTGATTCCATCTCTCTATCTAGCCTTCCATCTTGTGATTGCATCTCTATCTAGCCTTCCATCTTGTGATTCCACCGCTCTATCTAGCCTTCTTATGATTCCACCGCTCTATCTAGCCTTCTTGTGATTCCACCGCTATATCTAGCCTTCTTGTGATTCCACCGCTCTATCTAGCCTTCCATCTTGTGATTCCCCCTCTCTATCCAGCCGTCCATCTTGTGATTCCATCTCTCTATCCAGCGGTCCATCGTGTGTAAACGCACTACCCAAGTAATTGAATTCTCTGACACGCTTAAGTTATGCCTTTTCTACTTGAATATTTAATGTTTTCTCTATTCTACTGATTTTCATTGCCTCAGTATTTGCTGTACTAATCCTCGAATTATCTCTATCGCAGGCAGTGTCAATCTAAGGCATTAAGATGTTCTTGGAGGTTTTGTTAATCGTGGTGGTTTCTGGTTTTTCTAAGTAAGGAACAATGAAGCTGATAGTATTAAGCACTCAAATCGATATATCGAAAGATCCTTTTTCAAACAATGTCTCGTTCTGTCATGAAAGTATTTTACCTGATAAAAACAAGGACGTGAACATATACGCTTTTCTGTGAGGACTGTGACGTACGTACCGATCGAGCGGCCGATCATATCAAACTGACTCAGAGATATCGCGTCACAATTTGAAGCCTTCTTCCTTTCTCTAGGCACAGAGTCCCCAGATAACGCTCCATGTGTTCTATATTTCCATGAAACCAATGCAAAACTCAACTGGAAGATGTGCCCGATCTTAGACAAATGAAATAAGACATTCACAGGAAATAACAAATGTTTTTTTGTAACTTGGAGAGGTTAAACGGGATTATTTCCTCACGGGACTCCACCAATGGTTGGGTGAAACGTTGAAGCTAACATCAGAAGAGAGTTATCTCATACAACTTCGATAAAGATGATGCATGTGTTCTTCACTGCATTTTACAATAGTAAAACATCAATGGAAATAAATCAAATGAACTCATACCTTTGACCCAGACAGTTTCTTGTATACATTTCCTTAAATGGAGAACACTAAATAACTATCAACTTCAAGATAGACTGAAATACGCTGAACATAACTGTGAAGACCTCACATCTAGAATGGCTGAAAGACGTTTATTAAGACCGTGAAAACCTCGCTTCCGGAATGATTGAAAGATGTTAATTGTGATCGTGGCGCCTGCTTCCTACAGTAAGCACACAATTTATTGGTGCTGTCACATATGGACATCTTCATAAACTACTAGCTACATTTTCAGGTATCATAAACTAATGTGTGACCTACTTACTGACGTGCCCTAGTGTAATTGTGTCTTCTAAAATAAATAATTATATGAGGGTGTCTTTTAAATGAAATAATATAAAAGTGTCTTCTAAATTAAAATATATTATAATAATGATGTTGCTGTTCTCACTATAACTTTGATTAAACAACTAATCCCTCTTCAATATTAGCAAAGAGGAGAACGTATATGTAAGAGCTTATGAGTGAATAGGTAAAGCAAGAGAGATCTGTAAGAGGTGAGCTGTGAACAGGTAAAGCAAGGGAGATCTGTAAGAGGTGACGTGTGAACAGGTAAAGCAAGGGAGATCTGTAAGAGGTGAGGTATGAACAGGTAAAGCAAGGGAGATCTGTAAAAGGTGAGATGTGAACAGGTAAAGCAAGGGAGATCTGTAAGAGGTGAGGTATGAACAGCTAAAGCAAGGGAGATCTGTAAGAGGTGAGATGTGAACAGGTAAAACAAGGGAGATCTGTAAGAGGTGAGATGTGAACAGGTAAAGCAAGGGAGATCTGTAAGACGTGAGGTGTGAACAGGTAAAGCAAGGGAGATCTGTAAGAGGTGAGGTGTGAACAGGTAAAGCAAGGGAGATCTATAAGAGGTGAGATGTGAACAGGTAAAGCAAGGGAGATCTGTAAGAGGTGAGGTAGGAACAGGTAAAGCAAGGGAGATCTGTAAAAGGTGAGGTGTGAACAGGTAAAACAAAGGAGATATTTTCCAGTTTAGCAATATGTTTATAGAAAAACTTAGACATGTATAGATTTAGATGTATTTTTGTAGAACAAATGATCTATAGAGTTTTAGGTGTGTGTTTATCTCAAAATAATCGAAGGGCCACGTTCAGTTAAGATCACACAATAATGGCCCCAAATATGGAAGGCAATCCTTAACAACTGGTTGTGATGGTGAGGCATGTCAGTAAAGCATATGATGAAAGTGTCAAATTCTTTAGCTGTAACACGTTAAATCAAAATGACAAAGGAATTCCAAGTCTCAACATAACAAGGAGAATGCGCCAATGAATGCACATCTTTTCTCCTAACAAGCATACATTTCCAAACATTGGAAAAAAAGATCTTGTGTCTAGCCTATCACCGACAGTAGTTCCTTCAATTGTGTTGGCCCCCAAGACCATTTATGTGAAACAATGGATCAGAGACGGGTACATATTGTACTTGAGAGATGGCGTGCCATGGTATGGTTTCACGAAGATGTGCCAATACAAGAGATTGGCAGACGACTTGTAGACACCTATTCGGGTCATCTAACGACTGGGGATCGTTCTATCATTTACCGGAATTGTGGAAGAAGTAAGAAAGTTCCAGTTTCCAAGGATAACAAATGTGCAACAGATCTGCACGTTGTCTTTCTGTTACTGAGAGACAGACCAGCCCCCGCCAACGAAATGAGAACACAGCTGCATAACACAAGCAACGTCACTGTCCACGGCCAAACGGTTCGTATCGGGCTTCATAGGGCGAATCTTCACTCAAGACTTCTAGCAGTACCCTCTCGCCCTTCACACGTTCATAGCGCTGCTCGCATTGCCTGGGGCTCGACTTCTCATCCACCAGTGTGATCCGAGGTACTGGACCGACAGGTCAATCAAAATTCACAGAATCACTTAACGATGGCATATTGTTGTTCGTCCATCATGAGAGATGAGGACCTTTCCTTTGTTTCACATAGCCAGTCCTTCCAGTCGAACATTCTGTGAGTCCGGGTTGTGGATGGGTACGGAGATGGATGACGAGTCAGATTTGGGATCTGCATACTCGTAGGCAGTGAGGGCATGGAAAGTTCGCCTCGCGAGACGGTGATCATGATTGTTAGCAAATCCCTGTAGCTCATCCGCTTTATTGCTCAGCCAGGAGACACGCAACTGACGCAGCTTTTTACTGTAGTTTAGCTTGTCAGCGGACTTAAGCTCTTCGCTTCGTCGCTCACCCGCCGTTACATGACTCGACTGTGTCAGTACTGGATGAATGAAAAGATAATGATCTGCGCGATGAATTTGATATAAGTGAGGAAGGGTTGTGTAGTTCGTCGACCTCACTCTCTCGCCCGAGTCCAACTTTAACCAGTGGCGAGACAAGTCAGGACGACTGGATATGAACTCGGGTGTAGTGGATGACCACGGCTGCTCAAGTGCCTCGCCGTGTTCTGTGCGGTCAACACCGCTCAGCCAATTTTCTGTCGTGGTAGCTTGATGACGAGTTGCCTGCCTAACTGGCTGGCTTGCGCAGGGCAGGGTAGGGTAGGGCAGGGCAGGGCAGGGCAGGACAGGGCAGGGCAGGGTAAATCTAAAACAAGCAGTCCCTATTCTTGGCTTCCTACTGTTTCTTTTACCACCTCTCCTGCCCGTTTTCTTTCAGTACGTGTGTTTGGGTTTCTCACTGACAAGGACTCCGAGGTAGGAATACGTCTTGTCACCTCCAGTGGTAACGAGTGACCCCAACACACTTCCGGTCTAAGTGTCAGTAAGGTGCCTCAAGAGTACGTGTGCATTTTCGCTGCACGGCCCAGCATTTTTGCCCTAACGCGTTTTCGGGAATAGGGGACGATAGGCTTAGACCACAACTAGAATATTGCACATCATCAAATAGGCGTATCTTTTTTCACATTTACCAATTGTAGTACTGTCCTCGTGTGGTGTTTCGTCGATAAAACACTTCTTGAACTCATTCGAGTTTTGGAAGAAGATGAAATATTATTGAATATCAGAAGCTGATGTGTCAGTGGTCAGTCACGGCGCTCGACCGGAAGTACACTAGCATAACACGTGTGAAGACGGCCCGAAGAGCGCGTGCAAGATGACACACTTTTGGAGCATCATTACTAAGGACGTGACTCAATCATTGTTTGGAGTGGTTTTGACATGAAGTACAGAACACCCATGCACCGTATTCAATGGAACTTGACATATAATGTCCACAGAGATGATAATGTCCAATAAGATAATAATGTTCAATAAGATGATAATGTTCAATAAGATTATAATGTTCACACTCTTGCACATCTAACACTCCGAACTGTGGGGCAAGCGGATGTGTTCCAAGACGACATCACCACCGAGTTAGTTTTGCTGTAGGTTATGTACAGCAGCATGATGTCATCAGGATGGACTGACCAGCACTCTCAACTGACCAGTACTCCCATCTGACCAGCACTACCAACTGACCAGCACTCCCAACTGACCAGCACTCCCAACTGACCAGCACTCCCAACTGACCAGCACTCCCAACTGACCTCAATTCTATTGAGCATTTCTGGAAAGGCTTGGGACGATCATAAAGTAAAAGACCATCCACCAACTAAAGAAGTGAACTGTTTGAAAACCTGCACCAGAAGAGACAGGTCATCCCCCAAACCTGCACCAGAAGTGACACGTGATCCCCCAAACCTGCATCAGAAGTGACATGTGATCCCCCAAACCTGCATCAGAAGTGACATGTGATTCCCCCCCCCCCACCCCCCCCAAAAAAAAAAAAAAACCAGCACCAGAAGTGACAGGTCATCCCCCAAACCTGCACCACCAGAAGTGACACGTGATCCCCCAAACCTGCATCAGAAGTGACATGTGATCCCCCAAACCTGCACCAGAAGAGACAGGTGATCCCCCAAACCTGCACCAGAAGAGACAGGTGATCCTCCAGCACTGTCAGAAGGGTGACTATACCCACGAAACAACATTGCCTGGTGTGTGTCCGTGCTCGTGGTGGCCACACGAGTTACTGACCAGCCCACCAGTCGACCAGCCCACCAGCCCACCAGTCGACCAGTAGGAAGTACAGGAACAAGGGCGTCCCCAGTTAACCAGCCCCTTACCCCGCTCGTTATAAACATGCAACTGTCCGTCCCCGCGTGCTGGTAACATGCAACTGTCCGTCCCCGCGTGCTGGTAACATGCAACTGGCACACACATCTTGCCCATGTGACTGAAGAACAATGTGATTCCTTATGATTGATTTCTCATCTTGAGTTTAAGTAAGTGAGCGCTTCGATTAGTATGTCTAATATGAGATTCAGTTGAATCAAGTGAAATCATTGTTTTCATGAAAGATAAATGAACAATGGATTGCATGTGACATGGGTGGCTGTGTGTGAAATGGATGGTTGTGTGTGACATGGGTTGGTGTGTGTGACGTGGATAGTTGTGTGTGACGTGGGTGGTTGTGTATGACATGGGTAGTTGTGTAAGACGTAGATAGTTGTGTGTGACGTGGGTGGTTGTGTGTGACGTGGGTGGTTGTGTGTGACGCGGGTGGTTGTGTGTGACGTGAGTGATTGTGTGTGACGTGGGTGGTTGTGTGTGACGCGGGTGGTTGTGTGTGACGTGGGTGGTTGTGTGTGACGTGAGTGATTGTGTGTGATGTGGGTGGGTGTGTGTGACGCGGGTGGTTGTGTGTGACTTGGGTTGTGTGTGACATTATCTGTTAGATATGAAATTTTAAAAATTTGACAATATAAATTAGGGTTGAAAATAATGAAGAATTCTGTATATGATCAAGGTGTAGCATATTTTAAATGTGACAAAATGAGATTCATTTGACATATCGAGTCAAGTGTGACAACTAGTTAGGTGTGACAACGAGTTAGGTGTGACAACGAGTTAGGTGTGACATGACCAATTCCATTTGACGTAAGTTAGTGTTATTTTCCAAGAACATTTGCCAGCGCCTTACCTTTATAAAATGGTCCTTGGACCAGGTGCACTTTGGATCTAGCGGATCATAGAACATGACCAGTGCCGCGTCCTTCTGGTTTAGATATTCTTTGAACGTCTGCTTGTCCAAAGTGATTATGTCAGGCGATATCATTTGAGGTTTCGGTAATTGCCTGATGTCTGGATCTGGTAACTCCATTTGTTGACTAACTAGATTTACTTCCACGGACATTCTGTCTCTGATCTTGGTAATTGTCCCGAATTCTGGTTCAGACAGTTGGACAATTCCTGAAGGTACTGGTGGCAAGCAATGCCGGACGAAACGGGTGACACGGATGGGGTTGCCTAGTTCCGAATTTTGAAAGTAAATGCTGAGCAACTAACAGAAGGACTTGATCAGGCTGGAGACCGTTGTCTGGCCTAACGACAGGTGTTGGTGGCTTGTAGAAATAAGCAGGTCAGGTGACGTCATCTGACCGGTTCAACATGCCGCGCGGTGCTGGACGGTGCAGACGGTTTCGCTGGTTGTAGCGTACAATAGTTGTGTTGCATGTATAGAAGAATGTCTCCCATCTCCTGGATCCCAAGGAAAGCAGAATACATCTTGGTGACGATTGGGCCCCACATAGAAAATATTGTTGAATGAAATCTGAGTCCGACAATTACGATAGTGTTGTCACGTATGGACGACATACCATCTTGTTGAAGACAATTCTAGAAGGAAATAATGAGGGGCAAACGGAGCACAGGGTCTCAATAAATACATGCCAAGCCATCCTATCACTAGCTATCTGAGCTATGATGTCGGCGTTGTGTCTGCTGTCTTTACACTGACATCCGGCTCTATCTTCCATGAGTGTCTCGGTTTTCCGTTATTGCTCTTGCCCTGTGGGTTCCAGAGTATAGATTGTCTGGTAATATCTACGGGTTTATGTATTGTTGGTTCTATCCAACGTTCCCGGATCATCCATATTTCATGATCCACTGGTAGTTATAGGATTCCGAAGCGAAGTGGTTAAGCGTCGGCGTCTTAATCAGGTGGTGTGGGTTCGACCCCGGACTCCGTCGTCTTTTTCACGGGTGTTTGATGCGGGGTCCCCTGCATCTCGTAGTCGCCCCTTAGTCGTCTTGTCCTTGATTTGCGACTGATGTCGGGTGGCTTGAGACGAGAGAGTGAGGATAAAAAGTAGCGCAGTTAATCCTTAATAAAAACAGCTCTAGAAAATAAATGATGTGATCTTCGTCTACGAGGGACGGCGGCCTTTGCCTTCTGGTAGTTAGAACGTGCTTGTCAACAGCGCCACATTGTTGATCGTCTCCTACTATTGCCATAGTTGTATTCTGAGCAGGCAACAATTTGCGAAAGTCTCTATCTTTTTCTTTAGTACGTGTGTTGTACGCCATGTATCAGAGTCATCAAATAAAACGAACTTTTCGTTGAAATTGAAGATATTATGTTAGTAGGCAGGGCGAATCTAAAAAAGATTTCCCTGTTCTTGGCTTCCTACATTTTCTTTTACCACCTCTCCTGCCCCTTTTCTTTCCGAACATTTGTTTGAATATCTCAGTGACAAGGACTACAGGGTAGGCAAGACGTCTTGTCACCTCCAGTGATAACGAGTGACGCCTACACACCTCTGGTCTAAGTCAGTACGGCGTAAGGTGTAAGAGACACCAAGGACCACGTCCCAAGAGAACGATGGGTGCAAGCGACACCAGGAACCCAAATCGCCGTAGGGCAGAAAGTGTTCTCTCCTGTAGAGCAGAAGTGTTCTCTCCTGTAGACCAAAAATTGTTCTCCCCCGTAGACCAGAAAGTGATCTCCCTCGTAGACCAGAAAGTGATCTCCCCCATAGACCAGAAATTTTTCACTAGCATTGAGTCTCATTTCCATTAATGTTCGGGCCAACAGCCTAGCCTGCTGTTTCATCTCGTGTATTCTTTACTCGGCTTCTGAAATGGTGTGGATGATTACAATTTCGTCTGGGATCAAGACGCCGAGCAGCGCATGAGCTGCAGCGATCAAGGACCCATAGCTGATTGCTAGTGGCAGGGTCTGAGAACCAGAGCTGAGCAGCGCATAAGCTGCAGCGGTCAAGGACCTATAGCTGACTGCTAGCGTCAAGGTCTACGAATCAGAGCTACCATGACCCCCCTCCACCGCCACGTGGTTATCCTGGATAACAGGCTGCAATAGAGCAGACTGGCTGAATCGAAAGGAGAAGGCAACCCGGTACTCAAAAATGCCTCCTGCAGTTTGCCGGACTGCATCATGCTTCTCGCAACTACTTGACAGCGGGAGATTAAGGACGTTCAGGGTTTGACAGCGGGAGATTAAGGACGTTCAGGGCTTGACAGCGGGAGATTAAGGACGTTCAGGGCTTGACAGCGGGAGACTAAGGACGTTCAGGGCTTGACAGCGGGAGATTAAGGACGTTCAGGGCTTGACAGCGGGAGATTAAGGACGTTCAGGGCTTGACAGCGGGAGATTAAGGACGTTCAGGGCTTGACAGCGGGAGATTGAGGACGTTCAGGGCTTGACAGCGGGAAATTAAGGACGTTCAGGGCTTGACAGCGGGAGATTGAGGACGTTCAGGGCTTGACAGCGGGAGCTTAAGGACGTTCAGGGCTTGACAGCGGGAGATTGAGGAAGTTCAGGGCTTGACAGCGGGAGATTAAGGACGTTCAGGGCTTGACAGCGGGAGATTAAGGACGTTCAGGGCTTGACAGCGGGAGATTAAGGACGTTCAGGGCTTGACAGCGGGAGATTAAGGACGTTCAAGGCTTGACAGCGGGAGATTGAGGACGTTCAGGGCTTGACAGCGGGAGGTTAAGGACGTTCAGGGCTTGACAGCGGGAGATTAAGGACGTTCAGGGCTTGACAGCGGGAGATTGAGAACGTTCAGGGCTTGACAGCGGGAGATTAAGGACGTTCAAGGCTTGACAGCGGGAGATTAAGGACGTTCAGGGCTTGACAGCGTGAGATTAAGGACGTTCAGGGCTTGACAGCGGGAGATTGAGAACGTTCAGGGCTTGACAGCGGGAGATTAAGGACGTTCGGGGCTTGACAGCGTGAGATTGAGGACGTTCAGGGCTTGACAGCGGGAGATTAAGGACGTTTAGGGCTTGACAGCGTGAGATTAAGGACGTTCAGGGCTTGACAGCGGGAGATTGAGGACGTTCAGGGCTTGACAGTTGGAGATTGACGACGTTCAGGGCTTGACAGCGGGAGATTAAGGACGTTCAGGGCTTGTCAGCGGGAGATTGAGGACGTCCAGGGCTTGGCAGTTGGAGATTGACGACTTTCAGGGCTTGACAGCGGGAGATTAAGGACGTTCAGGGCTTGACAGCGTGAGATTAAAGAAGGACGTTCAGGGCTTGACAGGCGGAGATTGAGAACGTTCAGGGCTTGACAGCGGGAGATTAAGGACGTTCAGGGCTTGACAGCGGGAGATTGAGGACGTTCAGGGCTTGACAGCGGGAAATTGAGGACGTTCAGGGCTTGACAGCGGGAGATTGAGAACGTTCAGGGTTTGACAGCTGGAGCTTAAGGACCAACGAAGAAAAAGACAATGTCGTCCACAAAACGTAATTTGGCAGAATTTTTCCATCTATTTTGACACCTCGATCCTGCCAGTTTAGAGGCATACGAACACCTTCAAAAGCAGCTGTGAAGTTTTGGAGAGACGTTATTATCTTTGTCTTCTTCTTCTTCTTCTGCGTACACAGTCAGACAGTAACCATTATGTTTTCGAAAAAAGCGGCGGTCATCCTGAGACTCTCGCCACTACCATAGAGCTTGTCTTGCAGTTCCACTGGCAATGGCCACATCTGCTCTCTCTGATCCTCGTATGTCGGGCAGTTCTGCAGCAGATGTTCAGTGGTCATTTTACCAGTACCGCACGGGCATTCGTCGGTACACCCTATCTTCAATTTGTTGAATAGGTGGTACCTCAGTCTGTTGTGGCCAGTGCGAAGTCTGAAGACAACGACCTGCTCTCTTCGGTTCAACTGGTAATAGGCATCGTTTTTGGTGTAACCAGTATGTTCGGTTTCCCATTTGGTCATGTACCTGGCTTTGATAAGCCGTTTTGACTCTTCGTACGTCATACTGGTATCTGTTTGTGGTAGCCTTGCACCTTCTTTTGCCAGTCTGTCTGCCTCCTCGTTGCCTTGGATGTTGCAGTGTGACGGAACCCACTGTACCACTACCCTTTTTGGTGCGGACTGCTGGCACAGTTTGCAGAGTGCTGCTCTTAAGTCATTAAGCTCAGTGTTTTTCTGGCTTTTTAGCGCTGTGACTACGGCGAGAGCATCTGTCAGCAGGACTATATGTCTCTCATTTTCACTGTGTGTTACCATTTCTTCCACTGCCGCCCTCAGTGCCTCTGCCTCCGCTCTGAAATTGCTTGTGTACTTACCAGTAGCGAATGACAGTGTTATTTTTCTGCCATTTGGTAGGTTCAGGAATGCTCCTGCCCCTCCGTTCTGTGTAGTGTTTGTTACAGAACCGTCGGTGTATGCATGCGTCCAGTCCATGCTTGGGTAGCTTTTCGTTATGAAGCTTAGGGTAGTGTCTCTCCTTTCTTTTTCAGTCTGGCAGTTTTTGTTTGCAATACCTGGTATATTTTCTACCACCTCTGGAAATATATCCTGCCTCCAAGTAGGTTTTCGTACAGTAGTGATGGGTTTTGGTGTTGTTAGTGCGTTTATGGAATCTTCGTGCATCTTTGCTTTGGCTATTTCTGCAAAGTGTCTCCGCTTTAGTTTCCCAGTTCCCAAATTGTTTAATCTCTGGTACATTGGGTGGTCCGTCAGTCTTCGGAGTTTCTCTGACTGCAGCTGGGCTCTGCAGTCTCTTCTGTCGGTCATGGATTGCAGTTTTGTAATCTTTTCAAGTTCTACAATTGGCGTTGACTTCATGCCACCTGTTATAATTCTCATGGCTTGGTTTTGAAGTTTGTTAACTTTATCGAAGTTCGCCTTCGCTGCTGTTGTCCATGCCGCAATGCCATACTCGAGAACTGGTCTCACTCTTCCAGTGTACAGTTTCTTTAGTATGCCTTCGTCTGCTCCCCAGCTTGTGCCAGCAAGTTTCCTCATGATCGCCATTCTTTCTCTGGCTTTCATTCGGTTTCTCTCAATCTGACTTTTCCATGTCATGCGCCGATCAAATGTGACTCCCAGATAGGTTGGGTTGTCGTTTGGCTGCAGGATTTTGCCATTTAGGCTTAATTTGGTACTTTGTGGTTTTAATGAGAGCGAGAATATTGTGCACGTGGTTTTCTCCTCGTTTATTTTGACCAGCCATGAGTTCGCCCACTCTTCCAGCGATGTTAGGGCCGTCTGCATCCGATTTCTTGCTATGGTGAGATTCTTTTCAGAGGTCCACATAGCCAGATCGTCTGCAAACATTGAGCTATGGACTCTTCTTGGTATATTCTCTGTAATATCGTTTATATATACCAGGAAGAGTGTGGGTGACAATACTCCCCCTTGGGGTACTTCCTGCTCGAGTGTCACCTTTTTGTCTGCCCTTGTACTTGGACTCTGGCCGTTCTTTGTTTGAGGTAGTGGTTGATCCACTTGTACATCTTCCCACAGACATCACTTCTTCTTAGCTTGACTCTAAGTCCATCCTTCCAGACTTTGTCAAATGCCTTTTCCAGATCCACCCAAACAGCTACTGTGTGTTTCTGTGCCTGGTAGGCATCTTCTATCTCCTGGGCTATGAGGATGACCTGGTCCTCAGTGGATCTGTGCTGTCTAAAGCCGGCTTGCTGTGGAATTAGTATTCGTTTTTCTTCCAGATGCCACATCAGTCTGGTGTTTATCATCCGTTCCATCAGCTTGCCGACACAGCTCAGTAGGCTTATGGGCCTGTATCCATTTGGATCTGTTTTGTCCTTTCCTGTTTTTGGTACTGGTACCAGTATTGCATCTTTCCATGCCTGGGGTACAATACCCCTTTTCCAGCTTTGGTTCAGGACTGATAGTAGTTTTTTCTTCGCTGTTTGGCCCAGCCCCATCAGCATTTCGTTTGTTATCCCGTCTTTTCCGGGAGATTTCCTTTTCTTTAGTGTTCTCATAGCCTCTTCCATTTCGCGCATTGTTAGTTTGGCCATCATGTGCTCTTCAGGAGCCGTATTTATGTTTTCGTGTCCCTTTAGCTCTTCGCTAATGTCTGTATGCTTATCTGCAGGGACCTCGATGTGGTTTGCTCTGGCATAGTGATCGACAAAGGCGTTTGCGGCTTTCTTACCTGTGATCAAGTTCTCGCCCTGCTTGATAGTAATTTGTTTATTTGACGGGGTTTCGTCATTCATGGCTCTGACTAGCTTCCATAGCTTGTTCCCTTCTTTGTCCAGGTTTAAACTTTCCGTTTTATTTTTCCAACTTTCTCTTGCTGTTTGCTTGAGAGTGTGTTTGTACTTCGCCGCGGCGGCTTTGAGGGCGATGTTTGCCTCCATGGATGTTTCTCGTTCTGCCATGTTCCTAGCATTTGTTACTGCATCTTCCACTTTCTGTAACTCATCATTCCAGTAGGGCTTATAGTTTTTCCTAGCTCCTCTTGGGATGGTTTCAGTGGCGGCTTGCATTATTGCCTTGCTTAGGCTCTCTACCATGGGCTTCATTTTGGTGTTTCGTGTGTTGATGGTTTCACACAGCCCATCTGTCAGGATTGCAAATCTGTCCCAGTCGGCTCGTTTGTAATTCTAACGTGGGAGCGGTTTTGTTTCCTGTGGGCCTACTTCCATGTCAATGGTTAGCCTGATCGGCCTGTGGTCGCTACCTGCCAGTTGGTTTAGCACCTGGCGGTCTATTTTATAGTGTATGTCCTGTGTGGAGAAGGCCAAATCTGGAGTCGAGGTGGTATGCCATGTTCTTGAAAAGAAGCTAGGGCTATCCTCCGGCCTATTGATTAGGGAGAGATTTGCATCTATCTCCCAATCTTCCACTTCGTCACCTCTGCTGTCTGTGTCAGAGTATCCCCATCTCTCCGAGTGGCTGTTGAAATCTCCAACTACTATGCAGTTGGAGTCTCTGACCTCCATACTCGAGAGCGATAGGTCTCTGTTTGGTGGTCCGTACAGATTGAAAATGCGGAGCTTCGTCTCTTGAGCCATTATGTCAACTCCTACAATTTCTGCTTGTCCGGTGTGATTGACAGGTACCGCGCTACTCGGTATGCTGTTTCTGGTCAGTATCAGGACCCCTCCTTTGTGGCCTTCTCTATCTAGACGGAAGGTCTGGTATCCTCTGATTGAGAATTTATGGTTATTGTTGAGGTGCGTTTCCTGGATACATGCCACGTCAATCTTACCTTCATGCAGGTGGTGTGTTAGGGAAAGTTTTTTGTTAATGACTCCCTCCGCATTCCACTGTAGTATTTTGAGGGTCTTGAGGTTTTGGCCAATAGACGTTGCCCCATAGCCATGTGCCTTGACTCCACGACACATGGGTGGGTGACCACCAGTAGTCAAGGGTGGGCCCCTTCGAGGCGTGGGGCCCGGCGCTATCGCTGCCTGGCGGGACTCCTCAGGATGAGCGCCATACGTTTTTCTAATAGGTTGTACTGCCATCATACTGTGATTTACGTTGCACTGTTTTGTTAGGCTTGCGGCCCCGTGCATCCGATTTCAACAGGCGTTTCTGTAGGGATGCCCTCCTTAGCCTTTGGCTGTCCCCAGCCTATCTGCAAGGCAGCAGTTGTTTACGATCAGAGTTTTCTCTCTTATGGAAGTTGTCTTACCAGACTATCGAGTCTTCACTACTCGTGTCTATAGGGTGCAATGATGATATGTGATAATATATGAGATGGACTGGTTTACCCGGAAGAGAGGCAGTCCAGTGTGTCTGTATCCCAGGATCGTCACGTCCTGCCAGAAACGTAGCATTTGCATGTGAGTGGGATATCTCTTTTTCCCTTTATTTTCTTGGCTTCTATGCAGGGATGGTACGCCTAGCATTCCCCGCCACCTGGGGTGTTGACACAGTGGGGCAGGTGTGCAATGTCCGCTGGTCTGCATCTCTTCTGCGTCCAGCATGATAGTTATGGCTGATAACGTACAGAGGTAGATATCGTAGCCGGAGTGCATTCAGCCAGAGGACAAGCCTGGTAATGTCACAGAGATGTTGATCGCCTGGTGTGCGGACAACTCTCATGGTCAGTGGTTGAGTCTTGACAGTTCACAGTTAGGTGGCTGCTCTACTGTTTTCGACACCCCGACCAGGTTCTAAGTCTTTGGTTGGTGTTTTTCGCACCCCATCGCCGTATAGGGTGAGTATCAAGCAGTTGTCCGCCCGCTTTGATTTGCGGGCGGCAAGGACCTCTTGCTGTGGCTCTACCTGATAGGGCTGGGGCGCAAGCCCCAGGTCCCGAGCATGTAATAGCCTCCCATTGCAGTGGTGCTGAGATTTTGGGCGGGATTGCGGCTTACAAGGGTTCGGCCGTAATCCCCCACATGGTAGCCTCGCGCCCTTGGCTTATCAGCCTGGTACGTGAACCAAAGTGTCTGCGGCTCCTCTCGATTTGAGCTGGTTTTCCGTAGCAACGCCCTGTCATTTGTAGGGTAAAACTGACCTGTCTTCAGATGATCGATTTCCAGCACCCGTTCACTATTTGGTCAGACGAATTTATTGAGGGCTTTTGTTTGTCAATGACCAGGTATTTGAAATCTGCGGTTTCTGCGGAGTTAAACACGATTTCCGTAGCGTTCTTTCATTTGAGTGTTTGAGAGCTGACTTGTCGTCCGTGAGTCTAATACCAGCGTACGTTCATTATTAGACCTAAACGGCAGTGCTCTCGATTTGTCAGTTGTTCTACAGTATTGGCGTGTTCAGTCAAATTAAGCCGCAGGTTCCACACCTGGTGGTGCCCTTCCGTCAATTCCCTTAGCGAGACAATCAAGTTTCTTAGAGGGTAGCCCCAAAATTTTCGAGGGTCTAATTCCAGCACATGTTCTCTATTAGACCCCACGAAGGTGTACTTTTTGATAGTCATTCTGCAGTATTGGCGTGGTAAGTTAACTTAGGTCTCAGGCTCCACTCCTGATAGTGCTCTTCCGTCAATTCCTTTATCAAACACTGGATGCAGACAAAACCGAGCCACAGGGGGCATAACCCAAGATTTCTGGGGGTCTAAGTCTAGCACCAGTTCCATATTAGACCCCAGAAGAGTGGTCTCGGCATGTCAATCATTTCACTGTTGGCCGTGTTGAGTCAAATTAAGCCGCAGGCTGCACTCCTGGTGGTGCCCTTCCGTCAATTCCTTTGAGTTTCAGCTTTGCAACCATACTTCCCCCGGAACCCAAACACTTTGGTTTCCCGGAAGCTGCCCGCAGAGTCATCGAAGCAACTCCTGCGGATCGCTAGTCGGCATCGTTTATGGTCAGAACTACGACGGTATCTGATCGTCTTCGCGCCTCTGACTTTCGTTCTTGATTAATGAAAACATTCTTGACAAATGCTTTCGCAGTAGCTCGTCTTGCGGCGATCCAAGAATTTCACCTCTAACGCCGCAATACGAATGCCCCCGTTTGTCCCTGTTAATCATTACCTCCAGTTCCGAAAACCAACAAAATAGAACCGAGGTCCTATTCCATTATTCCATGCACCATTATTCAGGCAGCCGAGGCCTGCTTTGAACACTCTAATTTTTCAAAGTAAACGCGCCGGCCACCCAGGACGCTCAGCGAAGAGCACCCGTGGGAGAGAGCCGGCAGACGGTAGGGCAGGAGACAACGGGCAGTGAACCGGCGCGAGCCGGTCTGCCCGCCTGCGCCTGAGATCCAACTACGAGCTTTTTAACTGCAACAACTTTAATATACGCTATTGGAGCTGGAATTACCGCGGCTGCTGGCACCAGACTTGCCTTCCAATAGATCCTCGTTAAAGGGTTTAAAGTGTACTCATTCCAATTACGGGGCCTCGAAAGAGTCCCGTATTGTTATTTTTCGTCACTACCTCCCCGTGCCGGGAGTGGGTAAGTTGCGCGCCTGCTGCCTTCCTTGGATGTGGTAGCCGTTTCTCATGCTCCCTCTCCGGAATCGAACCCTGATTCCCTGTTACCCGTTACAAACATGGTAGGCATGTCACGTACCATCGACATTTGATAGGGCAGACATTTGAAAGATGCGTCGCCGGCACATGAGGCCATGCGATCAGCACAAAGTTATCCAGAGTCACCAGTGGGGACGCCGCAACCCCGCGAGGGGAAACGACGATTGGTTTTGAACTAATAAAAGCGCTCTTTCCGCGAGGGTCGGAGCTTGGTAAGCATGTATTAGCTCTAGAATTGCCACAGTTATCCAAGTAGGATCGTGTCATCTAAGGAACCTCGACTGATTTAATGAGCCATTCGCGGTTTCACCGTGAGACAGTGTGAACTTAGACATGCATGGCTTAATCTTTGAGACAAGCATATGACTACTGGCGGGATCAACCAGATATTTGTCGGAGACGTACGTACAGCACACACCGGTCGGCGGAGGAAGGGTGTGGAAAAAGCCTCGCTGGGACGACGGCCGCAGGGACCGACTGACGGGACGGACGGTTTGTTCTACCCGTCCCTCACTCCGTCGACCTAGGACCGCCTGACAGGGGCCTCCCACACGCACCAGACGACCGACCGACTGGGCTCGCTCGAGGAGGGATGGCAGCGCTCTGTGCAGAACGGATCCCAACGACCTCGGCGACGAATTTCACTGGGACTAGAGACACAATTTGGCCTGCCGGCCTGCCCTTCTCCGTAGGGAGAACGCAGAGCCTCGAGGCAACGATTCCTGCTTTCCATTTGCCGGTCACGAGCTCTTTGCGAGAGTCGGACCACCAGCGAGACGTACTGTCGAGCTCTGCTATAAGCCTTAGATAAATCACCACGGACGGACCACGTTTCCTGATACGGACCAGACTAGCGCACCTCGGTGGAGGAGCCACTACCACAAACCGCACCCAATTCGCACTACGGGGAAAGGCAGGCGAGCGTTTTCCGCAAGCCCGCGCTATCGCTCCGCCTGGCGGGACTGAGATCGCTTTACGAACACTGGTTGAAATTGAGTCGCTGCGGCGAGACAACTACCCCAGATATTTTCTTTGTCTCAGTGTATAGGTTTGGGAAGTGGCTGGAAAAGAGTTATCGCCATTGAGCAAGGCTCGTATCTTATCTGAAAGCTGAGCCTAGTTTTCCTCCACACCTTGGTTTCTCAGCCTTATACTACTGTATTTATTCCCGCGCTATATAAGGCCTTTCGTAGTTTCCATTTTTACCTTACAAATATTCTTCTCTCCCATCCGGTATCTAGGTTCCATCTTGAATCTACTCATGTGCATGGGATGTACATCTATCTAAACAGAACTCCACCTGCTAACTCTCAGAACATTTCTGAATTTTATTTAAATTCGACCTCATTATATCCACCTGTACATAGTTAAGTGTCCTCTACACACTGTGCATTCGTAGAACTGGTGTCATTGTCTAAATCATTTATATATACATACGTTATAAAGAACAAAATCGGGCCCAGCACGCATACCTGTGGCACTCCACTATTTACCTCACACCACTGAGAGTACTCCTTATGTATGCCCACTCTCTGCCTCCATCCCTTAAACAGCTTGCTAATTATTCTCCTATTTCACGGTTTGTTTAATGTCATTCTAACTTTCTAAACAATCTATGATTTAATACTCTATCATCAGCCTTTACAAGATCGGATCTCTTCTTGGTAAGGAATAGTGCACCTTTCAATCAATCAATCAGCCAATCAATCAATCTAAACAATTGAATGCCCTTGTGGAGACCAGGTTAACAACAGATACACATCAACTCTTTCTGTCTGTGACAGCTAATCCCACATAGTGTTAGTCTCTTTGATATTTGACTCTAGTTCTGAGTCAGTCATGAATGACATATTGCAATTCTGATCCATTGTCCGTAAGACTGAGAAATGAATTTCAAATCTGGAAGGTTAATAGAACGTGTCAACTGGAACCCTCTTTTAAAATAATAACCGTTGGTATAGTTCCCAATATGGCATTTGACGGAACAAATCATTTGTCAATCTGCTTTGGCCTGTTTCAGTGTACATATTGTAACCTAACTGAACTTCTTTATACTGGTAACAAGCTCTAGGCTGTATACAACCAGTTTCTTACGCTCAATTGTAAGTACATTCAATCTATTTTTGAATATATTAACTGACCCTGCACCCGCTATTTTACGTGACAATGCATTTCAAGTATTCACAACTCACTGACTAAAATTATATTTCCTAATATCTAATCTGGGCATTTTTTTGTATAAATGTGTCTCTGTGCCCTCTTGTTGTATATGGTCCTATACTTTGACAAATATGTTTCTGTGTAATGTATTCTTTCTCTTGATTGACTTATAAACCTGTATTCAACTGTATCGAATTCTTTTCTGTTCTAAACACTGTAGGCTGGTTTTTCTGAGTCTTTCCTCAAAACTATAATTGCGGATTGCCACTATCAGCTGTGCGGCTCTTCTGTTTATCCTTTCCAGCATGTGTATGTGTCCGCTTTGGTAAGGACTCCACACCTGAACGAAGTACTCTAATCTAGGTCCAACTAATGCTTTATACAGTGTGTGTATCACTTCCTTGCTCCGATGTTTATCGTTTCATTTATCATACCTAACATTATATGTGTCTTTTATCTCTGCTACCTGGATCTCGTCACGTGTTATGTCTGTACTGTCCATTTGTGGAAAGTGGGGTAATGTGGGAAGTGGGGTAATGTGGGAAGTGGGGTAATGTGGAAACTGGGGTAATGTGGAAAGTGGGGTAATGTGGAAAGTGGGGTAATGTGGGAAGTGGGGTAATGTGGGAAGTGGGGTAATGTGGAAACTGGGGTAATGTGGAAAGTGGGGTAATGTGGAAAGTGGGGTAATGTGGAAAGTGGGGAAATGTGGAAAGTAGGGTAATGTGGGAAGTGTGGTAATGTTGTGATCCAGACTATCATCATGAGGGGAGGTAATGTTGTGATCCAGACTATCATCATGAGGGGAGGTAATGTTGTGATCCAGACTATCATCATGAGGGGAGGTAATGTTGTGATCCAGACTATCATCATGAGGGGAGGTAATGTTGTGATCCAGACTATCATCATGAGGTGGGGTGGGGGATAATGTTGTGATCCAGACTATCATCATGTGGGGAGGGGGGGGGGTAATGTTGTGATCCAGACTATCATCATGAGGTGAGGTATTCTTTGATCCAGACGGTCGTCAAGAGAGAGAGTATCCTTTAATCAACTCGATCATCATGAGCTAATCTTTGATCAAACGATCATTATGAGAGGAAGTAATATTTGATCCAGACGAACATTTCTTCTTCATTAAGTCATGTCTAGCTTTTCATTCACTGAGTCAGAGCTAGCTTCTCTTCCACTGAGTCATGGCTAGCTTCTCTTTCACTGAGTCCGATGTAGCTTCTCTTTTACTGAGTCAGAGGTAGCTTCTCTTTCACTGAGTCAGAGCTAGCTTATTTTTCACTGAGTCATGGCTAGCTTCTCTTTCATTGAGTCAGAGCTAGCTTCTCTTTCACTGAGTCAGAGGTAGTTTCTCTTCCACTGAGTCAGAGGTAACTTTTCTTTCATTGAGTCAGAGGTGGCTTCTCTTTCATTGAGTCAGAGCTAGCTTCTCTTCCACTGAGTCATGGCTAGCTTCTCTTTCATTGAGTCAAAGGTAGATTCTCTTTCACTGAGTCAGAGGTAGCTTCTCTTTCACTGAGTCAGAACTAGCTTCTCTTTCATTGAGTCAGAGGTAGCTTCTCTTTCATTGAGTCAGAGCTAGCTTCTCTTCCACTGAGTCATGGCTAGCTTCTCTTCCACTGAATCATGGCTAGCTTCTCTTTCACTGAGTCAGAGGTAGCTTCTCTTTCACTGAGTCAGAGGTAACTTTTCTTTACACTGAATCAGAGGTAGCTTCTCTTTCATTGAGTCATGGCTAGCTTCTCTTTCACAGAGTCCTGGCTAGTATCTCTTTAATTGAGTCAGAACTAATCTCTCTTTCACTGAGTCATGGATAAGTTCTCTTTCACTAAGTAATGATTAGTGTATCTTTCACTGAGTCAGAGCTAGCTTCTCTTCCACTGACTTATGGCTAGCTTATCTTTCACTGAGTCAGAGCTAGCTTTTCTTCCACTGACTTATGGCTAGCTTATCTTTCACTGAGTCAGAGCAAGCTTCTCTTCCACTGACTTATGGCTAGCTTATCTTTCACTGAGTCAGAGCTAGCTTCTCTTCCACTGACTTATGGCTAGCTTATCTTTCACTGAGTCAGAGCTAGCTTCTCTTCCACTGACTTATGGCTAGCTTATCTTTCACTGAGTCCGAGCTAGCTTCTCTTCCACTGACTTATGGCTAGCTTCTCTTTCACTGAGTCAGAGCTAGCTTCTCTTCCACTGACTTATGGCTAGCTTCTCTTTCACTGAGTCAGAGCTAGCTTATCTTCCACTGACTTATGGCTAGCTTATCTTTCACTGAGTCAGAGCTAGCTTCTCTTCCACTGACTTATGGCTAGCTTATCTTTCACTGAGTCAGAGCTAGCTTCTCTTCCACTGACTTATGGCTAGCTTAACTTTCACTGAGTCAGAGCTAGCTTCTCTTCCACTGACTTATGGCTAGCTTATCTTTCACTGAGTCAGAGCTAGCTTCTCTTCCACTGACTTATGGCTAGCTTATCTTTCACTGAGTCAGAGCTAGCTTCTCTTCCACTGAATTATGGCTAGCTTATGTTTCACTGATACAGAGCTAGCTTCTATTCCACTGACTTATGGCTAGCTTATCTTTCACTGAGTCAGAGCTAGCTTCTCTTCCACTGAATTATGGCTAACTTATGTTTAATTGATTCAGAGCTAGCTTCTCTTCCACTGACTTATGGCTAGCTTATCTTTCACTGAGTCAGAGCTAGCTTCTCTTCCACTGACTTTTTGCTAGCTTATCTTTCACTGAGTCAGAGCTAGCTTCTCTTCCACTAACTTATGGCTAGCTTCTATTTCACTGAGTCCGAGCTAGCTTCTCTTCCATTGACTTATGGCTAGCTTATCTTTCACTGAGTCAGAGCTAGCTTCTCTTCCACTGACTTATGGCTAGCTTCTCCTCCACTGACTTATGGCTAGCTTATCTTTCACTGAGTCACAGCTAGCTTCTCTTCCACTGACTTATGGCTAGCTTATCTTTCACTGAGTCAGAGCTAGCTTCTCTTCCACTGACTTATGGCTAGCTTATCTTTCACTGAGTCAGAGCTAGCTTCTCTCCCACTGACTTATGGCTAGCTTATCTTTCACTGAGTCAGAGCTAGCTTCTCTTCCACTGACTTATGGCTAGCTTATCTTTCACTGAGTCAGAGCTAGCTTCTCTTCCACTGACCTATGGCTAGCTTATCTTTCACTGAATCAGAGCTAGCTTCTCTTCCACTGACTTATGGCTAGCTTATCTTTCACTGAGTCAGAGCTAGCTTCTCTTCCACTGACCTATGGCTAGCTTATCTTTCACTGAGTCAGAGCTAGCTTCTCTTCCACTGACTTATGGCTAGCTTATCTTTCACTGAGTCAGAGCTAGCTTCTCTTCCACTGACTTATGGCTAGCTTATCTTTCACTGAGTCAGAGCTAGCTTCTCTTCCACTGACTTATGGCTAGCCTATCTTTCACTGAGTCAGAGCTAGCTTCTCTTCCACTGACCTATGGCTAGCTTATCTTTTACTGAGTCAGAGCTAGCTTCTCTTCCACTGACTTATGGCTAGCTTATCTTTCACTGAGTCAGAGCTAGCTTCTCTTCCACTGACTTATGGCTAGCTTATCTTTCACTGAGTCAGATCTAGCTTCTCTTCCACTGACCTATGGCTAGCTTATCTTTCTCTGAGTCAGAGCTAGCTTCTCTTCCACTGACTTATGGCTAGCTTATCTTTCACTGAGTCAGAGCTAGCTTCTCTTCCACTGACCTATGGCTAGCTTATCTTTCACTGAGTCAGAGCTAGCTTCTCTTCCACTGACTTATGGCTAGCTTATCTTTCACTGAGTCAGAGCGTATTTTAACTCGCCCTCTGGAGAAGTCATGAAGTCACATACATATAAAGCAGAAACGTTGCTCTTATTCTCTAAGGTCTAGACAAATAAAAGACGCTACACAAAGGCATATTGACACAGGGTCATATTTCTCGTGGCGTCTACCTGGCAGGCAGAGGCGTACTTTGAATTGCTATCCGCAGTTATGGTTGACTTACACCAAATAGAATAATTGGTGAATGTAAAGGCTTTATGAATGTGTTTTTATATTTTCCAACATTTCCAACACCATTATGATGAAACAAATGGCCGTGCCTCTGTGCACACTAATGGTGGCTCTCAGCTAACAGCGATATCCGTATGGTTCACATTTGTGTGGTGTTGAAATGGTTGGTCGATCACTTCTCTATATTTACTGGAGCATTTCTAAGATGAGTTCACCTTACAAGTAAACGATGAATATTGTGTCCAGCAGACTTTGGATGTCTTGTCTCGTGTGATACTATCTCTGATGAGAGTCATTTTGGTTTGTAGTGCTTTACGCTGCTGGTTTCATTCTTGTGGATTATGTGTTTGTGCAGATATTTTGTCTAGAAAAATGTTAGAAAGATTAGAAAAGCAGCGAGCTACAAAATCTGGAAAGATATTGTCAGTTAAGCAACTGTTGAACAAGTGTGGGAGAGTTTCAAAACAGTTCTAGATAAGCTAAAAGAGAAATGCATTATATCTTAAGAGGTAAGCTCCAAGCGTCAAAAGTGGATAACTAGATATGTAGTTAATGTAGAAGAGTTCAATATAAAGCATGGACAAAATATATAGGTCAATAAAAAGAAAAACATTTAAAATATTTGAACACACAAAACACACATTAGAAAGCAAATAAAACGGCAAAAACAGACTTTGAAAAAGAAAACTTGCTCAGAAGGTCAAGACTAGCAATAGCTTCTTTTCTTATCTTAGAAATAAAAAGGAACGAAAGACAAAGTAGGTCCTCTAACAAATAGAACAGAAAATATAATAAGAGAAAATAAGGAGACAGCTAATCTACTAAATAAATACATTGGCACAGTCTACACACAAGAAGATTGCTCTAAGAAAGAGCCTATAGATATTTTCAAATGTGAACTGGAAGTAGATGGTATTCATCCAAAATTGCTGTTTGAAATTAGAGATCAACTAGATTTAGCCATTGGCTATATTATTTCCTCAATCACTTGCAAAAGAAACTGTTCTAGGGAAATGGAAAGATGCAGGAGTGAAACCCTTATTTAAAAAGGGCAAAAAATCAGATCCAGCAAATGATAGACCAGTGAGTTTCACGAGCATAGTCTGTAAATTGTTAGAGTCAATAATCAAAGAAAACATTGTAATGAATCTAGACAGGTTTTATCTAATCAGAAATAGTTAGCATGGGTTTACTAGAGGGAGATCGTGATTAACAAATCTATATTAGAATTCATGGAGGAGGTTACTAAAATGATAGATAAAGGGGAGCCAGTGGACGTTATTTATCTAGATTTTGCAAAGGCCTTTGATAAAGTACCTCATCGAAGATTATTTAAAAAGTTAAAATCACATGGAATAGGTGGGGAGGTTGCCAAATGGATTGAAAGTTGGTTAACCGGAAGAAGGCAGAGGGTGGGCATAAATAAGGAGACCTGGCCAGAGGGTGCGGAGCTGAGACAAAAGCTGTGGGGCAGCCGCTCCGACCTGGTGAAGACTACAGACTTCATCATGGCGACTGGCCTGCAGATATAGCATGACCAAAAGATCCTGAACGCAAAGAAGAAGAAGTGATCGCTGAGTTTGTTTCCTTCACTAATGTTTGCCTCCTTACATATCGCTTGTATATGTGTGATAAGCAGGACTGGGAATAGTACACAAATCAGTGAATAAACGTTCAGTTTAGTTAAACAGTGATAGACCTACAATAGTGGTTTAGTTTGAATGTGATTTTCGCTGTGCTGGAACGTAAATAATCTCATCTGATTTTAAAAACAGAGAGAGAGAGAGGGAGCGGGGGTGGGGGGGGGGGAGGGGGGGGGGGTTGGAGCGGGAGAGAGATTGGGAGGGGGAGAGAGAGAAGGAGCTGGAGAGACAGAGAGAAGGAGCGGGAGAGAGAGAAATAGAGAGAGAGAAAGAGAGAGGGAGCGGGATAGAGAGATAGACATTGCCTTCAAACGGACATGTTAATGTCTGCTGCCAGGTAGCCGAGACCTTCGGCTTTACGTAGTAGGCATTTCAAGCTTCCCGTGTCTTACGAGGCCTGGGGTGAGGTAGTTTATAAAACAAAAACCAATGCAGCATCTAGAGCGTCAGTTCTGTCCCGTAGAGGGTCCTGAATGTCAGCTGCTCTGAGCTTCTCCGTATCGGCTTTTCGTAGATCTTCTTCTTCGTACGCTGTCAGACGTCAACTTGAATTTGTTCGAAAAAAAGCAGCTGTCATCCTGAGGCTGTCGACACTGCCATAGAGCTTGTCTAGTGTTGTCACTGGTGACGGCCACATCTGCTTTCTCTGGTCCTCGTATGTCGGGCAGTTTTGCAGCAAATGTTCAGTGGTAATTTTCTCGGTACCACAAGTGCATTCGTCAGTGCCACATATCTTCCGTTTATTAAATAGGTGGTACCTCAGTCTGTTGTGGCCTGTGCGGAGTCTGAAGACCACGACTTGCTCTCTTATTTTCAACTGGTAATAGGCATCGTTTTTTGTGTAGCCAGTATGTTCTGTTTCCCATTTGGCCATGTATCTGGCCCTAATAAACCTTTTTAACGACTCTTCGTAGGTCACACTAGAATCTGGTTGTGGTAGTCTTGCACCTTCTTTTGCCAGTCTGTCTGCCTCCTCATTGCCTTGGATGTTACAGTGGGATGGAACCCGCTGTACCACTACTCTTTTTGGTGCGGACTGCTGGCATAGTTGACAGAGTACTGCTTTCAAATCATTAAGTTCATTATTTATTTTGGCTTTTTAGTGCTGTGACCACGGCCAGGACATCTGTGAACAGGACTATCTGGCTTTCATTGATTTTAGCATTGCTTCTACTGCAGCCTTCATGGCATTTGCCTCCGCTCTGAAATTGCTTGAGAATTTTCCAGTTGCCACTGATAGTGTTATTTTTCTACCATTTGGTAGGCTCAGGAATACCCCTCCCCCTCCATTCTGTGTTGTGTTTGTTAGAGAACCGTCGGTGTATGCATGGGTCCAGTCCATGCTTGGGTAGTTTTCCGCTATGTACCTCAGGGTTATGTCTCTTCTTTCTTTTTTCGTCTGGCTGTTCTTGTTTCCAATACCTGGTATATTTTCTACAATCTCGGGAGTGATATGCTGCTTCCATGTGGGTTTGCGTACAGTACGGATGGGCTTTGGTGTTGTTATGGTGTTCATAGGGTCTTCGCTCATCTTTGCTTTGGCTATTTCTGCAAAGTTTCTCTGCTTTAGTTTCCCTTTTCTAAATCTATTTAGTCTCTGATGCATTGGATGGTATGTCAGTCTTCTTAGTTTCTCTGCTTGCTGCTGGGCTATGCAGTCTCTTCTGTCGGTCATGGATTACAGATTTGCAATCTTTTCAAGTTCTACAATTGTCGTTGACTTCATGCCTCCTGTTATAACTCTCATGGCTTGGTTTTGAAGTTTGCTAATTTTATCAAAGTTCGCCTTTGCTGCTGTTGCCCATACCGCAATGCCATACTCGAGAACTGGTCTCACTCTTCCAGTGTAAAGTTTCTTCAGTATTCTTTCGTCTACTCCACAACTTGGGCCAGCAAGTTTCCTCATGATTGCCATTCTTTGTCTGGCTCTCATTCGGTTTCTCTCGATCTGACTTTTCCATGTCATGCGCCGATCAAATGTGACGCCCAAGTAGTTTGGGTTGTCGTTTGGCCGCAGAGATTTGCCGTTAAGACTTATTTTGGTGTTCTTAGGCTTATTTGAAAGCGAGAATATCGTACATGTTGTTTTTCCCCATTTATTTGGACCAGCCATGCGTTCGCCAACTTCTCCAACGATGTTAGGGCCTGCTGCATCCGATTGTTTGCTATGGTGATAATTTTTCAGAGGTCCACATAGCCAGATCGTCAGCAAACATGGAGCTGTGGACTCTTCTTGGTATATTCTCTATGATGTTATTTATATACACCAGAAAAAGTGTGGGTGACAGTACTCCCACTTGGGGTACTCCTTGCTCCAGTGTCACCTTTTTGCTCATCTGCCCTTGTACTTGAACTCTGGCTGTTCTGTTTTCGAGGTAGTGGCTGATCCATCTGTACATGTTTCCAGATACTTCACTTCTTCGTAGCTTGACTTTAAGTCACTCTTTCCACACCTTGTCAAATGCCTTCTCTAAATCCACCCAAACCGCTACTGTATGTTTTTTCTCCTAGTAAGCATCCTCTATTTCCTGGGCTATGAAAGTGATCTGATCCTCAGTGGATCTGTGCTGTCTAAAGCCTGCTTGCTGTGGAATTAATATGTGTTTTTCTTCCAGGTGCCACATCAGTCTGGTGTTATCATACGCTTCATCAGTTTGCCTACGCAGCTCAGTAGACTGATAGGCCTGTATCCAATTGGATCTGTTCTATTTTTTTCTTTCTTTGGTACTGGTATAAGTACAGCATCTTTCCATGTCTGCGGTACAATTCCCCTTTTCCAGCTTTGGTTCAGGACTGATAGTAACTTCCTCTTTGCTGTTTGGCCGAACCCCATCAGCATTTCATTTGTTACCCCATCTTTTCCGGACGATTTCTTTTTCTTTAAAGTTCTCATGACCTCATTCATTTTTTCGCAGATCTGATACCACGCAGCCACATATCAAGTATATATGAGCCTGTGTTTTTCATGAGACAGCATATGGGTGCATATCATGGACGATTACCAACATTTCGAGAAAAGAATCGAGTCCTTCAATTCAAATTGTTACAGACAGATGCTCAGAATACATTGGACGGAGAAAAAGACAAATATAGAATATCGGCAACAGTTGAATATAAAGGAGAACTGGTTTATAAATTCCACATTGACCAGAAAAGTGAAATACTTTGATCACATCAAGAGACACAACGATCTCGATACAACAGTGATGGAAGGTATGGTGCCAGGCAAAAAAGGCAGAGGTAGACCAAGAAGACGATGGCACCAAAATATCGAGGAATTCCTGTGTATGGCTGTGGCAGAGGCTGACCTTTTGCAAGGGAAAGAGTTGTTTTGTTCATACAGACTGTGATGACAGAGACGTGCTATAAAGGACGTGCCACATGATGATATTGATATTTATATATCTGACGGACGCCCATAAGGGAAAGGAGCTTTGGCTAATTCGTATTCCGTATGTCTAGACCCGGTTCGGACAGGATAGGAACATTGTAACCCTGCTAGACTGTCCTAAATGGAGAGTAATAAAGGTTTTGCATGGAGCTAGCAGTCCCATGATATAAAACTCCACTAATTAAATGGTCATTGCTAATACGGGTATCCAGGATCCAAGCAAATGACTCAGTTGTAGTTCTGGCTCTATGGTACATCTTGAGAGATAGACCAAACCAACGTGGCTTGATTAGAACGTGCACATCTCTCATTGCCAAGATGTTAGAGGAAGTCAATATGGCCTACCCGCCACGCCCATCCCCCCACCCACCTATCTGGCGAACCTCCATTCTAGACGATAGCTCCCTACGTAACTGACCGGTATGTCTGTAGCTCCCTACGTAACTGACCGGTATGTATGTAGCTCCCTACGTAACTGACCGGTATGTCTGTAGCTCCCTACGTAACTGACCGGTATGTATGTAGCTCCCTACGTAACTGACCGGTATGTCTGTAGCTCCCTACGTAACTGACCGTTATGTCTGTAGCTCCCTACGTAACTGACCGGTATGTCTGTAGCTCCCTACGTAACTGACCGGTATGTCTGTAGCTCCCTACGTAACTGACCGTTATGTCTGTAGCTCCCTACGTAACTGACCGGTATGTCTGTAGCTCCCTACGTAACTGATCGGTATGTCTGTAGCTCCCTACGTAACTGACCGGTATGTCTGTAGCTCCCTACGTAACTGACCGGTATGTCTGTAGCTCCCTACGTAACTGACCGGTATGTCTGTAGCTCCCTACGTAACTGACCGGTATGTCTGTAGCTCCCTACGTAACTGACCGGTATGTCTGTAGCTCCCTACGTAACTGACCGGTATGTCTGTAGCTCCCTACGTAACTGACCGGTATGTCTGTAGCTCCCTACGTAACTGACCGGTATGTCTGTAGCTCCCTACGTAACTGACCGGTATGTCTGTAGCTCCCTACGTAACTGACCGGTATGTCTGTAGCTCCCTACGTAACTGACCGGTATGTCTGTAGCTCCCTACGTAACTGACCGGTATGTCTGTAGCTCCCTACGTAACTGACCGGTATGTCTGTAGCTCCCTACGTAACTGACCGGTATGTCTGTAGCTCCCTACGTAACTGACCGGTATGTCTGTAGCTCCCTACGTAACTGACCGGTATGTCTGTAGCTCCCTACGTAACTGACCGGTATGTCTGTAGCTCCCTACGTAACTGACCGGTATGTCTGTAGCTCCCTACGTAACTGACCGGTATGTCTGTAGCTCCCTACGTAACTGACCGGTATGTCTGTAGCTCCCTACGTAACTGACCGGTATGTCTGTAGCTCCCTACGTAACTGACCGGTATGTCTGTAGCTCCCTACGTAACTGACCGGTATGTCTGTAGCTCCCTACGTAACTGACCGGTATGTCTGTAGCTCCCTACGTAACTGACCGGTATGTCTGTAGCTCCCTACGTAACTGACCGGTATGTCTGTAGCTCCCTACGTAACTGACCGGTATGTCTGTAGCTCCCTACGTAACTGACCGGTATGTCTGTAGCTCCCTACGTAACTGACCGGTATGTCTGTAGCTCCCTACGTAACTGACCGGTATGTCTGTAGCTCCCTACGTAACTGACCGGTATGTCTGTAGCTCCCTACGTAACTGACCGGTATGTCTGTAGCTCCCTACGTAACTGACCGGTATGTCTGTAGCTCCCTACGTAACTGACCGGTATGTCTGTAGCTCCCTACGTAACTGACCGGTATGTCTGTAGCTCCCTACGTAACTGACCGGTATGTCTGTAGCTCCCTACGTAACTGACCGGTATGTCTGTAGCTCCCTACGTAACTGACCGGTATGTCTGTAGCTCCCTACGTAACTGACCGGTATGTCTGTAGCTCCCTACGTAACTGACCGGTATGTCTGTAGCTCCCTACGTAACTGACCGGTATGTCTGTAGCTCCCTACGTAACTGACCGGTATGTCTGTAGCTCCCTACGTAACTGACCGGTATGTCTGTAGCTCCCTACGTAACTGACCGGTATGTCTGTAGCTCCCTACGTAACTGACCGGTATGTCTGTAGCTCCCACGTAACTGACCGGTATGTCTGTAGCTCCCTACGTAACTGACCGGTATGTCTGTAGCTCCCTACGTAACTGACCGGTATGTCTGTAGCTCCCTACGTAACTGACCGGTATGTCTGTAGCTCCCTACGTAACTGACCGGTATGTCTGTAGCTCCCTACGTAACTGACCGGTATGTCTGTAGCTCCCTACGTAACTGACCGGTATGTCTGTAGCTCCCTACGTAACTGACCGGTATGTCTGTAGCTCCCTACGTAACTGACCGGTATGTCTGTAGCTCCCTACGTAACTGACCGGTATGTCTGTAGCTCCCTACGTAACTGACCGGTATGTCTGTAGCTCCCTACGTAACTGACCGGTATGTCTGTAGCTCCCTACGTAACTGACCGGTATGTCTGTAGCTCCCTACGTAACTGACCGGTATGTCTGTAGCTCCCTACGTAACTGACCGGTATGTCTGTAGCTCCCTACGTAACTGACCGGTATGTCTGTAGCTCCCTACGTAACTGACCGGTATGTCTGTAGCTCCCTACGTAACTGACCGGTATGTCTGTAGCTCCCTACGTAACTGACCGGTATGTCTGTAGCTCCCTACGTAACTGACCGGTATGTCTGTAGCTCCCTACGTAACTGACCGGTATGTCTGTAGCTCCCCACGTAACTGACCGGTATGTCTGTAGCTCCCCACGTAACTGACCGGTATGTCTGTAGCTCCCCACGTAACTGACCGGTATGTCTGTAGCTCCCCACGTAACTGACCGGTATGTCTGTAGCTCCCCACGTAACTGACCGGTATGTCTGTAGCTCCCCACGTAACTGACCGGTATGTCTGTAGCTCCCCACGTAACTGACCGGTATGTCTGTAGCTCCCCACGTAACTGACCGGTATGTCTGTAGCTCCCCACGTAACTGACCGGTATGTCTGTAGCTCCCCACGTAACTGACCGGTATGTCTGTAGCTCCCCACGTAACTGACCGGTATGTCTGTAGCTCCCCACGTAACTGACCGGTATGTCTGTAGCTCCCCACGTAACTGACCGGTATGTCTGTAGCTCCCCACGTAACTGACCGGTATGTCTGTAGCTCCCCACGTAACTGACCGGTATGTCTGTAGCTCCCCACGTAACTGACCGGTATGTCTGTAGCTCCCCACGTAACTGACCGGTATGTCTGTAGCTCCCCACGTAACTGACCGGTATGTCTGTAGCTCCCCACGTAACTGACCGGTATGTCTGTAGCTCCCCACGTAACTGACCGGTATGTCTGTAGCTCCCCACGTAACTGACCGGTATGTCTGTAGCTCCCCACGTAACTGACCGGTATGTCTGTAGCTCCCCACGTAACTGACCGGTATGTCTGTAGCTCCCCACGTAACTGACCGGTATGTCTGTAGCTCCCCACGTAACTGACCGGTATGTCTGTAGCTCCCCACGTAACTGACCGGTATGTCTGTAGCTCCCCACGTAACTGACCGGTATGTCTGTAGCTCCCCACGTAACTGACCGGTATGTCTGTAGCTCCCCACGTAACTGACCGGTATGTCTGTAGCTCCCCACGTAACTGACCGGTATGTCTGTAGCTCCCCACGTAACTGACCGGTATGTCTGTAGCTCCCCACGTAACTGACCGGTATGTCTGTAGCTCCCCACGTAACTGACCGGTATGTCTGTAGCTCCCCACGTAACTGACCGGTATGTCTGTAGCTCCCCACGTAACTGACCGGTATGTCTGTAGAAGAAGAGCAATCATCCATATACTCTTAGCGATTGACGTCACTCCAGGTCTTCTCACAGATTTCACTCCCAATCTGACTCCATATCCGTGACTCTTCCACTGACTCCTGGCCTGTGACTGATATTTCTATTCACAGTTACACACAGCGCGCATTATAGCACCGAAAGGGCCTAGTGACCTGGCATGTAGATGCCCCATCTCAATTCAGGTCAATGTGCCTGCGACTCAGGTTGTGTTTTGTCAGACATCTCATCTGATAGGTTTCTATAAGATTCTTCTGTCTCCGCATGCGTGCTCAGGCATGTATAGGTCTTTGTTTCGACAAGGTTATAGGATTTGTTTCGACAAGGTTATAGGTCTTTGTTTCGACAAGGTTATAGGTCTTTGCTTCGACAGGGCTATAGGTCTTTATTTCGACAAGATTATAGGTCTTTGTTTCGACAAGGTTATAGGTCTTTGTTTCGACAAGGTTATAGGTCTTTGTTTCGACAAGGTAATAGGTCTTTTTCGACTAGGTTATATGTCTTTGTTTCGACAAGGTTATAGGTCTTTGTTTCGACAAGGTTATAGGTCTTTGTTTCGACTAGGTTATAGGTCTCTGTTTCGACAAGATTATAGGTCTTTGTTTCGACAAGGTTATTAGTCTTTGTTTCGACAAGGCTATAGGTCTTTGTTTCGACAAGATTATAGGTCTTTGTTTCGAGAAGGTTAAAGGTCTTGGTTTCGACCAGGTTATAGGTCTTTGTTTCGACAAAGGTAATAGGTCTTTGTTTCGATAAGGTTATAGGTCTTTGTTTCGACAAGGTTATAGGTCTTTGTTTCGACTAGATTATAGGTCTTTCTTTCGACAAGGTTATAGGTCTTTTTTTCGACTAGGTTATAGGTCTTTGTTTCGACAAGATTATAGGTCTTTGTTTCGACAAAGTTATAGGTCTTTGTTTCGACAAGGCTATAGGTCTTTGTTTCGTCAAGATTATAGGTCTTTGTTTCGACAAGGTTATAGGTCTTGGTTTCGACAAGGTTATAGGTCTTTGTTTCGACAAAGTTAATAGGTCTTTGTTTCGACAAGGTTATAGGTCTTTGTTTCGACAAGGTTATAGGTCTTTTTTTCGACTGGGTTATAGGTCTTTGTTTCGACAAGGTTATAGGTCTTTGTTTCGACTAGATTATAGGTCTTTGTTTCGACTAGGTTATAGGTCTTTTTTTCGACAAGGTTATAGGTCTTTGTTTCGACAATCTTATAGGTCTTTGTTTCAACAAGGTTATAGGTCTTTGTTTCGACAATGTTATAGGTTTTGATCAAGGAATGAACCAAGCTATATGTGTAGTTAGCGTGTGGTGATCAAAGAATGAACCAAGCTTTGTGTGTAGTTTGCGTGTGGTGATCAATGAATGAACCAAGATATGTGTGTTGTTAGCGTGTGGTGATCAATGAATGAACCAAGATATGTGTGTAGTTAGCGTCTGGTACTGATCAATGAATGAACCAATCTTTGTGTAGTTAGCGTGGAGTGATCAATGAATGAACCAAGCTATGTGTCTAGTTAGCGTGTGGTGATCAATAAATGAACCAAGCTATGCGTGTAGTTAGCGTGTGGTGATCAATGAATGTACCAAGATATGTATGTAGTTAGCGTCTGGTACTGACCAATGAATGAACCAAGCGTTGTGTAGTTAGCGTGTGGTGATCAATGAATGAACTATGATATGTGTATAGTTAGCGTCTTGTACTGATCAATGAATGAACTAAGATATGTGTGTCGTTAGCGTGTGGTGATCAAAGAATGAACCGAGCTATGTGTGCAGTTAGCGTGTGGTGATCAATGAATGAACCAAGCTATGTATGTAGTTAGCGTCTTCTACTAATGATTTATTCTCAGTCATGATTGTTGCACAGACTCAATTGGTTCTGATTGTGATTTCGTTTTCTTTTACAGAAGTCATGTTTTCCCGACATACTCACCTCTAGCTAATAATGGCTAGAAATAACCTGCGAAAATTTGACAACAGTTTAGGGGACATATGAAAACTTGATCAATGTTGTATTTCTAAATAGTTTTTTTCTCCTACCTCAGATCAAGGTCCCGGTATATCTTACAATGGTCACCGTTGTTTGTAAGGCTGTTGTATCTCCATACAGCTTTTGTCTCATATCTGTATAGCGAGGCCAGTATTGTTCTTTCTCATCTTGTGTGAGCGAGCAGCTCTGTAGTGTGTGTGAGCGTGCAGCTCTGTAGTATGTGTGAGCGTGCAGCTCTGTAGTGTGTGTGAGCGTGCAGCTCTGTAGTATGTGTGAGCGAGCAGCTCTGTAGTGTGTGTGAGCGAGCAGCTCTGTAGTGTGTGTGAGCGTGCAGCTCTGTAGTGTGTGTGAGCGAGCAGCTCTGTAGTGTGTGTGAGCGAGCAGCTCTGTAGTGTGTGTGAGCGTGCAGCTCTGTAGTATGTGTGAGCGAGCAGCTCTGTAGTGTGTGTGAGCGTGCAGCTCTGAAGTGTGTGTGAGCGTGCAGCTATGTAGTGAGTGTGAGCGTGCAGCTCTGTAGTGTGTGTGAGCGTGCAGCTCTGTAGTGTGTGTGAGCGTGCAGCTCTGTAGTGTGTGTGAGCCACTGTATGACCAATCTTGGGTGTTCTGCTGAAAGCAGTGTCAGGGAGAACATACATTGCTCGAGATCTCCATCTTTGTGCTGTTTTAGCGCTGCTAATACTGACGCGGCCTCAGTCAGGAATACTATGTTTTCTTGGTGGATATCTTTATCTTGGAAAACAAGCTCAGCTGCGGCTTTAGTTGTCTCTGCTTCTGCACGGAAGTTATTACAGTGTGTTCCAGTTGTTAAGACTTTAGTTTTTTTCTTGTCCGTTCCTTAGTCTGTAATAGGACCCTCCACCTCCATTGGATGTGGCTTTGTTAGATGAGACATCCGTATATATGTGTATCCATGTTTCTGGTGGGTATACTGCCCAAAGAAATTATTCAGTGATAATGTTCATTTTTAAATTTGAGATCCCTTCTTCCTTATTCCCTCTGTGGTTTCTACCATCTCAGGGGACGGCCTTTTTTCCATGGTGGGATTTGGGATGTTTGTTTTAGGTCTCTAACCACTGCCTGGCTTATGATTTGGTCTGCTCTTGCAAGTTCTTTTGTTTTTGATAGGAATGGGTTTCTCTTTAATCTCCCTCTTCCCATGTGATTTATCCTGTCATATATTGAGTGATCAGGCATTCGTTTGAATTTCTTCCCCTGCTGGAGTGTTTTTTGGCCTCTACGCGTCTCAATACTTTAGATTCATGTGATGTTCTCCATTGCATTTATTGGTGTTGTTCTCATAGCTCCAGTCGTGTATAACTTGGTTTGAGGTTGAAACATCTTTTGGGAAGTGATTCTTTGTTGTTGTGGACCACGCTGCTATCCCATATTCTAGCACTGGTCTCACATAACCTGTGTACAGTTTCTTTAGTGTGCCCGTGTCCGCTCCCCACGTTGAGCCTGCTATCCCATATTCTAGCACTGGTCTCACATAACCTGTGTACAGTTTCTTTAGTGTGCCCGTGTCCGCTCCCCACGTTGACCCTGCTATCCCATATTCTAGCACTGGTCTCACATAACCTGTGTACAGTTTCTTTAGTGTGCTCGTGTCCGCTCCCCATGTTGAGCCTGCCATCGTTTTTATTATGGCCATTCTGGTCTTAGCTTTGTTGGTTGCTTTTTGGTGGCTTTGTTGGTGCGTTTTTAATGGACAACCCAGCAGTTTATGATCATACCTGTTCATGTTTCTATACGCTTTATTTTATTTACAGTCTCACCACTTTTCACCTTTTTTATTATTACTATCACAACCAACAGATTCACATTTGCCAGAGACATCACTTGGACAGGTTCACAAGCAGATAATCTGACCTCAGACGACCTGCCGCTGTAAAACCTCAGACGACCTGCCGCTGTAAGACCTCAGACGACCTACCGCTGTAAGACCTCAGACGACCTGTGGCTTCAAAGCTTCAGAAGATCCCGTCAAGCGTGATTGACTCCGCTTAGACAACACCTCCCCAAACAACGACTGTAGTGCCGAGAACCCCAGCTGGGCTAAGCGAACAAAGTCGTCCACCACCAGCAGATTGTAGCGACAGTATGCGTCGTCGCATTTGTCGCATCAAGTTGATGCGGACATGTGATCTCCTCTTGGCTTCCATTGTCTTCAGCAACGTTTTGTACATCATGTATTGCCGTACGGTCAACATGGGCTCAGACGTGACACTTCCGGGTGAGTTATCTGCTCTTAGCACATCACCCACACGTCTCATCACCCACACGTCTCATCACCAACACGTCACATCACCCACACGCCACATCACCCACACGTCACATCACCCACACGTCTCATCACCCACACGTCACATCACCCACACGTCTCATCACCCACACGTCACATCACCCACACGTCACATCACCCACACGTCACATCACCCACACGTCACATCACCCACACGTCACATCACCCACACGTCACATCACCCACACGTCACATCACCCACACGTCACATCACCCACACGTCACATCACCCACACGTCACATCACCCACACGTCACATCACCCACACGTCACATCACCCACACGTCTCATCACCCACACGTCACATCACCCACACGTCACATCACCCACACGTCACATCACCCACACGTCACATCACCCACACGTCACATCACCAACACGTCTCATCACCCACACGTCACATCACCCACACGTCACATCACCCACACGTCACATCACCCACACTTCTTTCTCTACCCCTGGTCTTGACCTGTAGTGAATTCTTCTTGTGAAAGTTTATATCAATTCCTACAGTTAATATTCTGGACCTATTAGTTCAAAGACGCAAATGATTCCATTCTTTCTTGCAGATGAAGAAGATCTCGCGACAAACATAGGCCTGGTTCCATACAGTGGCAGTGTGTTGCAGAGCTCAGGTCATGAATTCGGTCCTGCAGATGTAGCTATAGCAACGAGTACTAAACAAAGTGATCAGTCCCAGCAACCAGAGGAACAGACAACACTTCTCAGCAGTATACTGGAGCCATGCCCTGATCAGCCGCCATCTTTAGGTGAGTATTGGGGTCTGCGGGCGTGGTTGTCGTTAGAATAGAGCAGTCCGACGGATGACAAGTTATATAGAGCAGTCCGACGGATGAAAAGTTACATAGAGCAGTCCGACGGATGACAAGTTATATAGAGCAGTCCGACGGATGACAAGTTATATAGAGCAGTCCGACGGATGACAAGTTATATAGAGCAGTCCGACGGATGACAAGTTATATAGACCAGGCCGACGGATGACAAGTTATATAGAGCAGTCCGACGGATGACAAGTTATATAGAGCAGTCCGACGGATGACAAGTTATATAGAGCAGTCCGACGGATGACAAGTTATATAGAGCAATCCGACGGATGACAAGTTATATAGAGCAGTCCGACGGATGACAAGTTTTTATAGAGCAGGCCGACAGATATCCCGTCTCAGAGAACAGTCCGACGGATGGCACATCTCAAAGAACAGTCCGACATATATCACGTCTTATAAAACCGTTCAATAGATGGCACGTCTTATAGAACTGTTCGTCTTAAAAGAGACGGTCAAGAAACTGACATGTGTCTTATTTAGATGTGGCAGTAGTGACGAAAGTAGATACTGTGTGTGTCTGTCTGTTTTTGTTGTTCGTCCATCACGAGTGATGAGGATCTTTCCTTTGTTTCACTTACCCAGTTCTCCCAGTCGAGTATTCTGTGAGTCGGGGTTGTGGATGGGTGCGGAGATGGCTGACGAGTCTGATTTGGGATCTGCATACTCGCAGGCAGTGAGGGCATGGCAAGTTCGCTTCGTGAGACGGTGATATTTCACGGGCTTTTCTGGCTTGTTCTGCTGCAGTCTTTTCAGAAGACTCCCATGACACTGCTCCTCTGCGGAGAGATATACTCCAGGCTGTAGGATCTCTTGCAGCATCTTCCCATGTTTCGAGGTTTATGCTGAAGGATTTTTGAAAACGCTTTTAGTGTGTCTTTAAGGCGCGTTTTTTGCTTCCTTTGGAGCGTTCGCCATTCTGCATCTCGAAACATAATATTATTTTTGGCAAAAAGATAGTCTGGCATGCGAACCACATGACCCGCCCAGCGAACCACATGACCCGCCCAGCGAACCACATGACCCGCCCAGCGAACCACATGACCCGCCCAGCGAATCACATGACCCGCCCAGCGAACCACAAGACCCGCCCAGCGAACCACATGACCCGCCCAGCGAACCACATGACCCGCCCAGCGAACCACATGACCCGCCCAGCGAACCACATGACCCGCCCAGCGAACCACATGACCCGCCCAGCGAACCACATGACCCGCCCAGCGAATCTGTCATTGCCTCATAATGGTATCAATGTTAGAGATACTAGCTCTCTCAAGCAGTGTCCGGGATTATGTCTTGCCATTTGACATTCATCCCCCTCCTCAGAGAAAGTGTGTGAAAGTGATTCAGCTTCCTTGCATGACGCCTGTATACAGTCCATGTTTCACTTGCATATAGCAACATAGGGACCATCACTGGTCTGTACACCTTCAGCTTCGTCTGGAGGCTGATGTCATTTCGACGTCAGACGTTCCAGTGTAGCCTGCCAAATGTGGCTTTGACGATTCAGCTGTCTGTCTATAACCTTCATCGTATCACAGTCATCGTGTGTATGTCTGGTCAACATTGTATGTGTGATCAGCACCGTGTGCCTGGTGGGCACTGCCTTGCTGGTCACCATAATGTCTGTCTAGAAAACTTTGTCTGTCTTGTCATGACTGTAGGTCTGTCTGGACAACTTTGTCTGCCTTGCCGTGACTGTAGTTCTGTGACAGGTGAGACTAATAAATGAACTTATATATACCTTGTATTTATTTACACAAAGTGCATGTAATGATCACATAAATGTACCAAATACCGGGTTCAAGCCATGAGAGTTATCACAGGAGGCATGAAGTCAACGCCAATTGTAGATCTGGAAAAGATTACTATTCTGCAATCCATGACCTACAGAAGAGACTACAAAGCCCAGCAGCAAGCAGAAAAACTCAGAAGACTGACTGACCATCAAATGCATCAGAGACTAAATACTGTTGGAAATGGGAAACTAAAGCGGAGAAACTTTGCAGAAATAGCCAAAGCAAAGATGAGCGAAGACCCTATGAACACATTAACAACACCAAAGACCACCCCTATCGTACACCAACCTACCTGGAGGCAGCATATACTTCCAGAGTTGGCAGAAAATAAACCAGGTATTGGAAAAAAGAGCAGCAAGACTGAAAAAGAAAGAAGAGACATAACCCTGAGGTACATAACGAAAAACTACCCAAGCATGGACTGGACCCATGCATACACCGACGGCTCTGTAACAAACACAACACAGAACGGAGGGGTAGGGATATTCCTGAGCCTACAAAAACAACACTATCAGTGGCAACTGGAAAATACTCAAGCAATTTCAGAGCGGAGGCAGAGGCACTGAGGGCTGCAGTAGAAGAAATGGTGACATGCAAAAGAAATGAAAGCCAGATAGTCCTGTTTACAGATGCACTGGCCGTAGTCACAGCACTAAAAAGCCAGACAAATACTGAAATCAATGATTTAAGAGCAGTACTCTGTCAACTATGCCAGCAGTCCGCACCAAAAAGAGTAGTGGTACAGTGGGTTCCATCCCACTGTAACATCCAAGGCAACGAGGAGGCAGACAGACTGGCAAAAGACGGTGCTAGACTACCACAACCAGATACTAGTGTGACATACGAAGAGTCAAAACGGCTTGTTAGAGCTAGATACATGGCCAAATGGGAAACAGGGCATACTGGCTACACCAAAAACGATGCCTATTACCAGTTGAACAGAAGAGAGCAGGTCGTTTTCTTAAGACTTCGTACAGGCCACAATTTCTTGTTTTTTTAATATTTTTCACAAGTTCATTTAACTCTTGCAAGCTTTCATCAATGCCGTATGACCACCTCACGAATGATAGCTACACAGGTTACAGTGTCTCGTAAAGTAATTGTCACTGCAGCCATAAATAGTCTGCAGACTGACTCGTATTACAGATGTTAGTCACTTAAATCTGCCGCCTATACAAACCCTATTTGCTTCTGCTCACGTACAGTGGGTGAACTGGCCTGTGATTGTAACCCAGTGTCTGCAGACTTCTTGGTCTCTCACTACGAGAACATGCAGCTTGGAGGTGTTCTCAGTCCGCTGACCTGCAAACCTGCTCAGAAAGTGGCTGTGATCATACCATACAGGTTTGGTGTCTAATCCGATGCTAGCCACGTGACTTGTCTCTTAGCACTTCTCATTGTGTGTCCACTTTCATGTTTTTGTCAGTACTTTCATCTTTTTGTCAGCACTTTCATGTTTTTGTCAGCACTTTCACGATTTTGTCAGCACTTTCACGATTGTGTCAGCACTTTCACGATTTTGTCAGCACTTTAAACGTGAGGTTGCTGTTGGGCAACTCCTCTCCAGCCCAACGAGGTTGCTGGTATGCAACTAATGCCCATGTATGTCAGCTGTTTCACATATTTATCTGAAAATTCATGTTATGTCGTCAGTTTCATATTTTTGTCAGTTATTCAACATTTATGCAAGCATCAGAAAGTTAATTTCAGCATCCTGATAGCAAAATGGTCAGTTTGAAGTAACTTTCATCACTCTGTTTAAGCCACTTTCATCACACCATTTAAGCCACTTTCTTTTAACTGTTTAAGCCACTACCATCACTCTGTTTGGCCACTATCATCAGCCTGTTTAAGCCACTCTCATGACTCTGTTTAAGCCACTCTCATCAGCTTGTTTAAGCCACTCTCATCCCTCTGTTTAAGCCACTCTCATCCCTCTGTTTAAGCCACTCTTGTCCCTCTGTTTAACCCACTCTCATCAGCTTGTTTAAGCCACTCTCATCACTCTGTTTAAGCCACTCTCCTCACTATGTTTAAGCCACTCTCAATCCTCTGTTTAAGCCACTCTCATCAGCCTGTTTAAGTCATTCTCATCCCTCTGTTTAAGCCAATCTCATCAGCTTGTTTAAGCCACTCTCATCCCGCTGTTTAAGCCACTCTCATCCCTCTGTTTAAGCCACTCTTGTCCCTCTGTTTAAGCCACTCTCATCAGCATGTTTAAGCCACTCTCATCACTCTGTTTAAGCCACTCTCCTCACTCTGTTTAAGCCACTCTCATTCCTCTGTTTAAGCCACTCTCATCCATCTGTTTAAGCCACTCTCATCCCTCTGTTTAAGCCATTCTCATCCCTCTGTTTATGCCATTCTCATCCCTCTGTTTAAGCCACTCTCATCCCTCTGTTTAAGCCACTCTCATCAGCCTGTTTAAGCCACTCTCATCAACCGGTTTAAGCCACTCTCATCAGCCTGTTTAAGCCACTCTCATCACTCTGTTTAAGCCACTCTCATTAGCCTGTTTAAGCCACAATCTATTTAAGCCACTCTCATCAGCCTGTTTAAGCCACTCTCATCACTCTGTTTAAGCCACTCTCATAAGCCTGTTTAAGCCCAAATCTGTTTACGCCACTCTCATCGGCCTGTTTAACCCACTCTCAACACTCTGTTTAAGCCACTTTCTTCAGCCTGTTTAACCCACTCTCATCACTCTGTTTAAGCCAATCTCTTCAGCCTGTTTAAGCCACTCTCATCAGCCTGTTTAAGCCACTCTCATCCCTCTGTTTAAGCCACTCTCATCACTCTGTTTAAGCCACTCTCATCACTCTGTTTAAGCCACTCTCATCACTCTGTTTAAGCCACTCTCATCAGCATGTTTAAGCTACTCTCATCAGCTTGTTTAAGCCACTCTCATCACTCTGTTTAAGCCACTCTCTTCCCTCTGTTTAGGCCATTCTCATCCCTCTGTTTAAGCCACTCTCATTCCTCTGTTTAAGCCACTCTCATCAGCCGGTTTAAGCCACTCTCATCAGCCTGTTTAAGCCACTCTCATCACTCTCTTTAAGCCACTCTCATCAGCCTGTTTAAGCCACTCTCATCCCTCTGTTTAATCCACTCTCATCACTCTGTTTAAGCCATTCTCATCCCTCTGTTTAAGCCACTTTCATCACTCTGTTTAAGCCACTCTCATCACTCTGTTTAAGCCACTCTCATCAGCATGTTTAAGCCACTCTCATCAGCTTGTTTAAGCCACTCTCATCCCTCTGTTTAAGCCACTCTCATCCCTCTGTTTAAGCCACTCTGGTCCCTCTGTTTAAGCCACTCTCATCAGCATGTTTAAGCCACTCTCATCAGCTTGTTTAAGCCACTCTCATCCCTCTGTTTAAGCCACTCTCATCCCTCTGTTTAAGCCACTCTGGTCCCTCTGTTTAAGCCACTCTCATCAGCCTGTTTAAGCCACTCTCATCACTCTGTTTAAGCCATTCTCATCCCTCTGTTTAAGCCATTTTTATCCCTCTGTTTAAGTAATTCTCATCCCTCTGTTTAAGCCACTCTCATTCCTTTGTTTAAGCCATTCTCATCAGCATGTTTAAGCCACTCTTGTCCCTCTGTTTAAGCCACTCTCATCAGCCTGTTTAAGCCTCTCTCATCACTCTGTTTAAGCCATTCTCATCCCTCTGTTTAAGCCACTCTCATCACTCTGTGTAAGCCACTCTCTTCACTCTGTTTAAGCCACTCTCATCCCTCTGTTTAAGCCACTCTCATCAGCTTGTTTAAGCCACTCTCATCCCTCTGTTTAAGCCATTCTCATCCCTCTGTGTAAGCCACTCTCATTCCTCTGTTTAAGCCACTCTCATCAGCCTGTTTAAGCCACTCTCATCAGCCGGTTTAAGCCACTCTCATCAGCCTGTTTAAGCCACTCTCATCACTCTGTTTAAGCCACTCTCATCAGCCTGTTTAAGCCCCAATCTGTTTACGCCACTCTCATCAGCCTGTTTAACCCACTCTAAACACTCTGTTTAAGCCACTCTCATCAGCATGTGTAAGCCACAATCTGTTTACGCCACTCTCATCAGCCTGTTTAACCAACTCTCAACACTCTGTTTAAGCCACTTTCATCAGCATGTTTAACCCACTCTCATCACTCTGTTTAAGCCAATCTCATCAGCCTTTTTAAGCCACTCTCATCAGCCTGTTTAAGCCACTCTCATCCCTCTGTTTAAGCCACTCTCATCACTCTGTTTAAGCCACTCTCATCACTCTGTTTAAGCCACTCTCATCAGCATGTTTAAGCCACTCTCGTCAGCTTGTTTAAGCCACTCTCATCCCTCTGTTTAAGCCACTCTCATCCCTCTGTTTAAGCCACTCTTGTCCTTCTGTTTAAGCCACTCTCATCAGCCTGTTTAAGCCACTCTAATCACTCTGTTTAAGCCACTCTCCTCACTCTGTTTAAGCCACTCTCATCCCTCTGTTTAAGCCACTCTCATTCGCCTGTTTAAGCCACTCTCATCTCTCTGTTTAAGCCACTCTCATCAGCATGTTTAAGCCACTCTCATCACTCTGTTTAAGCCAATCCCATCAGCCTGTTTAAGCCAATCCCATCACCCTTTTTAAGTCACTCTCATCACTCTAAGCCACTCTCATCAGCCTGTTTATGCCACTCTCATCAGCATGTTTAAGCCACTCTCGTCAGCTTGTTTAAGCCACTCTCATCCCTCTGTTTAAGCCACTCTCATCCCTCTGTTTAAGCCACTCTTGTCCTTCTGTTTAAGCCACTCTCATCAGCCTGTTTAAGCCACTCTCATCACTCTGTTTAAGCCACTCTCCTCACTCTGTTTAAGCCACTCTCATCCTTCTGTTTAAGCCACTCTCATTCGCCTGTTTAAGCCACTCTCATCTCTCTGTTTAAGCCACTCTCATCAGCATGTTTAAGCCACTCTCATCACTCTGTTTAAGCCAATCCCATCAGCCTGTTTAAGCCAATTCCATCACTCTTTTTAAGTCACTCTCATCACTCTAAGCCACTCTCATCAGCCTGTTTATGCCACTCTCATCACTCTGTTTAAGCCAATCCCATCAGCCTGTTTAAGCCACTCTCATCACTCTGTTTAAGCCACTCTCATCAGCCTGTTTAAGCCACTCTCATCAGCCTGTTTAAGCCACTCTCATCACTCTGAGCCACTCTCATCAGCCTGTTTAAGCCACTCTCATCACTCTGTTTAAGCCAATCCCATCAGCCTGTTTAAGCCAATCTCATCAGCCTGTTTAAGCCACTCTCTTAAGCCTGTTTAAGCCACTCTCGTCATCCTGTTTAAGCCACTCTCATCAGCCTGTTTAAGCCACTCTCTTAAGCATGTTTAATTCTCTCTCATCAGCCTGTTTAAGCCACTCTCATCACTCTATTTAAGCCACTCTCATCAGCCTGTACCGTCCCCATATCCTCTAGTGTGTAACCCTTGGTCTGTACCGTCCTCAGATCCTCTAGTGTGTAACCCTTGATCTGTACCGTCCCCAGAGACCGCTACACGCACCTGCACATCCTGCTGAACATGCTTATCCCGTTCCTGACGCGGCAGCAGGTGGACGCCACGTTCTTCGTAATCGAGCAGGTATGTGCAGTCCCACCTTGTTCACGTTCTCCCTCTGTGGTTCCACGAGGACCACATACCCCACACAAACGGGTCTTTTCATTGGAGTCAGAGCTTCACTTCATGTTGGTGTGGTCGTTGGTGTGGTCGTTGGTGTCATGATCTGTGTGATCTCTGAAGCAATTAGATTTGTTTTCTTTTAAAGCATCCCGATTCTTTTAATTGTATTCTCCTGATCCATCCATCCATCGATCCATCCATCCATCGATCCATCCATCCATTTATCCATCTATCCATCCATCAATCTATCCATCTAACTACCTATCTATCTATCTATCTATCTATCTATCTATCTATCTATCTATCTATCTATCTATCTATCTATCAATCTATCTATCTATCCATCTATTTATATATTTATTTATCTATTTATCTACCTATCTATCTATCTATCGATCTGTCTATCTATATATCTATATATATATCTATCTATCTATCTATCGATCTATCTATCCACCCATCCATCTATCTATCTATCAAACTATATGTCTATCTATCTATTTATCTATATATATCTATCTATCTATCTATCTATCTATCTATCTATCTATCTATCTATCTATCTATCTATCTATCTATCTATCTATATTTCTATCTAGCTATCTATCTATCTATCTATCTATCTATCCATCTATTTATCTATCTATTTATCTATATATCTATCTGTCTATCTATCGATCTATCTATCCACCCATCCATCTATCTATCTATCAAACAATCTATCTATCTATATATCTATCTATTTATCTATCTATCTATCTATCTATATATATATTTATATGTATGTCTGTCTGTATATCTGTATGTCAGTTTGTCTATCTATCTTTCCTACTATCTACTTGTTTATCTATATATCTATCAATCAATCTAGGGAGCCGCATAGCGCAGTGGTTAACGAGCTGACTTCGCATCTGATTGGTCCTGGGCTCATTCCCCATGTGAGGCAGAAATGTTTTTTCAAACCGCAACGGTTCCCGGGTCGACCCAGCCTGAAATGGGTACTGGGAAGTAAAAGTGGCAAGGATGAGAAGATGGCTAACCAACCTTCACAGATATAAAGTGTAGAATTCTATAGGATCAATAAGCTTTTGGATAACCAGTGAGATCAGAACTGGGGTGAGGTGGGGGTGTGTCAGCAGTGAGATCAGAACTGGGGTGAGGTGGGATGTGTGTCAGCAGTGAGATCAGAACTGGGGTGAGGTGGGGGTGTGTCACCATTGACATCAGAACTGGAGCGAGGCAGGCTTGTGTCACCAGTGACATCAGAACTGGGGTGAGGCAGGCTTGTGTCACCAGTGAGATCAGAACTGGGGTGAGGCAGGCTTGTGTCACCAGTGAGATCAGAACTGGGGTGAGGCGGGGGTGTGTCACAACTGAGATCAGAACTGGAGCGAGGCAGGCTTGTGTCACCAGTGAGATCAGAACTGGAGAGAGGCAGGCTTGTGTCACCAGTGAGATCAGAACTGGAGAGAGGCAGGCTTGTGTCACCAGTGAGATCAGAACTTGAGCGAGGCAGGCTTGTGTCACCAGTGAGATCAGAACTGGAGAGAGGCAGGCTTGTGTCACCAGTGAGATCAGAACTGGAGAGAGGCAGGCTTGTGTCACCAGTGAGATCAGAACTGGAGAGAGGCAGGCTTGTGTCACCAGTGAGATCAGAACTTGAGCGAGGCAGGCTTGTGTCACCAGTGAGATCAGAACTGGAGAGAGGCAGGCTTGTGTCACCAGTGAGATCAGAACTGGAGAGAGGCAAGCTTGTGTCACCAGTGAGATCAGAACTGGAGAGAGGCAGGCTTGTGTCACCAGTGAGATCAGAACTGGAGAGAGGCAGGCTTGTGTCACCAGTGAGATCAGAACTTGAGCGAGGCAGGCTTGTGTCACCAGTGAGATCAGAACTGGAGAGAGGCAGGCTTGTGTCACCAGTGAGATCAGAACTGGAGAGAGGCAGGCTTGTGTCACCAGTGAGATCAGAACTGGAGAGAGGCAGGCTGTGTCACCATTCTCTTTCTGTTGATAATTGGCAGGATTATGAAGAACAAGGGTTCTACAGACGAACTTTAGATTCGATGGCTTTTGACGAAAAGACTTGATGATCTTGACTTTACTTAAGACTTGACTCTTCTGTACCAAAACAACAACGAAAATCGAATGCACAATAAAATAAATATAATTAGTGGATGGGCACTGAAATGACAGTATTAACATCGTAATATCTGGGACACCTGCTCAATGACTTGACTTGCGTTAATACACCTGTGTTGAATGTCAGTGTCTCCTTTGAATTCTGCTGAAAATATGTTATCCAGGTACTTGAAATTGTTCACCTATTTTACTTGTTGATATTGTATACGTATATTTGTTTGTGCTTGTATCCTTGCAGTAGTTATACCTTTAGTTTTCTCTACGTTGATTTTCATACCGTATATGCTTCATCGCGATTGTTGATAAGTTCCTGCAGGTGTTCGTCTGAGGTTGCTTTTATGGCTTGGTCATCAGTGAAGAGGAGTTTATTTAAGTGATCACTGAGGCTCATATTATGGCTTGGTCATCAGTGAAGAGGAGTTTATTTAAGTGATCACTGAGGCTCATATTATGGCTTGGTCATCAGTAAAGAGGAGTTTATTTAAGTGATCACTGAGGCTCATATTATGGCTTGGTCATCGGAAAAGAGGAGTTTATTTAAGTGATCACTGAAGCTCATATTATGGCTTGGTCATCGGTAAAGAGGAGTTTATTTAAGTGATCACTGAGGCTCATATTATGGCTTGGTCATCAGTAAAGAGGAGTTCATTTAAGTGATCAAGGAGGCTCACATTATGGCTTGGTCATCTATAAAGAGGAGTGTATTTAAGTGATCACTGAGGCTCATATTATGGCTTGGTCAGCAGTACAGAGGAGTTCATTGAAGTGATCACTGAGGTTGGTTCCCTTACTACTGTTGACTTCGTTACATATTGTGTCTATATACGTGATAAACAGTCAATGAGATTGTTCACAACCATGCCGTACGCCGGTCCTAATATGGCATTTTTGGGGAATGTCCTGCGTTTTGTCTTACTGTTCAGTTCAGTTCAGTTCAGTTCATCCCGTAACCCATTAGGTTGTTGGGGCACACATGAAGACACTCCCAAAATCCCACGCCATCCTTCTCTGATGCCGGGACGAAGGCATGACCACTCAGTGATGTTGTCCAACCACCTCTTCATTGGACGTCCTCGCCCTCTCTGTCCCGGTACGGAACCAAAGAGTATCGAGTTGGTAATTCCGTTGGACCTCGCGACGTGCCCGCACCAGGCCATCTTTCGTCTTTTGATAGATGTGAATAGATCATCAAAAGGGCCAATAGCATCTTCTACTCTCTGACGTATTTCTACGTTCGTGGCACGATCTTTATATGAAACATTTCGGAGTTTTCTATAGCACCTCATCTCCATGGCATGTTATCTGCCCTGGATATCTGCTGTAATGGTCTAGGTCTCACAGGCATTCAGAAATATTGAGATCACCAAAGAGCGCATTAGTCTAATTTTTATGCCGAGGGTGAGCCGCTTGTCTTGCCATATAGGCTTCAGCCGAGTCAGCGTCGCTGTTGTTTGTGCTTTCTTGCAATGACCTCTTGGTGAAGACATGGTACATGACTGGAAAAGGCACATGTGGAGCATATGAAAATGTGACCACGAATGAGACTCCTGGAATTTGCGTATTATAATAAAATAGTAGTAGCGAATACGCTAGGACCACAAACAATGTCGAGACGGTGGACGTGGTCAGCCCAAATAATACGCTACATAGTTCTTACTGTATATTGGCTATTCACATAAAGACTTTTACATAGGCTGGTCAAATGTTTAATTACTCTATAACGTTCTAATGTTGTCCACTGTTGGTATTTACTCACTCGATCATCCATAGATATTTGTTTCTGTCTGTCAGTAAATCTGTCTATCCAATCTATATGTCTATCATTCTGTCTAATCTCACAACTTTCTATCTATTCACTATTTCTCTCTGTTCACCATTTTGTCTATCAGACCATTTATTCCATTACTCAGCCTTCCTCCTCCATCTCCCCCAAGCCACCAGTATTACTGATACATGTATCCAACAAACTGGCCTTCTAGCATTGAACCCATGACATTATCACACAGACAGACGAAGCTTTCTTCAATCGAGCTGCCCTTCAAAACATCGGATTTCTGGAGGCCCTCAAGCTTGCAGACTTCGATTGCTTCGTCTTCCACGACGTAGATCTCGTGCCCCTGAACGACAGACACCTGTACAGGTGTGGGGCCCACCCACAACACTTCTCCGTGACTATCCAGACTCAGAGATGGAAGGCACTTAAGTAAGTATTAGTTCACGTCTGGTCCTGTTGGGACAGTCACGTCTGGTCCCGTTAGGACAGTCACGTCTAGTATTGTGAGGACATCCATGTCTAGTCCTGTGACGACAGCCACGACTAGTCATGTGAGGACAGCCACGTCTAATCCTGTGAGTACAGCTACGTCTAGTCCTGTGAGTACAGCTACGTCTAGTCCTGTGAGTACAGCTACGTCTAGTCCTGTGAGTACAGCTACGTCTAGTCTTGTGAGTACAGCTACGTCTAGTCTTGTGAGTACAGCTACGTCTAGTCCTGTGAGTACAGCTACGTCTAGTCCTGAGAGTACAGCTACGTCTAGTCCTGAGAGTACAGCTACGTCTAGTCATGTGAGTACAGCTACGTCTAGTCCTGTGAGTACAGCTACGTCTAGTCCTGTGAGTACAGCCACGTCTAGTCCTGTGAGTTCAGCTACGTCTAGTCCTGTGAGTACAGCCACGTCTAGTCCTGTGAGTACAGCCAAGTCTAGTCCTGTGAGTACAGCTACGTCTGTCCTGAGGGACGTAAACAACTAGAACCAACAGCTTCCACTAAGTGTCACGTTAACCCGACAAGCGCATGCCTAGCTGTAAGATGTGTTCAACCTCACCCAACAGTTTATATCACCTAACCCAACAGTTTTAACCACCTCACCCAACAATGTATATCACCTCACCTAACCCAACAGTTTATATCACCTCACCTCACCCAACAGTTTATATCACCTCACCCAAAAGTTTATATCACCACCACCCAACAGTTTATATCACCTCACCCAACAGTTTATACCACCTCACCGAACAGTTTATATCACCTCACATTACCCAACAACTTATATCACATCACCCAACAGTTTATATCACCTCACTCAACAGTTTATATCACCTCACCAACAGTTTTAATCACCTCACCCAACAGTTTATATCACCTCACCTCATCAAACAGTTTATATCACCTCACCCAACAGTTTATATCACCACCACCCAACAGTTTATACCACCTCACCCAATAATGTATATCACCTCAGCTAACACAACAGTTTATATCCCCTCACCTCACCAAACAGTCTATATTACCTCACTCAACAGTTTATATCACCTCACCCAACAGTTTATATCACCTCACCTCGCCCAAAAGTAGGCCCTCTCATATAAAGTACATGAAAAATAATAAGTGAGAATAGGGAGGCAGCTAATCTACTCAATCAGTACTTTGGCACAGTCTACACAAAAGTGGACTGCTCCAAGATCCCAGAGCCTATAGATAGTTTTCATAGAGACATGGATACAACGGGATTAGGATCAATCTGTATTACAGAGGAAATGGGTTTTTTTTTTATTGGAGGGGTTGAAAGTGGATAAATGTCCAGGTCAAGATGGTATTCATCCAAAATTGCTGTTTGAAGTTAGATACCAACTAGCAAAACCATTGGCTATATTATGTTATCAATCATTTACAAAAGTGATTGTTCCACGGGATTGGAAAGATGCAGGAGTGATCCCCTTTTTCAAAAATGGCAAAAAATCAGATCCAGCAAACTACAGACCTGTGAGTTTAATGAGCATAGTCTGGTTAATTTTAGAGTCAATAATCAAAGAAAACATTGTAATGCATTTAGACAAGTTTAATCTAATCATAAATAGTCAGCATGGGCTTACTAGAGAGAGATCGTGCTTAACAAATCTATTAGAATTCATGGAGGAGGTTACTAAAATGATAGATAAAGGGGAGCCAGTGGATGTTATTTATTTAGATTTTGCCAAGCACGTTGATAGAGTACCTCATTAAAGATTATTTAGACAGCTAAAATCACATGGAATAGGTGGCGAAGTTGCCAAATGGATTGAAAGTTGGTTAACGGGAAGAAAGCAGAAGTGGGCATAAATTAGGAGTACTCTGAGTGGTGTGAAAAGTGGAGTGCCACAGGGCTCTGTTTTTAGACCAATTTTGTTCTTGATATATATAAATGATTTGGACATTGATAGGGGTCAAGGATTGTAAACGTTGCTTATGACAAAAAACTATGCAGATAAAAGTTGAGAATGGTCTATAAGCTAGCAAATGAAAATTAATGTTAATAAATGTACAGTCATGCACGTGGATAGATCAAATATAGAACCTAATTACAAAATGCATGAGAACAATATTAGAAAGATAGATAAGGAATGGGACCTAGGGGTTATAATAGATCATACAGGAAAGGTGAATAAATAAGTCCAGGTAGCAGTGAAAAAGGCAAATGCAATGTTAGGTATGATAAAAATAAGTATTAAACATAGAAGCAAGGAAGTGATCGTCAAACCGAATAAAGCATTAGTTAGAACTAGATTGGAGTACTGTGTACAGGTGTGGAGTCCATTAGTTAGACCTAGATTGGAGTACTGTGTACAGGTGTGGAGTCCATTAGTTAGACCTAGATTGGAGTACTGTGTACAGGTGTGGAGTCCTTATTGTAGAGGGGATATAAACATGCTGGAAAGGATACACAAAAGAGCGACAAAGATGATAGTGGGATTCCAGAATTACAGTTATGAGGAAAAACAGAGAAAACCCGGCCTACAGTGTCTAGAAGAGAGAAGAATTCTTGGTGACTTAATACAGGTTTATAAGATGATCGGAGGAATGGATAAATTAGACTATAACAAGTTTTTTTTACAAAATACAACCACCTACAATAACACGAGGGCATAGCTACAAGTTGACTAAAGAGAGGTCCAGATAAGATATTAGGAAATATATTTTTAGTCAGAGAGTGGTGAAGGCTTGGAATGCATTGCCACAGGAAGTAGTGTAGGCAGGGACATTTAATACATTTAAGGTTAGATTAAATGCGCATATCTTTTAGAGCAAGATAATGTAAATTAAACTGGTTGTATACAGACTGGTGAGTCTTCTAAACCAGTATAAAGACGTTAAGGAAAGTTAAATCTATATCACTTCCCTCAACAGTGTGCATCACCTCATCAAATGTTTACATCACCTCATCAAATGTTTACATCACCTCATCAAATGTTTACATCACCTCATCAAATGTTTACTATCACCTCATCAAATGTTTACATCACCTCATCAAATGTTTACATCACCTCACCAAATGTTTACATCACCTCACCAAATGAATATGTTGGTCGTGGCAGAGAAATGTACAAGGAGTACACGGGGGGCGTGATCGCCTTCACACGCCAGCAGTACCAGGCCATCAACGGCAACTCCAACCTCTACTTTGGCTGGGGAGGCGAGGACGACGATCTGTATCAGAGGTGACATTTGATTTTGGTTTTGAACCACCTGTCTGTCTGTCTGTCTATCTATCTATCTATCTATCTATCTATCTATCTATCTATCTATCTATCTATCTATCTATCTATCTATCTATCTATCTATATATCTATCTATCTATCTATCTATCTATCTATCTATCTATCTATATATATATATATATATATATATATCTGTCTGTCTGTCTGTCTGTCTGTCTGTCTGGCTGGCTGTCTGTCTGTCTGCACGCTTGCCTATCTGTCTGTCTGTCTGCCTGTCTGTTTGCCTGTCTGCTTGTCTATCTGACTGGCTGTCTGACTGGCTGTCTGGCCGTCTATCTGTCTGCCTGGCTATCTGTTTGGTTGGTTGTCTGTCCATCCGTCCGGCCGTGCCTGGCTGTCTGTTCGGCTGACTGCTGTTCGGCCTGTCTGCATGTGCTTCTCTGTTGATCTAATTTTCGACTTGTGCCAGAGAATATTTAACTCTTTATTATCGAAGCGTTCTTAGCTGGTAGATTCATCGCTTCGGTCCATAAACAGGTGTGCTGATCTTTGGTCTGAAGTGTGTTCTCTGTTAGCCCTAGTCGTGGTTAGCTTGCTGTAAATGGGCAGATCGAGGCTTGACGTTACGCCAGAGTGTGTCTTGGTCTTTCGTGTGGGTGTCAGTGTGCTGGTGTGTCGTGCTGAAGAAAACTTAATGTGAGAAATGACAAAACAACTGGTCTTATTTCCGTGCCAGAATTATACTACACAGCGACCCCAGGTCTCACCTGTGAGGTGCAGAACACCTTGCTAGACTTCTACTGTCCACATCGCTTGCGATGGACGGCTACAGCTGGGGACATGAGGGGTGGGGCAGATTGGGCGTAACAGCAATTCTATCCAAGTATTCGATCTCTTTACCCCACGGATAGTTCTCGGGTTGGTAAATAGTACTTGGGTTGGTAAATAGTTCTTGGGTTGGTAAATAGTACTTGGTTTGGTAAATAGTACTTGGGTTGGTAAATAGCTCTCGGGTTGGTAAATAGTTCTCGGGTTGGTAAATAGTTCTTGGGTTGGTAAATAGCTCTCGGGTTGGTAAATAGTTCTCGGGTTGGTAAATAGTTCTTGGGTTGGTAAATAGTACTTGGTTTGGTAAATAGTACTTGGGTTGGTAAATAGCTCTCGGGTTGGTAAATAGTTCTCGGGTTGGTAAATAGTTCTTGGGTTGGTAAATAGCTCTCGGGTTGGTAAATAGTACTTGGTTTGGTAAATAGTACTTGGGTTGGTAAATAGCTCTCGGGTTGGTAAATAGTTCTCGGGTTGGTAAATAGTTCTTGGGTTGGTAAATAGCTCTCGGGTTGGTAAATAGTACTTGGTTTGGTAAATAGTTCTTGGGTTGGTAAATAGCTCTCGGGTTGGTAAATAGTTCTCAGGTTGGTAAATAGTTCTTGGGTTGGTAAATAGCTCTCGGGTTGGTAAATAGTTCTTGGGCTGGTAAATAGTTCTTGGGTTGGTAAATATCTCTCGGGTTGGTAAATAGCTCTCAGGTTGGTAAATAGTTCTTGGGTTGGTAAATATCTCTCGGGTTGGTAAATAGCTCTCGGGTTGGTAAATAGTTCTCGGGTTGGTAAATAGTTCTTGGGCTGGTAAATAGTTCTTGGGTTGGTAAATAGCTCTCGGGTTGGTAAATAGCTCTCGGGTTAGTAAATAGTTCTTGGGTTGGTAAATAGCTCTCGGGTTGGTAAATAGTTTTTGGGTTGGTAAATAGTTCTTGGGTTGGTAGATAGCTCATTATATATGTGTCGGGTATCATTGTACTCATTCTTTGTGTATCATGTATCATTGTACTCATTCTACGTGTGTCGGGTATCATTGTACTCATTCTATGTGTGTCGTGTATCATTGTACTCAATCTTTGTGTGCCGTGTATCATTGTACTCATTCTCTGTGTATCGTGTATCATTGTACTCATTCTATGTGTGTCGGGTATCATTGTATTCATTCTTTGTGTGCCGTGTATCATTGTACTCATTCTACGTGTGGCCATACTGACTGTTTCTGGTTTGTCTACTCTTCTTACACACCTGGCATGCCATTAGTCGGGCTCCCTCTGACCACACCCTCCATGGATATGGCTGCTAACTTAAACTGTATTGAACCTCAATCTCACATGATGACTGTATGGTTGTTGTGATTGGTTAGTCTATACATGGAAGGAACTGATGGTCAAACTATAGAGATCATTGGTGAGACCTACATTGAAGTACTGTATTCAGGTGTGAAGTCCTTATCATAGAATGGATATAAACATGATAGAAAGGATACAAAGAAGAGCCACAACAATGATCGTGGGTTTCCAGAATTATAGTTATGAGGAGAGACTTGGAAAAACTGGCGGAGAGTCTAGGAAAGAGAAGAATTCTAGATGACAATACGGGTTTATAAATGAATCAATAGAAAAGATAAATTAGACTATAACAAGTTGTTCAAAGTAAAACCACCCACAAGAACAAGAGGGAAAAGCTACAAATTAACTAAAGAGAGGTCCAGATTGGATATTAGGAAATATTTTTTCAGTCAGAGATTGGTGAATGCTTGGAATGCATTGGCACGGAAGGTAGTGGACGCAGGGTCAGTTAATGAATTCAATAATAGGTTGGATGATCACAGTCATTTTTAAAGTGTAAGGATTTGGTTGTATACAGGCTCTGTAGGGTCTTCTAAACCAGTATAATGAATTTGAGTTAAGGACGCAACGGTTATCTTTACAACAAAACTGATGATTGGGGCAGATAACATTGGGAGCATATCTTGACCGTGGAAGGCATCCAACAAAACGGATGATTGGGGCAGATAACATTGGGAGCATATCTTGACCGTGGAAGGCATCCAACAAAACTGATGATGGGGGCAGATAACATTGGGAGCATATCTTGACCGTGGAAGGCATCCAACAAAACTGATGATTGGGGCAGATAACATTGGGAGCATATCTTGACCGTGGACGGCATCCAACAAAACTGATGATTGGGGCAGATAACATTGGGAGCATATCTTGACCGTGGAAGGCATCCAACAAAACTGATGATTGGGGCAGATAACATTGGGAGCATATCTTGACCGTGGAAGGCATCCAACAAAACTGATGATTGGGGCAGATAACATTGGGAGCATATCTTGACCGTGGAAGGCATCCAACAAAACTGATGATTGGGGCAGATAACATTGGGAGCATATCTTTACCGTGGAAGGCATCCAACAAAACTGATGATTGGGGCAGATAACATTGGGAGCATATCTTGACCGTGGAAGGCATCCAACAAAACTGATGATTGGGGCAGATAACATTGGGAGCATATCTTGACCGTGGAAGGCATCCAACAAAACTGATGATTGGGGCAGATAACATTGGAAGCATATCTTGACCGTGGAAGGCATCCAACAAAACTGATGATTGGGGCAGATAACATTGGGAGCATATCTTGACCGTGGAAGGCATCCAACAAAACTGATGATTGGGGCAGATAACATTGGGAGCATATCTTGACCGTGGAAGGCATCCAACAAAACTGATGATTGGGGCAGATAACATTGGGAGCATATCTTGACCGTGGAAGGCATCCAACAAAACTGATGATTGGGGCAGATAACATTGGGAGCATATCTTGACCGTGGAAGGCATCCAACAAAACTGATGATTGGGGCAGATAACATTGGGAGCATATCTTGACCGTGGAAGGCATCCAACAAAACTGATGATTGGGGCAGATAACATTGGGAGCATATCTTGACCGTGGAAGGCATCCAACAAAACTGTACGCTCATACGGACAAGAGAGAGGGAGAACAGCCTCACAGTCAAAGAGAGGGAGAACAGCCTCACAGGACAGAGAGGGAGGGCAGCCTCACAGTCACAGAGAGGGAGAGCAGCCTCACAGTCACAGAGAGGGAGAACAGCCTCACAGTCACAGAGAGGGAGGACAGCCTCAAATGACAGAGAGGGAGAACAGCCTCACAGGACAGAGAGCGAGAACAGCCTCACAGGACAGAGACTGAGAACAGCCTCACAGGACAGAGAGGGAGGACAGCCTCACAGGACAGAGAGCGAGAACAGCCTCACAGGACAGAGAGCGAGAACAGCCTCACAGGACAGAGATGGAGAACAGCCTCACAGGACAGAGACAGAGAGAGAGAACAACCTCAAGGGACAGAGAGAGAGAGAACAGCCTCACAAGAGAGAGAGAGAAAAAGAGAACAGTCTCGTGAGACAGAGAGAGAGAGAGAGAAAAGCCTCACGGGACAGAGAGAGAGAGAGAACAGCTTTACGGGACAGAGGGAGAACAGTCTCACAGGACAAAGAGAGAGAACAGGACACAGAGAGAGAGAGAGAGAGAACGGCCTCATGCGACAGAGAGAGAGAACAGCCTCACAGGACAGAGAGAGAGAGAGACAAAAAACAGCCTCATGGGACAAAGAGAAAGAGAACAACCTCACGGACATAGAGAGAGAGAGAGAGAACAGCCTCACGTGACAGACAGAGAGAGATAGCAGCCTACCGGGACAGAGAGAGAGAGAACAGCCTCATGGGACATAAAGAACAGCCTCATTGGGCAGAGAGAGAGAGCAGCCTCACGGGACAGAGAGAGAGAACAGCTTCACGGGACAGAGAGAGAGAACAGCTTCATGGGACATAGAGAGCAGCCTCACGGGACAGAGAGAGAGAACAGCTTCACGGGACAGAGAGAGAGAACAGCTTCACGGGACAGAGAGAGAGAGCAGCCTCACGGGACAGAGAGAGAGAACAGCTTCACGGGACAGAGAGAGAGAACAGCTTCACGGGACAGAGAGAGAGAACAGCTTCATGGGACATAGAGAGCAGCCTCACGGGACAGAGAGAGAGAACAGCTTCACGGGACAGAGAGAGAGAGCAGCCTCACGGGACAGAGAGAGAGAACAGCTTCACGGGACAGAGAGAGAGAACAGCTTCATGGGACATAGAGAGCAGCCTCACGGGACAGAGAGAGAGAACAGCTTCACGGGACAGAGAGAGAGAACAGCTTCATGGGACATAGAGAGCAGCCTCACGGGACAGAGAGAGAGAACAGCTTCACGGGACAGAGAGAGAGAACAGCTTCACGGGACAGAGAGAAAGGGAACAGCTTCACGGGACAGAGAGAGAGAACAGCTTCACGGGACAGAGAGAGAGAACAGCTTCACGGGACAGAGAGAAAGGGAACAGCTTCACGGGACAGAGAGAGAGAACAGCTTCACGGGACAGAGAGAGAGAACAGCTTCACGGTACAGAGAGAAAGGGAACAGCTTCACGGGACAGAGAGAGAGAACAGCTTCACGGGACAGAGATAAAGGGAACAGCTTCACGGGACAGAGAGAAAGGGAACAGCTTCACGGGACAGAGAGAAAGGGAACAGCTTCACGGGACAGAGAGAAAGGGAACAGCTTCACGGGACAGAGAGAGAGAGAACAGCTTCACGGGACAGAGAGAGAGAGAACAGCTTCACGGGACAGAGAGAAAGGGAACAGCTTCACGGGACAGAGAGAGAGAACAGCTTCACGGGACATAGAGAAAGGGAACAGCTTCACGGGACAGAGAGAGAGAGAACAGCTTCACGGGACATAGAGAAAGGGAACAGCTTCACGGGACAGAGAGAAAGGGAACAGCTTCACGGGACAGAGAGAGAGAGAGAACAGCTTCACGGGACAGAGAGAGAGAGAACAGCTTCACGGGACAGAGAGAGAGAGAACAGCTTCACGGGACAGAGAGGAAGGGAACAGCTTCACGGGACATAGAGAGAGAGAACAGCTTCACGGGACAGAGAGAAAGGGAACAGCTTCACGGGACAGAGAGAGAGAACAGCTTCACGGGACATAGAGAAAGGGAACAGCTTCACGGGACAGAGAGAGAGAGAACAGCTTCACGGGACAGAGAGAAAGGGAACAGCTTCACGGGACAGAGAGAGAGAACAGCTTCACGGGACATAGAGAAAGGGAACAGCTTCACGGGACAGAGAGAAAGGGAACAGCTTCACGGGACAGAGAGAAAGGGAACAGCTTCACGGGACAGAGAGAGAGAGAACAGCTTCACGGGACAGAGAGAGAGAGAACAGCTTCACGTGACAGAGAGAGAGAACAGCTTCACGGGACAGAGAGAGCAGCTTCACGGGACAGAGAGAGAGAACAGCTTCACGGGACAGAGAGAACAGCTTCACGGGACAGAGAGAGAGAACAGCTTCACGGGACAGAGAGAGCAGCTTCACGGGACAGAGAGAAAGGGAACAGCTTGACGGGACAGAGAGAGAGAGAGAACAGCTTCACGGGACAGAGAGAAAGAGAACAGCTTCACGGGACAGAGAGAAAGGGAACAGCTTCACGGGACAGAGAGAAAGGGAACAGCTTCACGGGACAGAGAGAGAGAACAGCTTCACGGGACAGAGAGAACAGCTTCACGGGACAGAGAGAGAGAACAGCTTCACGGGACAGAGAGAGCAGCTTCACGGGACAGAGAGAAAGGGAACAGCTTCACGGGACAAAGAGAGAGAACAGCTTCACGGGACAGAGAGAGAGAACAGCTTCACGGGACAGAGAGAAAGGGAACAGCTCAGTCAGTCGGCATAGTGCACAAAGATCTGTCACATAGTCAATCCATTTTTCAATTGTTTTCTTGTCAACTCCAGGATACTGAACAAAGACATAATGAGGATGCGCGCTAGACCGAAAATAGCACATTACATCATGCTAGGACACCCACGCCAAGAGGCTAAAGGAGAGAGCCCTCAAAGGTCAGGTGGTTGGGAGATCGTCTGGCTATGTCTGTGTGTGTGTGTGTGTGGTGCGCTTAAAGGTGTGTGTGGATCGTGTGCGTAAAGTTGTGCGTTGGTGTGATGATACGAGGGTGTGATCAAGCGTGCTTACAATATTAGGTGCTTAAATGGTACGTGTGAGGGGGTGTAAGGAGACCAGTACGCGAGTTGGCGTGTATAAGGGAGGGTGAGAGATCGTGCATAAGGGCGGGTGAGAGATCGTGTGTGTAAGGGTGTGTGAGTGAGCGTGTGTGTAAGGGTGGGTGTTAGTGAGCTTGTGTGTAAGGGTGGGTGAATGAGCGTGTGTGTAAGGGTGGGTGAATGAGCGTGTGTGTAAGGGTGGGTGTTAGTGAGCGTGTGTGTAAGGGTGGGTGAATGAGCGTGTGTGTAAGGGTGGGTGTTAGTGAGCATGTGTGTACGGGTGTGTGAGTGAGCGTGTGTGTAAGGGTGTGTGTTAGTGAGCGTGTGTATAATAGGATGTGAGTGAGCGTGTGTGTAAGGGTGTGTGTTAGTGAGCGTGTGTATAATAGGATGTGAGTGAGCGTGTGTGTAAGGGTATGTGTTGGTGAGCGTGTGTGTAAGGATGTGTGAGTGAGCGTGTGTGTGAGGGGGTTTATGTAATCGAGTGTGCTATTGAGCGTGTGTGTAAGGTTTTGTGTGTTGGGCTGTTAAACAGACATTCAAATAAATATAATTAAAGACACTCGTGGACACGGCTAGACAATGTAAGAATTCCTCCATTCCACTTGGAGCGTAAACCCACGTTCAGTGTAGTCAAAGGTTGACAACAGACAGGGATCAAGATGCTAAGCAGCGCATGAGCTGCAGTGGTCAGCGACCCATAGCTGACTGCTAGCGTCAGGGGTAGCGAACCAGAGCTGCCAAGACCCTTCTATACCTCCACTCGGTGATTCTGGATAACAGGCTGCAGCAGGGCAGACTGGCTAAGGAGAAGGGATTGAAGAGGGAATGCTAACCCGGTACTCAAAAAATGTATGCTGAAGTCGGATGTGTTGGACCGAAATGTGCAAATATTGCAGCCAAGCTGTAAGCTAGGACACAACGCATTCCGTTCTCTGGACTACATTCTGGGACTTAAGCCCTTTCAGGGATTGGTAGTGGGAGATTTAGAACGAACGATGAAGGAAGAAGAAGAAGAAGAAGAAGATGAAGAAGAAGAAGAAGAAGAAAAAGAAGAAGAAGAAGAAGAAGAAGAAGAAGAAGAAGAAGAAGAAGAAGAAGAAGAAGAAGACAACAGATCAACCCCCTCGGCATCCACTGACGCTAGCCAAGAAGCCTCGTGCTCTAGTGGTTCCAGTCAGACCGGGAAGATTTCTAAGATTAACATATAAATAATTTAGTAATGAACAAAAACATTTCTAAAAATTCAAGGATCTGTTCTGCAATATTTTGATTCATCCAAAGGGCCGCACTTAATCGACCTCAAGCCGCATGTGGCTTTATTACTGCGTGTGTTTCCATACATACAAACTGGTACAGGATTCCATTAAACTGGTACAGGATTCCATAAAAACTGGTACAGGATTCCATACAAACTGGTACATTATTCTATAAGAACTGGTACAGGATTCCATACAAACTGGTACAGGAGTCCATACAAACTGGTAGAGGATTCTATACAAACTGGTACAGGATTCCATACAAACTGGTACAGGAGTCCATACAAATTGGTACAGGATTCCATACAAACTGGTACATAATTCCATACAAACTGGTACAGGATTCCATACAAACGGGTACAAGATTCCATACAAACTGGTACAGGATTCCATACAAACTGATACAGGAATCCAAACAAACTGGTACATGATTCCATACAAACTGGTACAGGATTCCATACAAACTGGTACATGATTCCGTACAAACTGGTACAGGATTCTATACCAACTGGTAAAGGATTCTATACAAACTGGTACAGGATTCCATACAAACTGGTAACGCGATGTGTAAACCTATACTTTGAGAAGGTGATGGTGATGAATCAAAGTAGTGGCAAATATTGTGTATAATTTATACAGACAGATAAAAGTATAGATTCCACATTGATATAACAACTAACGAAGCGGTCATATGTCTGACTGTTCACACTAATCTAAGGCCTGGACTACAACATTAATGAATCTGTGGATCGAGGGTTAAATACAACTCCAGGTTATGATTGGAATTGAATAACATGTTCTTTAATGGATGCAAGTGATAATATATGGATGGATTAACCGATGGATTAATGCGTTTGTGGATGGATAAGTGACGGGTTTTTGGATGAATTAATTGAAGGATATATGGATTTATGGATTGGTTGATAGATGAACATGTGGATTGATGGATGGATTGATTAAGATACGAATAAATAACTGAATGGTTTGATGGTTGAATGTATGGATGGATGTATAACGTGTGGAGAAAGTTGTGTCTGCCATCCATCCGACTCTGTCGTCCTCGTCATGAGAGCGATAGACTGTTCTGGTTATCTGGTAGATTGGCTAACTGAGACAGTGTTTTCTGTTGGATGTTACCCAAAGGTTTGCGTTGCTGGAGACAGCCAGAGAGCGACAGGATGTGGAGGGTCTCAACACGAGCAAGTACAAGGTCAACCAGATCAGGAGTGAACATCTTTACACATGGATCAACGTCTCAATCAACTCCACAGAGGTTCTTTTGGTGAGTCACTCAATTAGTGCTCTGACTGACTCAAACAGGTTCACTCAATTAGTGCTCTGACTGACTCAAACAGGTTCACTCAATTAGTGCTCTGACTGACTCAAACAGGTTCACTCAATTAGTGCTCTGACTGACTCAAACAAGTTCACTCAATTAGTGCTCTGACTGACTCAAACATGTTCACTCAATTTAGTGCTCTGACTGACTCAAACAGGCTCACTCAATCAATACTCTGACTCAAACAAGTTCAGTCAATTAGTCCTCTGACTGACTCAAACACGTTCACTCATTTACTTGTATCTGTAGCAACATTCACTCAACACTTACTTCACACATTTTCTCATCATTCAACATTGCCACTCTCACTTAAAACATTCACTCGAATACATTCACTTAAAACATTCACTCAGCACTCCTACTCTGGACACGTACAAAATACTTTCTTTCACTCAAGAGTTTGGCTCAACACTCCTATTCACGTAATACTTTCACCCACTCATCACGCTCACTCATCACACTCACTCATCACACTCATTGCCTAAACATGTTCACTCACTCAACACGCTCACTCACTCAACACACTCACTCACTCAGCATGTTCACTCATTTAACACACTCACTCGCTCAACATACTCACTCACTCAACTCACTCATTCACTCAGCACGTTCACTCACTAAACACGTTCATTCACTCAAAAATGTTAACTCCCTCGACTCGCTTACTCACTCAACACACTCACTCACTCAGCACACTCACAAAACACTTTTTGCTTACTCCAAACGTTTGCTCTATCCCATCACACTCACTCACTCATCACACTCACTCACTCAACACACTCACTCACTCAACACACTCACTCACTCAACACACTCACTCACTCAACACACTCACTCACTCAACACACTCACTCACTCAACACACTCACTCACTCAACACACTCACTCACTCAACACACTCACTCACTCATCACACTCACTCACTCATCACACTCACTCACTCATCACACTCACTCACTCATCACACTCACTCACTCAACACACTCACTCACTCATCACACTCACTCACTCAACACACTCACTCACTCATCACACTCACTCACTCAACACACTCACTCACTCATCACACTCACAAAACACTTTTTGCTTACTCCAAACGTTCGCTCTATCCCAACACTTTCACACACCAAACACATTCAATCACTCAACACTTTCACACACCAAACACATTCAATCACTCAACACTTTCACACACCAAACACATTCAATCACTCAACACTTTCACAAACTAAACACATTCAATCACTCAACACTTTCACAAACTAAACACATTCAATCACTCAACACTTTCACAAACTAAACACATTCAATCACTCAACACTTTCACACACCAAACACATTCAATCACTCAACACTTTCACACACCAAACACATTCAATCACTCAACACTTTCACAAACTAAACACATTCAATCACTCAACACTTTCACACACCAAACACATTCAATCACTCAACACTTTCACAAACTAAACACATTCAATCACTCAACACTTTCACACACCAAACACATTCAATCACTCAACACTTTCACAAACTAAACACATTCAATCACTCAACACTTTCACAAACTAAACACATTCAATCACTCAACACTTTCACACACCAAACACATTCAATCACTCAACACTTTCACACACCAAACACATTCAATCACTCAACACTTTCACACACCAAACACATTCAATCACTCAACACTTTCACACACCAAACACATTCAATCACTCAACACTTTCACACACCAAACATATTCAATCACTCAACAGTTGTGGAAGATTGAGAGCAGTGAATGAGCTGGCATCAATCAACGACTCCAAGCTCTCTGTTTGCATCAGGGTCAGCGAATCCCAGTTGACTATGTTCCACCTTCAAGGGCTGGCCCTGGAAACAGGCAGTACTAATGCAGTCTGGGTCAGAGAATATGGATCTCACAGGAAAGTCAAACCCGCTCCCACAAAATCTCGGCCAGAAAAAAAAGAGAAAAAAGAAAGAAAGACTCACTCGACATATTCACTCATTCAACGCATTCACTCATTTAACGCATTCACTCATTTAACGCATTCACTCATTTAACGCATTCACTCATTCAACGCATTCACTCATTTAACGCATTCACTCATTTAACGCATTCACTCATTTAACGCATTCACTCATTCAACGCATTCACTCATTCAATGCATTCACTCATTCAACGCATTCACTCATTCACTCATTTAACGCATTCACTCATTTAACGCATTCACTCATTTAACGCATTCACTCATTCAACACATTCACTCATTCAACGCATTCACTCATTCAACACATTCACTCATTCAACACATTCACTCATTTAACGCATTCACTCATTCAACACATTCACTCATTCAACGCATTAACTCATTCAACACATTCACTCATTCAACACATTCACTCATTTAACGCATTCACTCATTCAACGCATTCACTCATTCAACGCATTCACTCATTCAACACATTCACTCATTCAACACATTCACTCATTCAACACATTCACTCATTCAACGCATTCACTCATTCAACACATTCACTCATTCAACACATTCTCTCATTCAACGCATTCACTCATTCAACACATTCACTCATTCAACGCATTCACTCATTCAACGCATTCACTCATTCAACGCATTCACTCATTCAACGCATTCACTCATTCAACGCATTCACTCATTTAACGCATTCACTAATTCAACGCATTCACTCATTCAACGCATTCACTCATTCAACGCATTCACTCACTGAACATTCAAGCACACACTATCTCATCTATCTCGCCTTCCCCTCTCTCCTCACGGCCAGCCTCCCGTCATCTCCTGGTCACTGCCATATATCAAATCCTCTCTATTATTTCAGACAGCTCCTTCCTATGTGCTGCAGAACATGAAACAAGCGATGGAGAGGAGCAAAGGAGTGTAGCTTGGTCAACGGGATGGGGGTCAGTCGACGGCTCATTATAATTAACTGACATCTACCAGGCACCGTGTGACATCTATCTGACAACGTGTGACATCTACATGGCATAGTGTGACATCTACTTGACACCAAGTGACATCTATCTGGCATAAAAGGACATTTCCCTGGCGCCGTGTGACATGTATCTGACACAAGGGGACATCTACCTGACACCAAGTGTCATTTCTCTGGAACCGGGTCACATATACGTGACAATAAGGGACATCTACCTGACACCAAGTGACATCTACCTGACACCAAGTGTCATTTCTCTGGAACCGTGTCACATATACGTGACAATAAGGGACATCTACCTGGCACCGTGTGACATCTATCTGACACTGTATGCCATATACCTGACACCGTGTGACATCTACCTGACACCAAAGGACATCTACCTGGCACTAATGAAAATCTACCTGACACAATTTGACATTTGCTTGTAACAAAGTGACATTAACTTAATTGAACTTATTTATATTGGCTTAGAAGACTGCATCGTCTGCATGCAACCAGTTTTTTTTTATACTCCACTAAATCTAAAAATAACTATGCATCCACTCTATTTTTGAACGTATTAACTTTAGGTAGGTCAACTGTAATAGAAGGCCTTCAGAATCATTGGGAAAATGCCCATGAAACGTCATATGTAAAGGCCAACTAAATTACAGAACCCATCAGTACTCATATTGCGTCAAGTTTTATAGTTAATCTATTCATCATCCACACAGAGAAATAAAACAAATAAAGGTAGTATAACACACAACAAATCACTGTTGAGAGCGGTCCTCTCACAGAATCCTACCCTGAAACAAACTGAATCACCATCTTCTTATATTTATTTCCAGCCCTCCTAATGAAACCAGCCTTCTGAAATGATTAGCTCTTTCATGACAGTGAGTGTTTTGGGAAATAATGTTCTAGAAAATCTGTTGATCTTCAACCCAAAGCGGACAGGTTTTGAACAGCTATGTCAGCCTTCGGTGCCTTCCATATATAGTTTACAATTATGTGAGCAAGTACACAGGTGTAACAGATCAAGCAAAAGAGATTAGGGCCGGGGACCTATTCTGTGGGACCAAAAAAAAGTACTGCAGTGGAATTGGCTACGGTGGGTAAAGCTAAGAACAGCACAACGTCGTCGACAATGCTTATATATATTATCATCATCATCATCATCATCATCATCATCATCATCATCATCATCATCATGTCCCATAATCTAGAAGGTCGTTTACCCACCGTTATTGACGTTTGTCGATACAGTATCCACCATACGTCTCGATTTTTTACCAGGGTATTGGTGTCAGTTAAAGATCTTCACGTCTACTTTTTTATACTGTCCTTCTATCTCTTTTTTAGTATCCCATTCCCACACTTCCCAGGCACAGTGCCTTGCAAGATGGTTTTGGTGAGCCTCTCTGGCTGTGACATTTGTTGAAACCATGTCAATGTTCCTGTATTTACTATAGTCAGCATGTTTTTATACTGACCCAACTCCTTCCTCACAATTTGAAGAACACTCTCGCTTGTAACGCGACCCAGATATGAAATCCCAAGACTTCTTTGCAAGCATCTTATTTCCATTGCGCACATGTAACGTTCTGGGGCAGCCGTCAGAGTCCAAGTCTCACACGTGTAAAAGTCTACCGAAGTGACCATTGTATACATTAAAGTCAGCTTTGATTTAAGGCTAATTTTCTTGTCTTTTCAGATTATTCAGTCTAGTCAGGTAGACCATGGTCACCACTGCTGTTGACTGAATCTCCGCTCTAGACCCCTCCGCATTCTTATCTTCTCCCAGATATTTGAGCCACGCAACACTTTCCAGAGGTTCACCCTTGACCATAACCGGGTTTGAAATACCCTCTGGTCGTGGACCATGACTTTACTCTTCCTTATTTCCTATATTTATATTAACATGAAAGGAAAGTATATTTAATATAGACAGGTTGATCCAAGAGCATAGTCATATGTGTTTGAGACTGCCACCATACCATTCACACTTAAACCCACTTGTTTGAGACTGCCATCTTACCATTCACACTTAAACACAATTGAACTCGTTTTGGCAAATGTTGGGGGGGGGGGGGGGGGGGGCACCTACAATCTGGTAAAAATGCGTTTTGTTCGATAAATTGTATAATCAATCTTCTTTCAAAAACAACTTGAATTTAATGTTTAGCATCAGTAGTTTTTAAGATTAGACTTAGATTTAGTCTGTCAAACGGGTCTGGGTCAGTCCAAACAATGAAAAAAAAAACATATTCCAAATGGCTGCCAGTTACTAGTTTCAATTATTACCCCCCTATAATTTAGTTATCACAATAAACAATGAGGGGTTTTCAAGCTCCCTTAAAAAAAATAATATAATGAGTACGCCCTACTTAATACATATGGCAGGAAATGTTAGTCACAATTATAAAAATCGTAGTTTTCAAAGAAAAACAGTTTTGTGAGAATGTTGAAAAATAAAGTTGTGACGCGAAGATAAGAAAGAAAGTTGATAGGAAACATCAGTTCTATGGTGATAGGTCTACCGAAAGAGCAGATGTGGAACTATGTGACAATTGAATTAGTGGACTGTAGGTTAGGTCTGTGATTACGTTCTGGTAAACATAACAACATCAACATTGAATCTTTTAAAAGTTCGCTGACCCCGCCCACTCGTTTAGATCAGAAATAAAGAGATGGAAGTTATATGACCTTGTGAATCAGATTTAATTTGTAAGTGAAGATGACAATGCTCACGAAGAGCTGGGTGGAAGACATAATAATTGGCTTTTGAATACATATTTTTTGTTAAATGGTAACAGAACTTGTTTGTCACTTTTGTTACACAATTGCTAGAAACAAAGACTAGGCAGTGATCTCACATTTCAATGGCTCGGCTATATGAGGGCGGTAGCCATCTCCTCTCCCTCGCCGCTTTTACTTCCCGGACTGAACCGGTACCCATTTAAGGCTGGGTCGACGCGGGATCCATTGCGGTCTGAAAAAAACATTACCGCCTATACTGGGGAATGAACCCAGGACCACTCAGATGCGAAGCCAGCGCGCTAACCACTGCGATACGAAGAAACACATTAAAATACGCACCATGTTCTTCATGTAATCAAATATATATGTATGGGTATGTGTGTGTGTGTGTGTGAATTCAATAAACTGATGGGCAGTATTAGCATTGAGATGTGTTAAAAAAGGGCTTGCAGATGTTCTGTGGTGTTAGGAATCTCTCACTGCCATATTAGAAAAACAACTACAACAAATGGTGTCCATATAAGAAAGCTGTAGCAGATGAAACTGCTCATACAAACACACAAGTAACCTACCTGCTGTTGTTATGGCTAATATAAAACCTGTATTTTAGAATCGTGACAGGAATGAACTACTAAAAAAGTGTTTTGAAGGAAATACACAAACTGGCAATGAATGACTGAAGAGTGACATCTTTAAATTATGTGGAAAATAAGGATCATGGTCTAACTATTGTAGAAGCTGCTGTTGTTAATGATGGGACAAAATCTCTGTTTTTAATGATGGGACAAAATCTCTGTTTTTAATGATGGGACAAAATCTCTGTTTTTAATGATGGGACAAAATCTCTGTTTATAATGATGGGACAAAATCTCTGTTTATAATGATGGGACAAAATCTCTGTTTTTAATGATGGGACAAAATCTCTGTTTTTAATGATGGGACAAAATGTATGTTTTTAATGATGGGACAAAATCTCTGTTTTTAATGATGGGACAAAATCTCTGTTTTTAATGATGGGACAAAATCTCTGTTTATAATGATGGGACAAAATCTATGTTGTAATGGAGGAAATGGAATGACATACTTGCAGGTATATGAGACAGTCCTGGGAACACAATAACATTTTGTCGCAAAATAAAAATAATTTTAAAAAAACGGAGAAAAGCTATTAAGGCGTCCTATAATGCCAGGAGGGAACAAAGCAGGATAGGATTTGTACTTGATATTTAGCAGGCAGTTACTGGAGGGTTTATATCAGGTTGGAGGTCATTGATGATTGGCAGGCAGTTACTGCAGGGTTTATATATCAGGTTGGAGGTCTTTGATAGTTGGCAGGCGGTTACTGAAGGGTTTATATATCAGGTTGGAGGTCATTGATGGTTGGCTGGCAGTTACTGAAGGGTTTAAATCAGGTTGGAGGTCATCTATGGTTGGCTGGCACTTACTAAAGGGTTTATATATTAGGTTGGAGGTCATTGATGGTTGGCTGGCAGTTACTGGAGGGTTTATATCAGGTTGGAGGTTATCTATGGTTGGCAGGCAGTTGCTGAAGGGTTTATTTCAGGTTGGAGGTCATTGATGGTTGGCAGGCAGTTACTGAAGGGTTTATTTCAGGTTGGAGGTCATTGATGGTTGGCAGGCAGTTACTGAAGGGTTTATTTCAGGTTGGAGGTCATTGATGGTTGGCAGGCAGTTACTGAAGGTTTTATATCAGGTTGGAGGTCATTGATGGTTGGCTGGCAGTTACTGAAGGGTTTATATCAGGTTGGAGGTCATTGATGGTTGGCAGGCAGTTACTGAAGGGTTTATATATCAGGTTGGAGGTCATTGATGGTTGACAAGCAGTTACTGGAGGGTTTATATCAGGTTGGAGGTCATTGATGGTTGGCAGGCAGTTACTGAAGGGTTTACATCATGTTGGAGGTCATTGATGGTTGGCAGGCCGTTACTGGAGGGTTTATATATTAGGTTGGAGGTCATTGATGATTGGCAGGCAGTTACTGAAGGGTTTATATATCAGGTTGGAGGTTATTGATAAGAATCATAGGTATTTAATCATTAGAAAATGGTAAAAAATAAGTGTCCTAAACATTTCGTGAGAAAACTGCAATGTACAGACGGTTTTTGTGTCAACTTTTATTCTTTTTAAAGCAATTGTCCTGCAACTTTGCACATAAATTCTAATAAGCCATGGCTAAGTGTTGAGCTATGGAAATCAAGCTATCTTACAATGTGTAAGAGTTATTATAATTTGGAGTATCACATTTTAAAACAAAATTGAGTAAATATTTGAATTTCCATAAAAACACAATCGTACAAGATGTAGCTTTAACTGTAGTCTAAAATGAAGTCATAATCCTAAACAGCATTATAAGAAAAAATGAAGCATTTATGATGAAAGACACATGAGAAATTACATGCAGAATTTTGCCATTTTGTATAATATAACTTTCAATATTATTTGTTTAATTACGTTTTAAATTAACATTTGGAATGCTACATTACAATAAATTATATAATGATGTAGGGTGATCATCGTTATAGCACCTGGCCAACATTGACATGGATATATAAGTTTTTAATAAAGCTGTAACAATAAAAAAAATTATACCCCTCGCTAGGTGGTATTTCTTAAACGACAAATAACAGCTGAAAATAAAACTTTCAACCTATGCGATATGAACGATTTAAAGTATGCAGCCTTCTCAAATACAAACAAATATTATTGGGCCAAATGTGAGGACCATGTCTTGAAAGAGGAAGATGGCTATTGAAGAAAGGTGGATTGTCGTTCTTTCTTCGGAGAGCAGACATCAATGTGTTGGAATCATCCGATTATGATTAAGTAAAAAATTAACCTACATGTTTGCTTTCTGAGAAATAGAAGTTTCCATGACCTTGGCAAAACGCTTGTGTTCAGGGCCACCCCAATCAGCTAGAAGATGGATCTCAGAACTGAATTATAACCATTTATTGTTTGCTCCAGTATATATTTATAAAACTGGACTAATCCATCTGAAGTATGAACTTTATATGTTCTATATATCGTGTGCTTTTACATTTTCCCATATTTTTACAACGAAATGTCCAGTTACTTCTTACAGCTCCTAAAACACATGAACTACATTACAGAAGGGCATTATGGGGAACCTAATGTAGACAATTTCTTTCCAATTGGAGAGACGCCCGTGCCTAAAGAATGACATTACAATAAATATTTACAGCAACTTATTTTCTCAAGGGACAAAATAATTCCTTTGCTAAGAAATATCCCCAAAAAAACTACCCACTTTACGAAAATGGCACTACCTGACACAGTGTAAATGATTAAGTCATTGGGACTTTGAAAAGATAAATTGACGTGCATAAAATCATGCATATCGGTTTAAGGGTTATTCAGATATTAGGCGGCAATTGACGGTAGACATTGTAAAACGGACATTAGTTTCGTCATTTAGTCGTCATTCATTCAAGCGGGTTTTCTCGTGAGTCCAAAGGCCTGGATAAGCCGTCCATGGCCTTCTCTCTAAAGATGGGTTGTCTGACTCACGGGGACAATCCCTTTGAAAGGTCACATTTCAAGGCCGATTAAATAACGCAGCTCATCTTGTGCCAACGTTTATAATCAATCAATGTTCCACACAGAGTAATCAAACAAATTCACGGCACAAAACACAATAAATCACCGTGTGATCCGTTCACAAAATCCTGCCCTGAAACCAAATGCATATCAATCTTTGTTTCCCGAACATGATATTAAAGTTGTACTAATAATTGACACATGCAAGTGTCTTATTTAGTCATCCTTGGAATGTGACGTTTCAAAGGAATTTCTCCGTCAGTCAGAAGGCCTGTATCTACAGTATCTACGGTTTGATAGAGTTTATACGAAACTAATGGAACAAATAAAGCTAAAGTTGTGTATAGAGGAAACGGTTTGATAGAGTTTATACCAAACTGATGGAACAAATAAAGCTAAAGTTGTGTATAGAATAAACGGTTTGATAGAGTTTATACCAAACTAATGGAACACATAAAGCTAACTTTGTGTATAGAGGAAACGGTTTGATAGAGTTTATACCAAATTGATGGAACAAATAAAGCTAACTCTGTGTATAGAGGAAACGGTTTGATATAGTTCACACCAAACTAATGGCACAAATAAAGCTAACTCTGTGTATAGAGAAAACGGTTCGATAGAGTTTACACCAAACTGATGGAACAAATAAAGCTAACTTTGTGTATAGAGGAAACGGTTTGATAGAGTTTACACCAAACTGATGGAACAAATAAAGCTAACTTTGTCTATAGAGGAAACGGTTCGATAGAGTTTACACCAAACTAACGGAACAAATAAAGCTAACTTTGTGAATACAAAAGCACAACTGTTTCCGACAAACTCCGTTGTTTTTGATGGTTGCAATTCGGCCCATACACTACGTGTTTCAGTTCGGCCCATACACCTCATGTTACTCTATTCAAATGTTACCGTAGGATTTCAAAAGCATGTACCAGTTTGACTTGACATACCGTGACCTTATTCTTGAAATGGCCTGTTCCTGTCTAACTGGTTTTACAAGGCCCATTAAATCTGGTGGCTCCAATCTGAGTATGTGTGAATATATGTGTATGTATGTGTGTTATGTATCAGTAAACAGCTTCATATATATATATAATCGTTCTTTAACATCTACATGGACAAAATCGCATAAGAGACTGGTCAAATTAAGACATATGAAGCAGAACATAACTCAGTACATGAATTACTCTTTGCAGATGACCAGTGCTTGCTGTACGGCGATGAAAACAAATTGCAAAACCACATGAACGCGCTTGAGACTACCTGTGCTAAACACAAAATGCGAATTAGCGAGAACAAAACAGAAACTATGATGATCAGTAGACCACCTGGGCCACTCAACATAATTATAAATGATATTGCTCTTCAACAGATCCATGGGTTCAAGTATTTGGGCAGTATTTTTTCGGCAGACTAGAATCGACAGGGAAATCGAGACAAGGTGCCAGAAAGCATCTTCTTCTTCTTCTGCGTACACAGTCAGACAGTAACCATTATTTTCTCGAAAAAAGCGGCGGTCATCCTGAGACTCTCGCCAGTACCATAGAGCTTGTCTTGCAGTTCCACTGGCAATGGCCACATCTGCTCTCTCTGATCCTCGTATGTCGGGCAGTTCTGCAGCAGATGTTCAGTGGTCATTTTACCAGTACCGCACGGGCATTCGTCGGTACACCCTATCTTCAATTTGTTGAATAGGTGGTACCTCAGTCTGTTGTGGCCAGTGCGAAGTCTGAAGACAACGACCTGCTCTCTTCGGTTCAACTGGTAATAGGCATCGTTTTTGGTGTAACCAGTATGTTCGGTTTCCCATTTGGTCATGTATCTGGCTTTGATAAGCCGTTTTGACTCTTCGTACGTCATACTGGTATCTGTTTGTGGTAGCCTTGCACCTTCTTTTGCCAGTCTGTCTGCCTCCTCGTTGCCTTGGATGTTGCAGTGTGACGGAACCCACTGTACCACTACCCTTTTTGGTGCGGACTGCTGGCACAGTTTGCAGAGTGCTGCTCTTAAGTCATTAAGCTCAGTGTTTTTCTGGCTTTTTAGCGCTGTGACTACTTCGAGAGCATCTGTCAGCAGGACTATATGGCTCTCATTTTCACTGTGTGTTACCATTTCTTCCACTGCCGCCCTCAGTGCCTCTGCCTCTGCTCTGAAATTGCTTGTGTACTTACCAGTAGCGAATGACAGTGTTATTTTTCTGCCATTTGGTAGGTTTAGGAATGCTCCTGCCCCTCCGTTCTGTGTAGTGTTTGTTACAGAACCGTCGGTGTATGCATGGGTCCAGTCCATGCTTGGGTAGCTTTTCGTTATGAAGCTTAGGGTAGTGTCTCTCCTTTCTTTTTCACTCTGGCAGTTTTTGTTTGCAATACCTGGTATATTTTCTACCACCTCTGGAAATATATCCTGCCTCCAAGTAGGTTTTCGTACAGTAGTGATGGGTTTTGGTGTTGTCAGTGCGTTTATGGGATCTTCGTGCATCTTTGCTTTGGCTATTTCTGCAAAGTTTCTCCGCTTTAGTTTCCCATTTCCCAAATTGTTTAGTCTCTGGTACATTGGATGGTCCGTCAGTCTTCTGAGTTTCTCTGACTGCAGCTGGGCTCTGCAGTCTCTTCTATCGGTCATGGATTGCAATTTTGTAATCTTTTCAAGTTCTACAATTGGCGTTGACTTCATGCCACCTGTTATAATTCTCATGGCTTGGTTTTGAAGTTTGTTAACTTAATCGAAGTTCGCCTTCGCTGCGGTTGTCCATGCCGCAATGTCATACTCGAGAACTGGTCTCACTCTTCCAGTGTACAGTTTCTTTAGTATGCCTTCGTCTGCTCCCCAGCTTGTGCCAGCAAGTTTCCTCATGATCGCCATTCTTTCTCTGGCTTTCATTCGGTTTCTCTCAATCTGACTTGTCCATGTCATGCGCCGATCAAATGTGACTCCCAGATAGGTTGGGTTGTCGTTTGGCTGCAGGATTTTGCCATTCAGACTTAATTTGGTACTTTGGGGTTTTAATGAGAGCGAGAATATTGTGCACGTGGTTTTCTCCTCGTTTATTTTGACCAGCCATGAGTTCGCCCACTCTTCCAGCGATGTTAGGGCCGTCTGCATCCGATTTCTTGCTATGGTGAGATTCTTTTCAGAGGTCCACATAGCCAGATCGTCTGCAAACATTGAGCTATGGACTCGTCTTGGTATATTCTCTGTAATATCGTTTATATATACCAGGAAGAGTGTGGGTGACAATACTCCCCCTTGGGGTACTCCCTGCTCGAGTGTCACCTTTTTGCTCATCTGCTCTTGTACTTGGACTCTGGCCGTTCTTTGTTTGAGGTAGTGGTTGATCCACTTGTACATCTTCCCACAGACATCATTTCATCTTAGCTTGCCAGAAAGCATCTGATGTGACTTATCTGCTGTCCCCACTGTTTAGACACCCGAGCATTAGTTTCGCAACAAAGCAACAGCTGATAAACAGTATATTTATGCCGAATCTGTGCTACCAGTGCCAAACATGGCCTTTGTCCAGGGGCAGTGAGAGCAGCATTTCGAGTTGCGAAATGAAGTGTTTGAGGAATGTAATCGATGTTAACAAGAGAGACAGAATGCGGAACGACGACATTCGAAGTATGGTCGGCACTACGGCTTGTATCAAATACATTTCCAGGCAGAAAATAAGGTGGTTTGGTTATCTCATGAGAATGGACCCTCATGAACTTCCACTGATGGCTTACAGTGCTGGTAGATCTGGCTACAGGGCAAGGGGGCGGCAGCGAGGTAGGTGGATAGATGTCATTAGAGTGATTGTGCAACGACAAGGGCTCACATTGACCGACGCAACGCACTTGGCGCAGGACAGACGACTCAAGCTCCCCACGTGGCTCAACGGCACAAGTGGAAAGAAAACTAACTACACACACACACACACACACACACACACACACACACACACACGATGAGTGCTCAAATCAAACTGGGACTGTTTGTTCTACTTCTACCTGAATGGAATATATCCTGCTGGAATTACCATCATTAGTTAGGGGCTCTTATGTCTTATTTCTGCTAGGTGGCCCACTTGCCATGGGCCAGTCTCGTTACAGATAAATATAAATGGCGGACAGCACTGTCAGGGCTTACATCGAACAGCGTGTTGTGATGAAGTTTCTTGTGAAAGGAGGCGCGAACCCTGCGGTAATTTACAGAAGACTTCAATCACAATACGGTGATGAGACACTCAGCTGCAGTAAGATGGCATAAACACATCAATGACAGCGCCAGAATGCATGTACATCACTACCAGTGCTACATTCTATTACAACACCCTTGCTTGCATATTCTGGACACGCCTACTTTAGTTTGTGTTACACTGTTACATTTCTAATACGACCTGTTACAGTTGTTAGGTAGAGCCTGCAGTTTGTGGACGGTTACTGGGGCGCACTTGTGCCTCGTTTCCTGCATGAAGACCAGACAAGTTATTCAGCGAAAGTTTGTTCACCAATACTCCTAACACACATACACACAAACGTATTGATCAGTCGTGAATGTGTACAGAATGCAGTGAGGAATCCGGTGCTAACACATTGAATCGGACGTGCAGTCAACAAGGTGCCAGAACATACTGGCCGAATCCTTGTCGCTTGGCTGAACCGTCCCTATAGTGATTCTCTGATCGATACAGATAGTATCATTTGGGTATTGGCGGTCTGCCTGAGTGGAGGCGAGATTACAGGGTACGAGGAGTGAGACCGACACACCAAAAGGTATAGTTAGTTTGATTTTAATGAAGTCTGTTTTTTGTCACATGTAAGACTTTAATGAAGTTATTTTTGTCATTTGTAAGACTTTAATGAAGTCTGTTTTGTCACATGTAAGACGTTAATGAAGTCTGTTTTTGTCACATGTAAGACTTTAATGAAGTTAGTTTTTTGTCACATGTAATACTTTAAGGACGTCTGTTTTTGTCCTTGTGCCCTAGTCGGCACACCGTGTCACAGAGTCGGCACTCCTTCAGACAACTCTGGTTCGTGTAAACGTAGAAGTGGCTTATGTTGATACAGAGTCGGCTCAACTTGTGGAAGAGTTGGCCCAACTTGTAGCAGAGTCGGCCCAACTTGTAGCAGAGTCGGCCCAACTTGTGGCAGTGTCGGCTCACTTTGTGGCAGACGGCCCAACTTGTAGCAGTGTCAGCTCACCTTTTGACAATATCAGCTCACCTTGTGACAGTGTCAGCTCACATTGTAACAGTGTCAGCTCACCTTGTAAAAGTGTCGGCTCACCTTGTAACAGTGTCAGCTCACCTTGTTGCAGTGTCAGCTCACCTTGTGACAGTGTCGGCTCGCCTTGTGACAGAGTCGGCTCACCTTGTGACAGAGTCGGTTCACCTTGTAACAGTGTCAGCTCACCTTGTGACAGTGTCGGCTCGCCTTGTGACAGAGTCGGCTCACCTTGTGACATAATCGATTCACCTTGTGACAGTGTCGGCTCACCTAGTGACAGTGTCGGCACACCTTTTGATAGAATCTGCACTTTGTTAAATAGTCTGCACACTTTGAGATACAGTCGGAGTCTGGTCTTCCAGGTTAGGACATCATTTGTTTACCTAATGACAAAATCGACAAACGCCATAACGAAATCACCGGATTACCTTTTTCTATCCATAAAAATACGTTTTGATCAGACAGTTCTCACTCGTCAATAGTATAATGAATGCCATTAATGTTCTCTCTTCAGAATGATGGTACAGTTTAACCTCAACACACGAGCCAGAGAGCGAGTCCTCGGACGCCTTGATTGTGTGTGTGTGCTTCTACTGGCTATTCAAATCTTGTTATTAATTGTGGAGACCTTGCAAGGATCGCCTAGGCTCATCCTGCGGCCAGAGAAAGGTCACTGGACATGCCATTCTATGTCATGGGAGAGAACCTTATCTATCTATCTATCTATCTATCTATCTATCTATCTATCTATCTATCTATCTATCTATCTATCTATCTATCTATCTATCTATCTATCTATCGATGTATCTATCTATCTATCTATCTATCTATCTATCTATCTATCTATCTATCTATCTATATATCTATCTATCTATCTATCTATCTATCTATCTATCTATATATCTATCTATCTATCTTTCTATCTTTCTATCTATCTATCTATCTATCTATCTATCTATCTATCTATCTATCTATCTATCTGCCTATATGCCTGCCTGTCTGTCTGTGTCTATCCATTCATTTATCCACCTATCGATCTATCCATTCATTTATCCACATGTCGATCTATCCATTCATTTATTCACCTGTCGATCTATCCATTCATTTATCCACCTGTCGATCTATCTATTAATTTATCCACATGTCGATCTATCCATCCATTTATCCACCTGTCATTCTGTCCATTCATTTATCCACATGTCGATCTATCCATCCATTTATCCACCTGTCAATCTATCCATTCATTTATCCACATGTCGATCTATCCATTCATTTATCCACATGTCGATCTATCCATCCATTTATCCACCTGTCAATCTATCCATTCATTTATCCACATGTCGATCTATCCATTCATTTATCCACATGTCGATCTATCCATCCATTTATCCACCTGTCAATCTATCCATTCATTTATCCACATGTCGATCTATCCATTCATTTATCCCCTTGTCGATCTATCCATCCATTTATCCACCTGTCAATCTATCCATTCATTTATCCACATGTCGATCTATCCATTCATTTATCCCCATGTCGATCTATCCATCCATTTATCCACCTGTCAGTCTATCCATTCATTTATCCACCTGTCAATCTATCCATTCATTTATCCACCTGTCAATCTATCCATTCATTTATCCAACCCACCCACATCAAACGTCCTAATTGTCGGTCACTTGGTAGAAGCATACAGAGGAGAAGACAGAGGAGATGGACACAAAAAGCTTCTGATGATGTTGGTGAACAGACGCAAGAGAACTGGCCGAGGATAGTGGCATTCCAAAATTTACAGTTATGAGGAACGACTCAAATAAACAGGCTTACAGTGTCCAGAAAAGGGAAGAATTAGAGGTGACTTTATACAGGTTTATAAGATAATAAAAGGAAAGGATACATTAGACTATAACAAGTTTTTTAAATTACAACCACACACAAAAACAAGAATGCACAGATATAAAATAACTAAAGAAAGGTTCAGATTGGATATTAGGAAATATATATTTTTAGTCAGAGAGTGATGAATGCTTGGAATACATTGCCATAGGAGGTAGTGGAGCAGGGATAATTAATGCATTTAAAAATAAATGTATTGCACATAGCTTTTAGAGAAAGGTAATGTAAATTAAACGGGTTGTATACAGACTCTGTAGAGTCCTCTAAACCAGTATAAAGAAGTTAAGTTGACTAAGTTTAATAGACCGGCTGTTAGGAGAACTGCGTTCTATAAATGCCGTACCACATGATGATGGTGATCTTGTTATCCCGACCTGACACCCCTGTCTCAACGATGTACTTCTCCAGTCCCTCCATTGTCTTCTACCCTGCTTCCCCTGTCCGCCATAATGTCTTACAACTGTACTTGTTTATGTGCTGACCTAGAAAGCTCCGAGCACATGCAATCAGACAAGGAGGACTGTCCAAACTTGGTCCTGGTCAAGGCACGTAAAGGTCATGGTCAACCAGAGCTCGCAGACATTCAAGGAATCGATGACAGATCGATGGGCACGATTGAGAAATCCCGGCAGGAGCAAGCCTCTTTCGAGCCTGAGATGTACGAGCTAGACAGTGGACAAGACACAGATGTCGACAAGATTAGAGCTAATACAGGAATATGTCCTGAGTTCCCAACTAATCTCAGTAAGGTTTGTCTGTATACTCGCCAGTATGTCTGTCTGTCTGCTTGTACTGCCAATGCATGTCTACTCGGCAGTCTATATGTATGGCTGTCTGTCTACTAGTACATGTCTATCAGTGTGTCAGCTCCTTTGTGTCTCTGACTAACAGATGCGCATGGCTCAATGACACGCTCATGATCAACAACGGGCACACTACCACGAAAACACCTACCGCAGATACAATGGTAGGCTGGAAGAGATATCGAACACCTAACACTTCTTGAATGCCGAATAAGTGTTCGGGTTATAGAACACAATTTGGCTAGTAAACAATTTTATGTCCAGGAAACTAAAAATACTTTGGCCATATCAAACGTCACAGTGGTCTAAATACAAGGGTACTGGAGGGTATTGAACCTGGAAAGAGAGGCAGATACAGACCGAGGACACGTTGGAGACAGGACATTCAGGCAGTCATGATGATAACTGTGACAGAGGTGGGGGACCTGACCAAAGATCGAGTCTTACAGATCGGCTGTTTTGATAGCGATGTTCTGTAAATTGCACGCTTCTTGATGATGATATCCTTCATAAACTTTGCAGTCTGTCCAGGCAACTTTCACCACGACACAGTCTATCATATAATTGGGTTGGAAATGGTTATGCTGTCAGTCTGTTTCTATCGTGGATCCTTCAGACTTGAAGAAAGATTCCGACTCGTCTCCAAACAAGGATTTTATATTTGTAGAGCGGATGGAAGCTTAATCGTGGATTTGTTGTCTTACATATGGTAGTGGTGTTGCTGGTGGATTTGTTGTCTTAGAGATGGTAGTGGTGTTGCTGATAGATTTGTTGTCTTAGAGATGGTAGTGGTGTTGCTGGTGGATTTGTTGTCTTAGAGATGGTAGTGGTGTTGCTGGTGGATTTGTTGTCTTACATATGGTAGTGGTGTTGCTGATAGATTTGTTGTCTTAGAGATGGTAGTGGTGTTGCTGGTGGATTTGTTGTCTTAGAGATGGTAGTGGTGTTGCTGATAGATTTGTTGTCTTAGAGATGGTAGTGGTGTTGCTGATGTGTATGGGGATGTTGTTGTTGACATAACTCAACTTTTCATCTTACAGACGGAGAAATTGTCTGTGCTTGTGATCCAGTGACCCCGGAGTTTATCAGGTCACTATGGCCTAACTTGGAAGGTGGTGGCAGGCTGCGACCTTCAACTTGTAAAGCTCGCGAGAAGTTGGCGATCGTCATACCGTTCAGGTTATAACTGATCGTGTGTCTGTCCTTGAACTTTGATAATAACATTTATATAACAGCTAGCTAATAACTCAAGATATTTGGTTGCTGGCATATTTGTTTTGGCCAAGAAAATACACCCTAGGCTAAGAGATGGAACAACTACACCATTACAACAAGGCTTAAACTGTAAGTCCACCAGGTATAGCATTGTTCATTCGTGTGGGTGGACATGTAAGGCGGGGGGGGGGCGAGAGGTTACCGTTGGTCAAGACAACAGAATTAACCACGACAGGATGGATCTCAAGCGAGATTACCCAAGAAAACTGGCAGTTGAATGTATTCAGATCAATCAACATATCTAGAGCAGACAGGGTAGGAATGATCAAATTGTCTTTGTCCGGTACTAAGCGTGAAAGATACACACAAGATGGAAGCAGGCTGGTCACGTGTTGTTGGTCGCTTGACCAGTGGCTGCACAGCTGTGTAGAGCTTGTATATCAAACTCCCGACCTGCCGGCTACACGAAACCATTTCTAGTGCGCCCAGGATGCTGCCGACGATGGGTGTGTCGGACCGAAAGGTGTAAATATCGCAGTCAAACTGTAAACTAGCGACACAACGCATTCCGTTCTCTGGACTACATCCTGCTACTTGCAAAGCCCTGTTCAGATCTTGGTAGCGGGAGTGAGAGAACGAACGCAGAAGAAGAAGAAGAAGTACACACAGGAAGATCATACAAGTTTGACAATAATGTATGCCGTTATTTACCTTAATACAATCTCATCTAGCTGAGAAAATACATCAAGGTGATGGGACAAAGCAGGTGTTGATGGGACAAGGCAGGTGTTGATGGGACAAGGCAGGTGTTGATGGGACAAGGCAGGTGTTGATGGGACAAGGCAGGTGTTGATGGGACAAGGCAGGTGTTGGTGGGACAAGGCAGGTGTTGATGGGACAAGGCAGGTGTTGGTGGGACAAGGCAGGTGTTGATGGGACAAGGCAGGTGTTGATGGGACAAAGCAGGTGTTGGTGGGACAAGGCAGGTGTTGATGGGACAAGGCAGGTGTTGGTGGGACAAGGCAGGTGTTGGTGGGACAAGGCAGGTGTTGGTGGGACAAGGCAGGTGTTGATGGGACAAGGCAGGTGTTGGTGGGACAAGGCAGGTGTTGATGGGACAAGGCAGGTGTTGATGGGACAAAGCAGGTGTTGGTGGGACAAGGCAGGTGTTGATGGGACAAGGCAGGTGTTGGTGGGACAAGGCAGGTGTTGGTGGGACAAGGCATTTGATGGTACAAGACAGTTGATGGTACAAGACAGTTGATGGTACAAGACAGCTGATGGTACAAGACAGTTGATGGTACAAGACAGTTGATGGTACAAGACAGTTGATGGTACAAGACAGTTGATGGTACAAGACAGTTGATGGTACAAGACAGTTGATGGTACAAGACAGTTGATGGGACAAGACAGTTGATGGTACAAGACAGTTGATGGTACAAGACAGTTGATGGTACAAAGCAGTTGATGGTACAAGACAGTTGATGGTACAAGACAGTTGATGGTACAAGACAGTTGATGGTACAAGACAGTTGATGGTACAAGACAGTTGATGGTACAAGACAGTTGATGGTACAAGACAGTTGATGGTACAAGACAGTTGATGGTACAAAGCAGTTGATGGTACAAGACAGTTGATGGTACAAGACAGTTGATGGTACAAGACAGTTGATGGTACAAGACAGTTGATGGTACAAGACAGTTGATGGTACAAGACAGTTGATGGTACAAGACAGTTGATGGTACAAGACAGTTGTTGAGGGTACAAGGGATGTGATGGGGACATATTGTCATTTTGGCAGATCCGACACTTGCACATGTGCCGACTTGTGGGCGGAGTCTGAGGTTGATATATTGTCCCTTTAACGGATCCGACACTTGAATTTGTGGGACGTACAGTACCTAGGTAGGACAAACAAAGTTATACTGATTCTCCAATGTTTGGGATCCATGAGAGGAATATAGTGAAAGCATGAACCAACCACAAAAGGCGTCTAACACAGCGATCGCTTTTTGTACGGAAATAAATGTAGTTATTTGAGAGATGAAGTTGATGGCGACATGAGATAATTTACTGCAGGACGATCGGCCATTAGATGAGGAAGACGCGAGAACATGATATTTATGATGGAAGAATGAGGTCATGTCGCTGGGGGGGAGGAGGTGGGGAGCTAATTTAGACATATCCAAAATGTAGTTGCTTCTGGGTGGATAATGATTGTGTTTGTAGGTAGAGTATAATGATTGTGTTTGTAGGTAAGCGATAATAATTGTGTTTGTAGGTAGAGTATAATGATTGTGTTTGTAGGTAGAGTATAATGATTGTGTTTGTAGGTAGAGTATAATGATTGTGTTTGTAGATAGAGTATAATGATTGTGTTTGTAGGTAAGCGATAATAATTGTGTTTGTAGGTAGAGTATAATGATTGTGTTTGTAGGTAAGCGATAATAATTGTGTTTGTAGGTAGAGTATAATGATTATGTTTAAATGTTTCTCCCAGAAATCGAACTAGCCACCTTCACACGCTGATCAACCACCTCCTGCCAATGTTGGACAGACAACACGTTGACGTCACGTTTTTCGTGGTGGAGCAGGTGGGTCCTTCAACTAGGTACGGCTGCATGTCCATGTCTGGCCAGCTCGATGTTTTACAGGCATTTAGTCTGGCACTCAACTATTATTTCATTTCTAGATTTTTCTGGAAGGTGCCAAAGTTGAAGCAGTGAATGCGAAACATCAGCCATGGACCCATTGCTGGCTGCTTGCGCCAATGTCAGTGAACCATAGCTGGCTGCTTGCGCCAATGTCAGTGAACCATAGCTGGCTGCTTGCGCCAATGTCAGTGAACCATAGCTGGCTGCTTGCGCCAATGTCAGTGAACCATAGCTGGCTGCTTGCGCCAATGTCAGTGAACCATAGCTGGCTGCTTGCGCCAATGTCAGTGAACCATAGCTGGCTGCTTGCGCTAAGGTCAGTGAACCATAGCTGGCTGCCTGCGCCAATGTCAGTGAACCATAGCTGGCTGCTTGCGCCAATGTCAGTGAACCATAGCTGGCTGCTTGCGCCAATGTCAGTGAACCATAGCTGGCTGCTTGCGCCAATGTCAGTGAACCATAGCTGGCTGCTTGCGCCAATGTCAGTGAACCATAGCTGGCTGCTTGCGCCAATGTCAGTGAACCATAGCTGGCTGCTTGCGCCAATGTCAGTGAACCATAGCTGGCTGCTTGCGCCAATGTCAGTGAACCATAGCTGGCTGCTTGCGCTAAGGTCAGTGAACCATAGCTGGCTGCTTGCGCTAAGGTCAGTGAACCATAGCTGGCTGCTTGCGCTAAGGTCAGTGAACCATAGCTGGCTGCTTGCGCTAAGGTCAGTGAACCATAGCTGGCTGCTTGCGCTAAGGTCAGTGAACCATAGCTGGCTGCTTGCGCTAAGGTCAGTGAACCATAGCTGGCTGCTTGCGCCAATGTCAGTGAACCATAGCTGGCTGCTTGCGCCAATGTCAGTGAACCATTGCTGGCTGCTTGCACAAAGGTCAGTTAACCATTCCTGGCTGCTTGCACCAAGGTCAGTGAACCATTGCTGGCTGCTTGCACAAAGGTCAGTGAACCATTGCTGACTGCTTGCACCAAGGTCAGTCAACCATTCCTGACTGCTTGCACCAAGGTCAGTCAACCATTCCTGGCTGCTTGCACCAAGGTCAGTGAACCATTGCTGGCTGCTTGCACCAAGGTCAGTCAACCATTGCTATGTGCTTGCACAAAGGTCAGTCAACCATTGCTGGCTGCTTGCACCAAGGTCAGTCAACCATTCCTGGCTGCTTGCACCAAGGTCAGTCAACCATTGCTATGTGCTTGCACCAAGGTCAGTCAACCATTCTTGGCTGCTTGCACCAAGGTCAGTGAACCATTGCTGGCTGCTTGCACCAAGGTCAGTCAACCATTCCTGGCTGCTTGCACCAAGGTCAGTGAACCATTCCTGGCTGCTTGCACCAAGGTCAGTGAACCATTGCTGGCTGCTTGCACCAAGGTCAGTGAACCATTGCTGGCTGCTTGCACCAAGGTCAGTGAACCATTGCTGGCTGCTTGCACCAAGGTCAGTCAACCATTCCTGGCTGCTAGCACCATAGAGCATACAGGTAAAATGAATGAGCAAGCCCAGGTAGCAGTAAATAAGGCAAATGCAATGTTAGGTAGGATAAAAAGAAATATTAAACATAGGAGTAAGGAGGTGATTGTCAAACTGTATAAAGCATTAGTTAGATCTAGATCGGAATACTGTGTACAGGTGTGGAGTCCTTATCGTAGAAGAGATATAAACATGCTGGAAAGAATACACTTAAGAGCGACAAAACCGATAGTGGGATTCCAGAATTACAGTTATGAAGTATGACTCAGAAAAACCGGCCTAGAGTGTCTAGAAAAGAGAAGAATTCGAGGTGACTTAATACAGGTTTATAAGATAAACAAAGGAAAGGTTAAATTAGACTATTACAAGTTTTTCAAAATACAACCACCCACAATAACAAGAGGGCATTGCTTCAAATAAGCTAAAGAGGGGTTCAGATCGGATATTAGGAAATATTTTTTTAGTCAGAGAGTGGTGAATGCTTGGAATGCATTGCCACAGGAGGCAGTGGAGGCAGAGACAGTTAATACATTTAATAATAGATTGGGTGTGCATAGTTTTTAGAGCAAGGTAATGCAGATGTAACTGGTTGTTACAGATTCTGATGAGTCTTCTAAACCAGTATAAAGAAGTTAAATCAAACCAAGGTCAGTGAACCATTGCTGGCTGCTTGCACCAAGGTCAGTGAACCATTGCTATGTGCTTGCACCAAGGTCAGTCAACCATTGCTGGCTGCTTGCACCAAGGTCAGTGAACAATTGCTGACCAGGGCTCTATTCCGCCTTCAATGTGTAAGAAGAATTAAAAACCAACTGAACTTGTGTAGTCTGGCTTTGTACCTGAAAACGGATGTGCCGGCCTAAAGATCAGAGATATCACAGCTCAGCTTTGCTGTCAACTATTACCCAACATCACAGAGGTCGGCAGGTTTATCCCCACCTAGACGACGGACGGAGGAATGGCAGAGGACAACGAGTTAGCTAGAACAACTGATTAGTAATACGATTGAATTAGACTATGTTTAGGGTTTATGTTATTTCAAATATGGGACTTGGAACCTAGGTACAATAGTTTGGAGGTACCATCAACAGGTAGTGCTGGAATCCTCTGTGTTAGTTTAGTATTTGATATTTGTGTGCTTAGCAGTTATTTTCGTGTGTTGATACTGTGTATCAATGATTCATGCAATAAATGATATTATTTTGTTTTTAAAGTTTAACGATAGATGTAGTGTTTTCTGTGATTGTAGTGTAAGGTGTTTCAGTCTATGTTGTAATTCATTAGATAGCTAACTAAGTACGTCTACCCTGCTTCACTGACATGCAGACCCACCCACTCAATGTTCTATGTCCCCATACTAACAGACAGACCCACCTACTCAATGTTCTATGTGCCTATACTAACAGGCAGACCCACCCACTCAATGTTCTATGTCCCCATACTAACAGGCAGACCCATCTACTCAATGTTCTATGTGCCTATACTAACAGACAGACCCACCCACTCAATGTTATATGTCCCTATACTAAAAGGCAGACCCAGCCATGTTTAATCGAGCAGCCCTGCACAACATTGGCTTCCTAGAGGCCCAGAAGACGGACAGTTACGACTGCTTCATCTTTCACGATGTTGACCTTGTACCGCTGGACGACCGAATCCTCTACCGATGTGCTGAGAGCCCTCGCCACTTGGCTCGGTCCATCAAGCGCTACGGGTGGAGGCTGCCCAAGTGAGAGCATCTCATTTCTAAACATTGTCAACACACACTAGCTGTCCCAACACTGCACATCCACTCAGTCATATACTTGACTTAACTTGACTTGACTTGACTTGACTTAACTTGACTTAACTTGACTTGACTTAACTTGACTTGACTTAACTTAACTTGACTTAACTTGGCTTGACTTAACTTAACTTGACTTGACTTAACTTAACTTCATTATACTGGTTTAGAAGGCTCTACAGAGTCTGTATACAACCAGTTTATTTCACTCCACCGATACTGAAAATACTGTGAGCATCCAATCTATTTTTGAATGGATTAACTGACTCTGCTTCCACTACATCCTGTGGCAATGCATTCCAAGAATTCACCACTTTCTGACTAAAAAAATATTTCCTAATATCTAATCTAGACTTGTCCTCAAACAATTTGTAGCTGTGCCCTCTTGTTCTTGTAGCAGGTTGCACTTTGTAAAACTTGCTAGAGTCTAATTTATCCTTTCCATTTATTCATTTATACACTTGTATTAAGTCACCTCGAATTCTTCTTTGTTCGAGACACTGAAGACCATTTTTTTCAAAACTATAATTCTGAAATCCCACGACCATTTGTGTACCTATTCGTGGTATTCTCTCTATCATGTCTATATCTACATTCTGATAAGAACTCCACACCTGAACAGAGTACTTCAATTATTTACTTTCTGGCTTTGATGTGAAATGTTTCTTTGCATAATGCCAAACATTGTATTAGCCTTGTCCACTGCCACCTGGACTTGCTCCCGCACCTTCCCTTACAGGATCTATTATAATATATATGTATATATGTGTGTGTATGCGGGCGTGTATATGTGTGTGTGTATTCTTGCGTGCGTAGCCGCCTGTGTGTGTAAGAGAGTTATCTATCTATCTATCTATCTATCTATCTATCTATCTATCTATCTATCTATCTATCTATCTATCTATCTATCTATTTATCTATCTATCTATCTATCTATCTATCTATCTATCTATCTATCTATCTATCTATTTATCTATCTATCTATCTATCTATCTATCTATCTATCTATCTATCTATCTATCTATCTATTTATCTATCTATCTATCTATCTATCTATCTATATATCTATCTATATATCTATTTATCTATCTATCTATCTATCTATCTATCTATCTATCTATCTATCTATCTATCTATCTATCTATCTATCTATTTATCTATCCTTCTGCCAACCTACTGTCTGTCTGTCTGTCTGTTTGTCTGTCTGCCAAATACGATATCGTCCTTCCTTCTCTCAGGTTACTGTTATCAGCCGTGCCCAGCTTCTGTTATCAGCCGTGCCCAGCTTCTGTTATTCGCCGTGCCCAGCTTCTGTTATCAGCCGTGTCCAGCTTCTGTTATCAGCCGTGCCCAGCTTCTGTTATTCGCCGTGCCCAGCTTCTGTTATCAGCCGTGCCCAGCTTCTGTTATCAGCCGTGCCCAGCTTCTGTTATCAGCCGTGCCCAGCTTCTGTTGTCAGCCGTGCCCAGTTTCTGTTATCAGTCGTGCCCAGCTTCTGTTTTCAGCCGTGCCCAGCTTTTGTTATCAGCCGTGCCCAGCTTCTGTTATCAGCCGTGCCCAGCTTCTGTTATCAGCCGTGCCCAGCTTCTGCTATCAGCCGTGCATAGCTTATGTTATCAGCCGTGCCCAGCTTCTGTTATCAGCCGTGCCCAGCTTCTGTTATCCATATAAATAGAAATGTAAAAGTCTCCACCACCAAACGTTATCCTCATCCACTAACCGTTAACCCATCTGCCATGTATCCAGTTTCCTCTGCTGTATATCCAGTTATGTGAGTCATGTATCCAATTTCCGTTGATGAGTATACATGTCTCTTTTCCGTGTATCCAGGTTTACCTTGTATATGTATATGTATGTCTTTCTTCCTAGTATCAACGTCCCTTTAGCGTATATCCACCCCAATCTACCGTGTATCAATGCCTGTCTGCTATATCAGAACATTCCCTAATACTGACATCAAAGAATTAGCTGCTCTCTCTCTCTCTCTCTCTCTCTCACTCTCCTGTCCCAATGGCTGTCTTCCCCTCCAACACTCATGACTCAACCAGTTCCACTATCTCTCTTCGCCTCTTTCCTTCTTTACACACACACCCTCTCCCTTTCTCTCCATACAACCCTCATACACTATTCATGGTAGACAATTATCTAGATGTGAAACTCTATGTCCTTCTCTTACTCTGTCTCACCCTCCCTCCCTCTCTCTCTCTCTCTCCCTCTCTCTCTCCAACTCTCATACCCTATTCATGGTAGACAATTATCTAGATGTGTAACTCTATGTCCTCTTACTCTGTCTCACCCTCCCTCCCTCTCTCCCTCCCTCTCCCTCTCTCAACCCTCATGCACTATTCATGGTAGACAATTATCTAGATGTGTAACTCTATGTCCTCTTACTCTGTCTCACCCTCCCTCCCTCTCTCCCTCCCTCTCCCTCTCTCAACCCTCATGCACTATTCATGGTAGACAATTATCTAGATGTGTAACTCTATGTCCTCTTACTCTGTATCACCCTCCCTCCCTCTCTCCCTCCCTCTCCCTCTCTCAACCCTCATGCACTATTCATGGTAGACAATTATCTAGATGTGTAACTCTATGTACTTCTCTCACTGTCTCTCCACCAGGAAGATGTACGATGACTATTTTGGAGGGATCGTGGCACTGACCAAGCGACAGTACCTGGACATCAACGGCAACTCGAACCTGTACTTTGGTTGGGGAGGGGAGGACGATGATTTATTACAAAGGTGAAGATCAAGTTCTGGGTAACACGTCATTGGGACAAGTCTATGAATGATTAGCTCTACTTCTTTATTCTGTTCTAGAAGACTCCACAGAGTCTGTATACAACCAGTGTTTTTGTCTTCCCTTGTTATAAAAAAATACCATGCACGTCCAATTTATTCTTGAATCTCCACTACCTCCTGTGACAGCATTGCACGCATTCACCCACCACTCTCTGGCTAAACAAATATTTCCTAGTATTTAATCTGGACATTTCTTTAGTTAATTTGTAGTTGTGCACTCTTTGCTATTGTAGCCGGTTAAATTTGTTATCGTCTATCCTTCCCTTTGATAAACTTACACACCTGTAAAAAGTCACCTCGAATTCTGATCTTGTCTAGACACTGTAGGCCGGTTTTTCTGTTTCTCTCCTCGTAACTCGTTAGCAAGGTTATTATATATGAGACGAACAAAATTTGTATGGACTGGCAGATCTGAGTAGGCATGCTGGCTCTAAGTTGACGTATGTTGATATAATAGCTGTGTCAGTCGTGATGTGGGGGCGTATGTGGTCACGTACAGAGGTGTGATGTGGTGGGATGTGCTTAGTGGTGGGATGTGGTTAGTGGTGGGATGTGGTTATTGGTGTGATGTGGTTAGCGGTGGGATGTGGTTATTGGTGTGATGTGGTTTGTGGTGTTATGTGGTTAGTGCTTGGATGTGGTTAGTTCTCTGATGTGGTTAGTGCTTGGATGTGGTTAGTGGTGTGATGTGGTTAATTGTAATGTGGTTAGTGCTTTAATGTCGTTAGTGGTGGGATGTGGTTAGGGGTCTGATGTGGTTAGTGCTCTGATGTGGTTAGTGCTCTGATGTGGTTAGTGCTTGGATGTGGTTAGTACTCTGATGTGGTTAGTGCTCTGATGTGGTTAGTGCTCTGATGTGGTTAGTATATAACAGGTTCTAAAGCTATAACTATTCTATGTCACGGCACTGTTTACACGTGTATAAATGACAGTCCTAACCTTATTGTATCACTTTATTGACTATCTTTATGTCTGACCACTATCACACCTTAAGTCACACTTTAATGAAACCCCTAACAATTCTTTTAACAAAAGTAAAACAAAGAATGTTTACTTCCCAAACATCATATCAATCAACTAGACACGTAAATCGTATTATATTGTTCATCCATTATTAAATATGTTTAATGTCTCTCAAGAATTTTGGTATCAACACTTCTCTAGCTGACTATAATTGCTTTCAAGAGCTGCATGCAATTAGCAAGGGACTACTTCTTGCACTAAACTTGACCCAGGGTTCTAATCACGTGGTCGGAATCCAGCAATTGTTCTCTTCGCCGTCTACCCCTGTGCGTTGATATAATGCTGTCTAGCTACTTGTTCTCAGTCCTAATATGTATGTCCTCGCTCGTCTGATGGCCTTATGTTCCACTTCTCAACTTACACAACGGGGATGTCTTCCGAGCCTCTTGTCTCGTCTCAACGTCAGGAACTTGGCAGCTGCAGCTGTGCTTGTGCCTATGACAGACGACATTGGTTCTGTTACTGTGGTTGTCAGGCAGAGTTACCACATGAGTCACGACATGTTGTCCAGAACGACAGCTTCGTGTTGAAGCAACACATCTCCATTTGACGAGAGTGAAGTCGGGCACGCGAGACAAGTGTTAGCGCCCACTCGAACAACACATGACACACATACATATTCTTACACGTGTGTGGTCTCTCGGTGACTTTCAGTGGTGGTCTACTTCGATGGCTTCTAATTAAATCTCTCTGCTCTTGTCACTCACTGGATAAGTCTTGTAGTTGTATCTAGCTAATTTTTCGCGGTCTATTTGCTACCTACTAAACTGCACGGTAGAATTCTCTTCTTTGCTCCTTCTGATCTGTCCTCCCGATCTGTCTCCCCCAACTTGTATGCTAAGCTCCCCGCTTTGGTCAATGACTTCAACTTTCTTGAGTTCATTTCCATCAAACGTTATTTGAACTGGCGTGTCCCAGAGAAAGGCTGCCTTGTTTTTTGTTTTTCCAACTACTGAAAGACCTACAGGTCGCCGAATTCCCAGTAGAAATCGTGGGAAAGAGAACAATTTTGGCTGGACAGTTTTAAACTGTATTATTTGAGAATTAAGTACAATGCCCCGTTCAATGAACTGAACCTTTCGGGCAGGGTTCTGAAATTGTGTGTGGGAACCACGAACGGTATTTTCAGGGCTTCCCTTGTGCTGGCTCGTTGGACCCTTGTAACTCTGTTACAGTGGTTAGTGCTCTGACGTGGTTAGTGTACTGATGTAGTTAGTGCTCTGATGTGGTTAGTTCTCTGATGTGGTTAGTGCTCTGATGTGGTTACATAACTTGCCCGTCTGACAGAGTGCTGACCAAGGGTTATGAGAGGACACTAGAGGACCCCAAACTGTTCCAGTACCAGATGCTCCGACATGAGCGCAACGACTACAGCCGAGGTAATGTGGACAGGTAGGACTCTCACAACATATCTGGCAGGGTGGATGTTTCAAATCACAGTGACCTTTCATTTGGCGTATTGTCACGTTCGTACTGTACTGTCACGTGCATAATGTCACGTTGCGTACTGTCATATGATGCCCTCTTTCTACAGATCGGAGTATGTCCTCTCTTCACAGATTGGTGTATGTCCTCTCTTTACAGATTGGTGTATGTACTGTATATGTCTACTTTCTCCAAGATTCTGTGTGCTCTTTGTCTGCCTACCCTGTACCTAAAATATGTTTTTTCTTGAATAGACTGTGTCTAATTTCTTGTCTGACTCCCCTGTACCTAAAATATGTTTTTCTTGAATGGACTGTGTCTCATTTCTTGTCTGACTCCCCTGTACCTAAAATATGTTTTTCTTGAATGGACTGTGTCTAATTTCTTGTCTGACTCCCCTGTATCTAAAATATGTTTTTCTTGAATGGACTGTGTCTAATTTCTTGTCTGACTCCCCTGTACCTAAAATATGTTTTTCTTGAATGGACTGTGTCTAATTTCTTGTCTGACTCCCCTGTACCTAAAATATGTTTTTCTTGAATGGACTGTGTCTAATTTCTTGTCTGACTCCCCTGTACCTAAAATATGTTTTTCTTGAATGGACTGTGTCTAATTTCTTGTCTGACTCCCCTGTACCTAAAATATGTTTTTCTTGAATGGACTGTGTCTAATTTCTTGTCTGACTCCCCTGTACCTAAAATATGTTTTTCTTGAATGGACTGTGTCTAATTTCTCCAGGATGTTGTTGTTGCGGTCTGCCACGGACAGACTAGACTTTGAGGGTCTGAGCACGACCAAGTACACCCTGAAGGAGAAGCGTGTAGAACATCTCTATATCTGGATCACGGTGTCCCTCAACATGACCCAAATGCTTCTGGCAAGTTATCCAGTTCACGTGACACAACTGTGAACATTAACCGTTATGTTTATGAACACTAGTGGGTTATCTTGACATCTTCACCTTGACTCCCGTGTAACAATAGAAAGAACTAATAGAAATAATGATTGGACGAATAGTCAAGTTTGTACACAGAGACGCCAGACGTGTCTGCAAGCTGAACTTCGAGGTCAGATTGAGTGCAACATTACGAGGGGGCTTCAAATGTGATCCTCACAAATCTTTATTTGGTCAATTAAATGTTGAAAAGGTGAAATACAGCTATCAGTCGTCGAGGTGGTCACCATAGCGTCCGGTACAAGTTGATACCAAATGATCCTGGTTACCTGTGTACATGCACCACCTGCTGAACGTAAAAGCCGTCCCTCACAATGCCTCTTTTAGTCGTCCAAGGACCTGGCAGTCACGTGGGGATAGGTCCGGTGAATGGGGGGGGGGGGGGGGGAAGACACTAAAAGTGGAGATCCCCGATGGGTGCAGCCGTTGTACGGGTAGCTTGGGGTGCAGCATTGTCAAGTTACACGAGGACACCTTTACTGTGACGTCAACGTGGCTTAGATGTGTATGTAGGTCGAAGATGATTCCCGAGACGATCTGTGAACGTGCCACTCGTGACAGTGTATCCCTGGGCATGTCGTGCTCTAAAGTTACCCCTCGTTCATCCCAAAAGACAGCAAAACCTTTCCGGCAGATTGCTGCGTGCGAAGTTTCGGGAAGTAGATATAGCGTCATTCCATGCTAGCGCTGTTCAGGCTCATGACAGTGAGCCCAGGTTTGATCTCCAGTAACAATTCTTGCTAGGAAACCATCTCCAGTACCAATTCTTGCTTGGAAATCATCTCCAGTAAAAATTCTTGCTAGGAAACCCTCTCCAGTAACAATTCTTGCAAGGAAACCATCTCCAGTAAAAATTCTTGCTAGGAAACCATCTCCAGTAACATATCTTGTTAGGAAACCATCTCCAGTAACAATTCTTGCAAAGAAACCATCTCCAGTAACAGTTCTTGTTAGGAAACCATCTCCAGTTACAATTCTTGCTAGGAAACCATCTCCAGTAACAATTCTTGCTAGGAAACCATCTCCAGTAACAATTCTTGCAAAGAAACCATCTCCAGTAAAGATTCTTGCTAGGAAACCATCTCCAGTAACAGTTCTTGCTATGAAACCATCTCCAGTAACAATTCTTGCTTGGAAACCATCTCCAGTAACAATTCTTGCTAGGAAACCATCTGCAGTAACAATTCTTGCAAAGAAACCATCTCCAGTAAAGATTCTTGCTAGGAAACCATCTCCAGTAACAGTTCTTGCTAGGAAACCATCTCCAGTAACACTTCTTGCTTGGAAACCATCTCCAGTAACAATTCTTGCTAGGAAATCATCTCCAGTAACAATTCTTGCAAAGAAACCATCTCCAGTAACAGTTCTTGTTAGGAAACCATCTCCAGTAACAATTCTTGCTAGAAAACCATCTCCAGTAACAATTCTTGCAAATAAACCATCTCCAGTAACAATTCTTGCTAGGAAACCATCTACAGTAACAATTCTTGCTAGGAAACCATCTCCAGTAACAATTCTTGCAAAGAAACCGTCTCCACCAACAGTTCTTGCAAGGAAACTGTCACCTTCTACTTCAAAGCGTCGTAAAGGTTCCTGACGGCATACACGCGACGTTGTTTTACTTCTATAGTTAGCCGTCTTGTGGTACTGTAGCACATCATGGATGACGTGGTGTGCTGAACCTAGACTGATGTCCAGATTTGCGTCAATTTCATTAACAGGCATCGGCGATTTTACTCTACGAGGCGGTCAACGATCGACCCTGGGGTCATTATTCAGTGTGCCTGACCCGATCGTCAACAAACGGTCCCAGAACACAAGCCGTATTGGAACTTCCTACTCCACTCATACACTTGCTGGAGTGAAAGTTATTCATCACCATACTGGACCTTTATTTTCCAATGCATTTTTGCAGGTTTCACATCTTTGCTGCTCCTCTTTGATGCGCTAGCAGTGGTGCGGCCATCTTATATCTCCAATTATGACATCATGTTGTTCGTCTCCACCGTGATGGCAAGCGCAGGACACTCTATACATCTTTAACAACCATATGAACAAGTTACAATGCAGAGGCATGGTTTTCTATTTCCTATTCCCCTTTCAAGGTTTTCATTTGAAACACCCTCTGTCAAACAGCACTAGAGGGGGAGGGTTTGAATCCAATAATACAAATACCAACAGCACTTTACGTTGTATAGATGAGGCAGTGGCAGAGGTAATAGAAACACCAGTTGAGATTTTGCACCAACAGTTTGACTTGGGTGAATTGATGCCGATAAACAGTGATTTGTTTGTGACTCCTAGTCGGTTCTGGAGGCGCTCAAGCACGCGCCTTACATCGAGAAGGAGATATTCTTGGTGGGGAGGGCGATCAACAACATCATCCCTGCCCACGGGATGTCTGATACCTTGCAATGGATCCCTGGACTTAGCGGGCTTCCAAGAAACGGGATGTCTGACAGACCGTTAAAACAGTAGTCTTCAAACAACAATTGGATAGACCCTGCAGTAACCACACAGTAAAACGAATTATTAAGAATAATACTCTGGAAATCTGGAGGAACAGGTGGGCGACGGGAACAACAGGTCGCAGTGTATTTAGCGAAATGTCACAGCCAAAAAGTAACGATGACATAAATAAACGACATAGAAGAGATCAAAGTCCCATCTTTCAATTCCGAACAGGACATACCAGAGTCAATAGCCACTTGAACCGCATCAATCCCCAGCACCTGCCCTTGTGCAGACATTGCTCTCATCCTGATGAAACAGTTCGACACCTACCCATTGAGTGCAAGGCGCTTGCGGACATGAGGAAAAGATTCTTACAAGCACCGCCGACAATTACCAACACACTGTACGGAGCAGTGACACAACTGAAGAAGACCTGTATCTATATAAGAATTGCATGGGGCTGCCAAGGGCAGGTTTGCTCAGCAGATATGGGATTACAACAACAACATACGTTGCATGGCTGTAAATAAAGGTAAAACAGAGAACAAAGATAGGCTCCAAGAGTTTAGCAGCACATCTGAGACAATAGAATGGTTTTGACAGAGACGTTAGGTGTATGAGACGTTGGGTGTGTGAGAGAGACGTTGGGTGTGTGAGGGAGACGTTGGGTGTGGGAGGGAGACGTTGGGTGAATGAGACGTTGGGTGTGGGAGGGAGACGGTGGGTGAATGAGACGTTGGGTGTGTGAGGGAGACGTTGGGTGTGTGAGAGATACGGTGTGTGTGTGAGACGTTGGGTTTGAAAGTGACAGTATGTGTGTGAGTGATAGATACTGAGTATGTGTGCGTGTGTGTGTTTTTTTTTAGATTTGGTGAGTTAGTGTATGTGTGTGGGAGTGTCAGAATGTTTGAGGTTATGTGAGTGAGCGTTTGTAAGTGTGTGTTTGAGAATAGGCGAGTGAGAGAGTGTGTGTAAGTGTGTGTTTGAGAATGGGCGAGTGAGGGAGTGTGTGTAAGTGTGTGTTTGAGAATGGGCGAGTGAGGGAGTGTGTGTGCTATACTGGTTTGTGTTTGTAATAGTGTATGAGGGTTGTGAATCAATAACTGTATATGGGTAAGTGTGTCTATGTATAAGTGTGTACGTTTATGTCTATTGGTATACATCATATGTGCACGCTTGTCTGTGTGTATAATCGTATTCTTGTGGATATGTGTATATTTGTGTGAGTGTATGTGTCTGTATGAGTGTGTGTGTAAACGTGTTTGTATGCAAGCGTGGTTATGTGCATCAATACAAGGGGCTTGCCATAAGTCTTTACCCCGACCATCAAGGAGTAGGAGAAGAAAGTGGAAATTTGGCACAGTGCTTACTCCTTCTCAATGTAGTCACCACCTGCAAGTATACACTTCTGCCATCACTGTGCGACCTTGAAAAGACCTTCAGAATAAAGTCACCTATTTCCGAACTAAACCAGTTATCACAATCCAGTATGACATCTTGGTCACTGTCAAAATGTTTTCCTTTCAGCTGTTTCTTAAGTTTTGGGAAAAGAAAAAAGTCTTATGGAGCTAAATCCGAAGAATATGGTGGGTGTGGAAGAATTTCAATATTCAAATCGTTGGCTGTTTGCAGCACAAGCCTTGCTTTATGGGAGGGCGCGTTGTCTTGAAGCAAAGGCAGAATTTGAGTGCGCGATCTCACTCGTTTTCTGCTCAGTCTTTCTTAGTTTGGTAAGGACATCTGCATAATATTGCCCATTAACCGTGTTGCCATGAGGCAGATAATCTTTCAATATGATACATTTGACGACCCAAAAAAAGTCAGCATAACTTTTCTTGCAGATTTCTGGGCTCTCGGCTTGACATGTGTTGGTGACCTAGATATCTCTGCAATTGTCATTTTCCTACCCTGGTCTATGATTTTCTTCACTCTTGCAGCATTTTCATCGCCCCACTCTGAGGATGGTCTTCCTGATCTTGGAAGATCAGCAACATGGGAACGGCCACACCTAAACTGCCTACACGTTTTTTTACAAAAGCATACGAAATACAGAATTCCTCAAACACTGGTTCCATCTCCCATCTTTCTGTAGGTGTTTTTCTCTGCAACATCAAGACTTTTATCACAGTTCTGGCCTCTGATGTCTCCAGAGTTCTGACAAACCGTTAGAGTAGCACATCCGGTCAATAAGGTGTATTGCGCCATGCACCAGCCGGGTAAACCAGTCCAGTACAAATTGAATGAGCTACATATGTGCCAAATTTCAACTTTCTCCTCCTACTCCTTCATACTCAGGGTAAAGACTTATGACAAGCTCCGCTTATGTCTGTGCATGGATATTGTCTGTGTGAATCGACCATATAAACCCAGACGTGTGTCTTTGGTTTCAGATGGATATTGTCTGTGTGAATCGACCACATAAACTCAGACGTGTGTCTTTGGTTTCAGACTGCTCCAGACTTCGCACTAACTGCCATTAAGAGTCTTCTGGAGATCAGTCGCACTATCACGTGACCACGGCGCACCAATTGCTGGCTGGTGCAAGATATCCAGGTAGAGTCATGCAGGGAACAGATGCTATTATCTTGAACTTGTTTTGTTTAGCTTGGGTCAAATGGCTGCCAAATCGGTCCGTGCCAAGGAGCACACACACACACACACGTGGCTCGTGGGGTTAGCACGTCTGGGATGGTTTATGTGTGTTTGTGTGAGAGAAAGAACAAACGTACACCACAAATACAGAACATGACATACGTCACTCAACTGACAGCGAATATCGTAATGACAAGATGTGTTCACACAACGTGCATATCAAAGTGTGCTTTCCATGTGAGTATGTATATGAGTGTGTGTCTTTGTGCCAGTGTGTGCGTGCGTGACGTAGTGCCAATGTGTGTGTGCGCGCGCGCGTGTATGTCGGCACATATGTATTTAAATAATTGAGCAAAAATATATTAATTGAACACAGCATATTTTTCGCATAATTCTATCATGCATGTTTTTAAAATGATTGACAATTGTGTAAATGACCTGTCAGAGAATGTCTAGAATACTTATTTTAATGTTCAATAAAATAACCATAACATTCAGCTGTATTTGTTACATCTACTACTGTCTGTTACAGACTTCCATTCGAAGAATATTTTGGTGGACATGTCGGCATGACTCGTGACCAGTACACCATGATTAACGGCCACTCGAACCTGTACTTCGGTTGGGGAGGGGAGGACGACGACCGTCTCATAATGTGAGAGTTGTCACAACTCGGAATGGGCAGGATTAAGTGAGGGGTTTGTGTGTGAATCAGAGACTATCAGGGCAGGATTAAGTCAGGGGTTTGTGTGTGAATCAGAGACTATCAGGACAGGATGAAGTCAGGGGTTTGTGTGTGAATCAGAGACTATCAGGACATAATTAAGTCAGGGGTTAATCTGTGAATCGGGTAGAGAGAGCTATCAGTCAGGGGTTAGGTTTGGAGTTCTCTTTGTGTCCTAGACATTACTCTGGTGCAATGGCTGACACAAAACAGACATCATCATCAGTCCCGTAACCAGTCAAGTTATTGAGGTACCATTACTGCAGATTGTTGGACCAGTTCTCGCCACTCCATTGAGGCACCATTACTGCAGATTGTTGGACCAGTTCTCGCCACTCCATTGAGGCACCATTACTGCAGATTGTTGGACCAGTTCTCGCCACTCCATTGAGGTACCATTACTGCAGATTGTTGGACCAGTTCTCGCCCCTCCATTGAGGCACCATTACTGCAGATTGTTGGACCAGTTCTCGCCACTCCATTGAGGTACCATTACTGCAGATTGCTGGACCAGTTCTGGCCACTCCATTGTGGCACCGATACTGTTAGGCCACCACCATAATGTTCTGTTCCTCTTTCAGAATGCCCCGAGCTACATCAAATCTGAGATGTCGAACATGCTGCAGGAAGCTGCATAGACAATTGATCTTTCTTTGTCACTTCCTCTTGGGTCCGTGCCCCTGCTTGACGGAGCTGCAGTGACTTGTTCACTACTGATAAAGAGTCTAGATCAGCTGAGCTCTCCTCGCCCCCCTCCCCGGGACACTAACAGGCGGAAGAGTCTTGTTGCCGGATGACAACTTCTGTGATCATATAGTTATTGCTTGTTCTGTGTGACTAATCTAATTTGGCAATTGATTTTCTCCATCGTAATTGTACATCACCCCCATGTCAATGACTACATCTCTTCCAAGTCTGACCCTGGTCAGCTGTCACTCAAGCCTGTCCCTGGTCAGCTGTCACTCAAGTCTGACCCTGGTCAGTTGTCACTCAAGCCTGTCCCTGGTCAGTTGTCACTCAAGCCTGTCCCTGGTCAGCTGTCCCTCAAGCCTGTCCTTGGTCAGCTGTCACTCAAGTCTGACCCTGGTCAGTTCCAATGACTACTTACAGAGTCAGCCCACATAATAACTTGACTGACTGCCACCACCCATATCTGCTAGTTATCTCAGGCAGCCCATTACAGAATTAGATGTTCATGATTGGATTGTCTTAATACAGTTCTCTTCTGATTACCTCAACTCTTGTTGATTATATTGCTTGCTGAGAGCACTCATGAGTTAGCACACACAATGCATACATGAGTCAGCTTACACACACAATGCATACAGGAGTCAGCTTACACACACAACATATACAGGAGTCAGCACACAATGCATACAGGAGCTAGCACATGCAGGCACCACATACATGAGTCAGAACACATAGACAACACATACAGGAGTCAGAACAAATAGACAACTCATACAGGAGTCAGAACAAATAGACAACTCATACAGGAGTCAGAACAAATAGACAACTCATACAGGAGTCAGAACAAATAGACAACTCATACAGGAGTCAGAACACATAGACAAATCACACAAAAGTGAGTATCAACTCACCCAAGAAACATCGGCCCAACCATGGTCTGGACAACACAGCGAATTCTAACATCTTTTATTATATAATACAAGATATGCATGAGTGATATATTACATGCTGAAAACATCTGTCTCGTCACTGGCCAGCTGTCTCTCAACGTAAATAATAAAATAAATTGTTTTAATAGGAAATACTGAACAGAACAATCTTGCGACATAGTAGTAGAGCACTTTTAAGATGTTACCTCACCTTTTCAATGAGTCCATGTTTGTCACCTACAGTTTTACCTGTCCAATGAGTCCACATCTGTCACCTACAGTTTTACCTGTCCAATGAGTCCACATCTGTCACCTACAGTTTTACCTGTCCAATGAGTCCACATCTGTCACCTACAGTTTTACCTGTCCAATGAGTCCACATCTGTCACCTACAGTTTTACCTGTCCAATGAGTCCACATCTGTCACCTACAGTTTTACCTGGCCAATGAGTCCACATCTGTCACCTACAGTTTTACCTGTCCAATGAGGCAATGTCTCTCACCTACAGTTTTACCTGTCCAATGAGGCAATGTCTCTCACCTACAGTTTTACCTGTTCAATGAGTCATGTCTGGTTTTACCTGTCCAATGAATCCATGTCTCTCACCTACAGTTTTACCTGTTCAATGAGTCCATGTCTGGTCTTACCTATCCAATGAGGCAATGTGTCTCACCTACAGTTTTACCTGTTCAATGAGTCCATGTCTGCTAACAGAATGATTGCCTGTCAACTAATTGATGACCTGAAATTGCAATTATTGTGTTGAAATAACAAAGAAAAGTAGACCAAAAGTAAAATAAAATGAAGGTTGTGAAGAGGCCAAGCTAAAGCACTAGTTCCACACCGAACCATTCAGCTTTTCTTGCATTATTTGGTAATATCAAACCCTGTTGATTAAGTAGTCCATCGAACAACTTTGTCCTGGCAAATAACAGCAAGAACCAGTAGCCCCAAAGAAGTACGCAGGATGGATTGGGCTGCTGACACAAGCCACTAGTGTCCGCATGGGCACATGATCCAAGCTAACAGTGTCCACATGGGCGCATGAGCCAAGCCAACAGTGTCCGTATGGGCACATGAGCCAAGACACTAGTGTCCGCAGGGGCACATGAGCCAAGCTAACAGTGTCCACATGGGCACATGAGCCAAGCCAACAGTGTCCGTATGGGCACATGAGCCAAGCCACCAGTGTAAAATGTACAGCTTTTCTTAGCCTATAACTGAGAGCTGCCAAAGTTTTTTCTCACTGCCTGGAATGTTGATCAAATCACAAATACATCAAATGTATAACTAGCAAGGCTTCAAGTGATAACATGCGGGTGTGATACAACCTTACTATAGTAGAGTACGGCGGTACACTCACCAATGATACAGACATCATATACATGCAATAACGGAGGTCCACACATTCACTCAAACATCATGAGATACGTAGCTGTAGAATAGCCTAGAACAATCAAAGTGTTAGCCCCGTGGTAGACTTACAAGTCAGCCCTGGCACAGCTTGTGCGGGCCTGCCCCTAGGGCACTCACATGAGCTCTGGCACAGCTTGTGCGGGCCTGCCCCTAGGGCACTCACATGAGCTCTGGCACAGCTTGTGCGGGCCTGCCCCTAGGGGGCACATGAGCCCTGGCAGTACCCACACACCTGGACTCATTCTCCTCAGTTCATCCATTAGCCCCCAGTCTCTCCCCCTTTATCCATTAACTCCCAGTCTATCTCCATGTATCCATTAACCCCCAGTCTGTCCCTCCCCCTGTATCCATTAACCCCGTCTGTCCCCCTGTATCCATTAACCCTCCATCTGTCCCCCTGTATCCATTAACCCCCAGTCTGCCCCTTCCCCTGTATCCATTAACTCCCAGTCTGCCCCTCCCCTGTATCCATTAACTCCCAGTCTGTCCCTCCCCCTGTATTCATTAACTCCCAGTCTGCCCCTCCCCTGTATCCATTAACCCTCAGTCTGTCCCTCCCCTGTATCCATTAACCCTCAGTCTGTCCCTCCCCTGTATCAATTAACTCCCATGCTGTCGCGCTCCCCAGTCTATCCCCCTTCCTGTACGTGCGAATGTTATCTCCTCTATGCTATCCATCCCTTATCTGTTACCATACCTTAACATGACCTCCCTACGCATGTATCAACCATTACTGTTAACACCATTTTACTCCACTCTTTCAGTCCCATTAACTGCCATCTTCCTCATGGAATGTCAACATTTCACTAACAAAATGATGTATAAGTTTATACTATACAAGAGATGAAGACACACAAAAATCACCGTATTTACAACACAACGTGCACATATACAATCCTCCTAACAACAACGTGCACATACACAGGCAGGCCAGCAGACATTCCCTGCACCTCTTGTGTCACTATTGAACCACTGAGCCAGACAATGAAGCCCTGTAGTGTGTGTACAAGAAAGTCAGACCTGACATTCGTACGGCTGATGTAGATGGATGGATGTAGCCATGACGACTCTAACAACTCAGCCAGCAAAGAATATTAGATTAGAAAAGACAGCAAGTAACTGGTACTCTCATCAACCATTCACCTCTGGATGATGAAAGTCATGATGATGTATGGGCGACGAAAATGATGAGCGTTATTGAGACTACAATCGTTGAAGGAGGCAGATCGTCACAAGCATGAGGATGGTCGCCACGTTCAAGGACACGATGGATGCACTTGCTTTTGGTCCGGTCGGAACTGTGGACTCTGGAAAAGAAAGAAAGTTGTCACAGACAAGCTGCATTTTGTCACTGTCCAACTTCATGGTCAGTATTATGGGGAGAATGTAATCAGTAGAGGTATCACCTGTATTATGGGGAGAATGTAATCAGTAGAGGTATCACCTGTATTATGGGGAGAATGTAATCAGTAGAGGTATCACCTGTATTATGGGGAAAATGTAATCAGTAGAGGTATCACCTGTATATGGGGAGAATGTAATCAGTAGTGGTATCACCTGTATTATGACTATTAGGTGGGTCTGTTCAAGGGGCTCAGGTTGCCCACCTATTCTTCTGAGCATTATTGAGTCGTTGACATGAAAGACACCATTATCTTCGACGGCGCGTCCTCAGAGGAGCTCGCAATGAAGTGCGGAGTAAAACAAGGCTGTGTACTTGCTCCAACCCTCTTTGGAATATATTTCTCACTTCTCTTGAGGCATGCATTCCGTGGCCAGGAAGGTGGTATCTTCATTTACTCTCGCACAGATGGTGGCCTATTCAATTCCCAAAGGCTGAAAGCCAAGACCAAAATAAACAGGGTGATGATGAGAGAACTGCTCTTTGCGGATGATGCCGCAATTATGACTCACTTAGAGGAGGAACTGCAAATCTTACTATCTGCATTTTCGGATGTGCTGTGAGTTCGGGTTAACAATCAGCAAAACAAAAACGCAAGTTATGGTCCAGGGTGCAAATAAACCACCAGTAATCTCCATTGATGATGAAGTTCTCGATGTAGTAAATCATTTGACGTACTTGGGATCCTCAGTAAATAATAGAGTTTCGCTGGAACAAGAGATCAATATCAGGTAGGAAAGGCAGCAACAACAATAGGCAGATTAAGAAAAAGGGTCTGGGAGAACAAGAAGCTCGCTGTTAAAACAAAAACATTTGTTTACCAGGTCTATGACCTCAGCACTCTTCTTTACGGCAGTGAGACATGGTCTACCTACATGCTCCAGGAGAGGAGGCTAGACAGCTATCACATGGTCTACCTACATGCACCAGGAGAGGAGGCTAGACAGCTATCACATGAGGTCTACCTACATGCACCAGGAGAGGCGGCTAAACAGCTATCACATGGTCTACCTACATGCACCAGGAGAGGTGGCTAAACATCTATCACATGGTCTACCTACATGCACCAGGAGAGGCGGCTAAACAGCTATCACATGAGGTCTACCTACATGCACCAGGAGAGGCGGCTAAACAGCTATCACATGGTCTACCTACATGCACCAGGAGAGGAGGCTAAACAGCTATCACATGAGGTCTACCTACATGCACCAGGAGAGGTGGCTAAACAGCTATCACATGAGGTCTACCTACATGCACCAGGAGAGGTGGCTAAACAGCTATCACATGAGGTCTACCTACATGCACCAGGAGAGGCGGCTAAACAGCTATCACATGGTCTACCTACATGCACCAGGAGAGGAGGCTAAACAGCTATCACATGAGGTCTACCTACATGCACCAGGAGAGGCGGCTAAACAGCTATCACATGAGGTCTACCTACATGCACCAGGAGAGGTGGCTAAACAGCTATCACATGAGGTCTACCTACATGCACCAGGAGAGGCGGCTAAACAGCTATCACATGAGGTCTACCTACATGCACCAGGAGAGGTGGCTAAACAGCTATCACATGAGGTCTACCTACATGCACCAGGAGAGGAGGCTAAACAGCTATCACATGAGGTCTACCTACATGCACCAGGAGAGGTGGCTAAACAGCTATCACATGAGGTCTACCTACATGCACCAGGAGAGGTGGCTAAACAGCTATCACATGAGGTCTACCTACATGCACCAGGAGAGGAGGCTAAACAGCTATCACATGAGGTCTACCTACATGCACCAGGAGAGGTGGCTAAACAGCTATCACATGAGGTCTACCTACATGCACCAGGAGAGGTGGCTAAACAGCTATCACATGAGGTCTACCTACATGCACCAGGAGAGGAGGCTAAACAGCTATCACATGAGGTCTACCTACATGCACCAGGAGAGGTGGCTAAACAGCTATCACATGAGGTCTACCTACATGCACCAGGAGAGGTGGCTAAACAGCTATCACATGAGGTCTACCTACATGCACCAGGAGAGGCGGCTAAACAGCTATCACATGAGGTCTACCTACATGCACCAGGAGAGGTGGCTAAACAGCTATCACATGAGGTCTACCTACATGCACCAGGAGAGGTGGCTAAACAGCTATCACATGAGGTCTACCTACATGCACCAGGAGAGGTGGCTAAACAGCTATCACATGAGGTCTACCTACATGCACCAGGAGAGGTGGCTAAACAGCTATCACATGAGGTCTACCTACATGCACCAGGAGAGGCGGCTAAACAGCTATCACATGAGGTCTACCTACATGCACCAGGAGAGGTGGCTAAACAGCTATCACATGAGGTCTACCTACATGCACCAGGAGAGGTGGCTAAACAGCTATCACATGAGGTCTACCTACATGCACCAGGAGAGGTGGCTAAACAGCTATCACATGAGGTCTACCTACATGCACCAGGAGAGGTGGCTAAACAGCTATCACATGAGGTCTACCTACATGCACCAGGAGAGGCGGCTAAACAGCTATCACATGAGGTGCCTGTCCTGAATCCTGGGGGCTGGGTTGCAAGACAAGATCACCAACACATAGGTGCTGGAGAGAACAGGCACTGTCACAATCTTTCCCACGCTTAGTCATCGAAGGCTCCGATGGCTGGGACACATTCAGAGGATGGATGATGGCAGAATACCAAAATATCTTCTCTGTGGGGAATTACAGTTGGGGAAAAGGTCTAGGGGCCGGCCACTACTTCGGAACAAGGATGTATGCAAGCGGGATATGAATGACGCAGGTTTCGGTTTGGAATCATGGAAACAGGACGCCATGGATCGTGTTACATGGCGGGGCAGGATTAAGCATGGAATACAGACAAAGGAGATACTGATGGCTGATAGGGTAAAGGCTCAGAGTTTGAGAAGATACGCCACACCATGCGATGCTAAAAACGGTCCTGACTTTCCTTGCACACACCGTGGAAGACACTTCTCTGCCCGGATTGGTCTACGAGTCACATTCGTTACCGTCATGGACTGTTATTACATACCTTTTTTTCAAAGCACAATTACTATCGTCTGACAAGACGGACAGAGCCAATGATGATTATGACAAGAAAACAGTAGTATCACCTGTATGTCATACATGGGCTTAGCAACCTTATCATGTAATACCATTTCCACCCCTAAAACCACAACTGCAAATGTTTGGATACAGGCTTTCTGAAAGGGGTCAGTTTTAGCTGTCCTTGCTCTAGCAGCTGAGCTACACACACATTTGATGGATGTACACAAGCCCAGTCTGCCCAGGGGCTAACAGCTGAGACCTGACACAAGCCACCTATATCAAGGGACAGAACATGACCAGGGCTGAGACACAAGCCACCTATATCAAGGGACAGAACATGACCAGGGCTGAGACACAAGCCACCTATATCAAGGGACAGAACATGACCAGGGCTGAGACACAAGCCACCTATATCAAGGGACAGAACATGACCAGGTCTGAGACACAAGCCACCTATATCAAGGGACAGAACATGACCAGGGCTGAGACACAAGCCACCTATATCAAGGGACAGAACATGACCAGGTCTGAGACACAAGCCACCTATATCAAGGGACAGAACATGACCAGGTCTGAGACACAAGCCACCTATATCAAGGGACAGAACATGACCAGGGCTGAGACACAAGCCACCTATATCAAGGGACAGAACATGACCAGGGCTGAGACACAAGCCACCTATATCAAGGGACAGAACATGACCAGGGCTGAGACACAAGCCACCTATATCAAGGGACAGAACATGACCAGGGCTGAGACACAGCCACCTATACCTAGGGACAGAACATGACCAGAACCATTTTTTAATGGATGGTTTCACTTGTCAAAGTGGCACGACCTTGCAGTGTCATAAATCCGAACACAATCATGCCTGGAATGCGATTCACAATACTATGTACTTACTCCCCCTGTCCCGAGCACCATGCCAGACATGGTTCCAATATTCTGCTCCGTGAACTGCCTTGCCCTTCCCCACTCAAGAGGTGACAGTCAAAGCACATCATCAGGACCAGCTTTGTTGTTTATCATTTGATGTATTGTATAATGTAATTCCTCTTTGGAGAAGGGTGTCGCTAATGTGTTATTCCCAAATGTACAATCCCACTGGACCTGTGTTTTAAGTGGTTTCCTCATCCAGTGGTCTTTCTGGTAAGGGATCACTTGCATTATGGCTGCTGGATCACTCGCTGGGTCGTTACTTAGATTTTTTTTTAAACTGCTTCTGACATGGCACTGAATGTCTTATTTATCCAAACATATTTGAATGTTACTTGTGAGCTCAACAACAGACAGCCCGTATATCTCTTGTTCTAGTTAGAGTAAACGCCTGGGGTTTCATACGCACATAGAGCAAGGTCCTCTCTCTCATCAACTGTCTGTCTCACAAGAAAACATACAAGTCAGGACCAGATGTAGCTTCTAGTGCACTCCCACGTGAGCCTTGATGTTTGCCCAGGCATAAACTGTAGTTATATTGTCTTTGTTGCGCCCCCCCCCCCCCCCCCGAATGTTGACACCAGCCTCAGTGAGCCCTGAATGTTGACATCTCTACCATCATGGTCTTTATATTACTTCTGACTACATTGAAGTACAACAACTGAAACACCTCCCATCCAACAACAACTGAAACACCTCCCACCCAACAACAACTGAAACACCTCCCACCCAACAACAACCCCACTACTGTAAGCACGCAGCCACTCACCAATGAAGTCGATCACCGCGTACTGGGAGCCCTTCTCATTGACAGCTGTGCACCTGTACCTGCCAAAGTCACTGGCAATCACGTTACTGATATCCAGTATGCTGGTTATACGGTTGGATGCTCCGGGGATGTTCCGTATCTCTGCCCTGTAGGTAGATCAGACAGGCATACATTCAGCTCAGCTGTTCATATTTTCTGTGTGAGTTATAACAAGTGTCATGCCATCTTACCACACTGACCAGTGGTAACAACATTACATTATAACATCCTGGGCCTGACCCAACAACACAGGTGAGACATTAGACATCAGGTGTGACAGCAGACATCAGGTGTGACAGCAGACATCAGGTGAGACATTAGACATCAGGTGTGACAGCAGACATCAGGTGTGACAGCAGACATCAGGTGAGACATTAGACATCAGGTGTGACAGCAGACATCAGGTGTGACAGCAGACATCAGGTGAGACATTAGACATCAGGTGTGACAGCAGACATCAGGTGTGACAGCAGACATCAGGTGAGACATTAGACATCAGGTGTGACAGCAGACATCAGGAATGACAGCAGACATCAGGTATGACAGCAGACATCAGACGTCATGTGTTAGGGATCAAGATGCTGAGCAGCGCATGAGCTACAGCGGTCAGTGACCCAGACATGATCAAGACCCTCATCTGTTTCCTAGATGTGACCTTAAAAACGTGCTGCACTAGTGTAGGATGGCTAATAGAATAGGCATTACGGATGAAGGCTAAACTAAAGGGACTGCACTCTATCATCATTTATAACACAAGGCCATTTTATGAGGAACACCAGAAAGAGATATTTTGATATAACCAGAAGTGAAATCGAACAAGGCCATTAGAAAATTGTAGGACAAATATGTGGACATGACACAGAGAAAACAGTAGAACAATAGCTGGACATGACAGAGAAAATAGAAACAAAAAAATTAGTAAATGACCATTAAATATGACAAATGACAATAAAGTGACATGTTTCTAAAAGTGTATCCATTTGTCTACATGCTTAAACTTGCCATTTGTATTTGTGTATGTATCAGGAGATTTCATTATTTTTTATTGTAAATGGTACTATATAAGTGAAAAAGAGTTTTCTCTGTGTCCTTAGGAGTTGGGGATGTTTTACTGAATATGTGGACCAGGGTGAACAGACATAAATCACTAAATATAGCCTTGCGAACCTGGAGGTGCTTGTCACAGGAAATTCTTCCTTCGTCCATGAGATTTGTTCAGGGACGGGGGGTGGATATCCCTTGATGTTGCAAACCAGCTTCCTCATGTATCCGATGGCCTGGGTGACTGTAGGCACACTGGCCACCACCTCTGGTCGAACTAGAACAAAATCAGTTCGTGGAAGAAATATTAAATAAATGCTTGCTGTCTTCGAGATGATCAGATACACGGATATCACAACGATGACCCAACACCCACATGTTCTAGCCCACACACACGTATGTATGTGGCATCAATTGTCAATTATGTTATCAAATGTTTCAAACATAACAATAAACATATGACCCCACCTTATCCACAAAGTCCTACACATGACCCCACCTTATCCACAATGTCCTACACATGACCCCCACCTTATCCACAAAGTCCCACACAAGACCCCACTGCCAGTGACAAAGACTACATGCAGCCACGATGTGACCATCTCATCCACTACTATGTTCACAAACGTACTAACAAACTAACTTGTTAAGGTGTCACTCATGATATAAAACAGCGGCAGCTACAAACAGTTAGTGTGTGAAACTTACAGCTGACAACCACTCTAATCTCCCTGGTGTCCACGCCAGCAGAGTTCTCCGCAGTGCACTTGTATATCCCAGCATGGTCTGCTTGGACACGGCTAACTATCAGTACGTTACCCTGCAGAACAGAAGGATACGGCTGATCAAATAAATGGGCTATCCAACCAAAGCTCTATCCCTGGACTCATAAACACAGGAATATCCAAATGTCGAACCTATGATCTATAGAACATCACATTATCTACAGAAAAAACCACACATGTTCTATAGAACATCACATTATCTACATAAGAAATAACATGTTCAATAAAATGTCCCATTATCTACACAAGACATCCAACAGACAGACAAAAAGTGTGTCTTCAATGACCTGAAACTCTGTACCACCGCTAGGCAGACGTTCACCAGCCATCCTGGTCCAACTAATGAGAGGAGTCGGCCTGCCAGTCGCGTAGCACTCGAGCCTAGCAGAGTCGTCAGCATTTTTCGACATGTCGCTGCTGGTGTCCAGGTCGGAGATTTGGGGCTTTTCTGTGGATCACACAATTAACAAACTAAGCACAAGTCCACCACAACATACCAGGGCATCTCTTTGAGACAATCATACCAGGAAATCTCTCAGAGACAATCATACCAGGAAATCTCTGAGACAATCATACCAGGAAATCTCTCTGAGACAATCATACCAGGAAATCTCTGAGACAATCATACCAGGAAATCTCTGAGACAATCATACCAGGAAATCTCTGAGACAATCATACAACATACCAGGGCATCTCTTTGAGACAATCATACCAGGAAATCTCTGAGACAATCATACCAGGAAATCTCTGAGACAATCATACCAGGAAATCTCTGAGACAATCATACCAGGAAATCTCTGAGACAATCATACCAGGAAATCTCTCTGAGACAATCATACCAGGAAATCTCTGAGACAATCATACCAGGAAATCTCTCTAAGACAATTTATTGAGATATAAACTTACGGATGATCCGGAGCTCTCTCTGGTCGGGGACATAGTTCTGGGTGACGACCTGCACCTTACATATGTACTGCCCCTCGTCTGACACCTGAGCATTCTGAATTCGGAGTCGCCAGGCAGTTGGAGAAGGCTTATCCAGTGCCCACCTGAAGGCATCCAGGGATCTTGTTGCTGTAGAAATCTGAATAGGGGTGGAGTTTGTTCTGGTCTGCATCATCCACAGGACCTGCACAGAAAACATTCACAATCAATATCTCACAAACATCATCCACAGGACCTGCACAGAAAACATTCACAATCAATATCTCACAAACATCATCCACACAAAGATGAGGTTTATGCCAAGATGTCACATGTCAATTATTAGAGATATGAGGTTTATGCCAAGATGTGAAATATTACTAGTGATATGGGATCCAAATTGGGCAGTGATCGCAGAATACAAGACACATATCCTCTCCTGCCTAAGTCTACCTCAACTACGCATTAGTGGATCCTGTTATACCTAGTAGTCTTGTCAAATGTTGGGTGTTAACCCCAGCGGGAGGTAAGATGGGACAGCAAGCGAGGTTAAGATGAAGTCTGAGCCCCCGGCCAGATGGGGGAGGTGGAGAACACTCCACCACAGAACAGGTGCTGAAGGTACCAAGCCAGGAGGCGGAGCACACTCCACCACAGAACAGGTGCTGAAGACAGAGGAACCAAGTCAGGAGACGCACTAGTAACCACGGTACCGTGCAACCCGCCCGACCCCTTGTCTTGTAAGTCTGCACAAAAGTAAAAAAATAATAGATATGGTGCGGCACTGTGAAGTTCCTCCAGACAGGAGCACTGCTGGGTTCTGAGCCTCGACAGAACCCACCATCAGCTACGACTTGGAAGTATATAGGTCTAAATAGATGATGAGCCGGTATATCTGGGCATCACATGTGGAGGCCTCATATTGAAAACACTGAGGCAAAGGCAAGGACAACACTGGCAATATTGAGGAAAGTGGCTGGGTCAAATTGGGAAGTGAATAAAACAACACTTAATAAGGTCTGTAATGGGGTAATAAGACCAATAGTGGACTATGGATCAGCAGCATACTCCACAGCAGCCAAATGACACCTACAGACCTGTCATGCTCCACAGCACCCAAACGACACCTACAAACCTTAGATAAGGTGCAAAACCAAGCGCTTATTGTGACCACGGATGCCATAAAATCAACTCCAATAAATGAAATGAAAAAAAAAAGCACAGAAATCCCACCTCTATACTAAAGATGGGACACCAACACCAGGACATAACAGCTCTATCCTATAAACGGGACACCAAGACCACGATACAAGCAGAAAAATACAAAAACATGCCAGCACACCTGATGAAGACCATATTCTGATTTTTGACAGTGGAAGATTGAAGAGAAGTAGCTATGTAAATCGGTCTAAAAAACTAATGAGAACATATAAAGATGAATTACCAGACGCCACTAAGGAGGTAAATCCAATGCCCCTTCCAACCCCATGGGAACAACACCAAAACCTCAGCATAAAAACATCCATAACTGACACCTACCCCATGGAAGACCAACATGATCTCCAAAAGAAACCAGCAGCATGTGACATGATCGGTGAACTGTACCCTAGAGAAGCATGGATCCAGGTATATACTGATTACAGACTCTGTAGTCTTCTAAACCAGTATAAAGACGTTAAGTTTTAAGTTTGATGGATCAGCAAACTGTACCCCAGAGAAGCATGGATCCAGGTACATACTGATGGATCAGCAACATGAGCAGTGAACTGTACCCCAGAGAAGCAAGGATCCAGGTATCCACTGATGGATCAGCATCAAGAGCAGTGAAGAATGGAGGTGAAGGAATCTACGTTGTCTACCCAAATCAAGAGAATGAAACCACTAGATCATCCACTGGAAAATTCTGTTCAAACTACTCGGCTGAAGTACAGTCACTAATTGTTGCTGCAGAAATGACTAGCAACACAAGAAGCGAATGTCAGCAGGTTATATTCCTTACAGATGTAATGTCAGTTCTGTCAGCAGGTTATATTCCTTACAGATGTAATGTCAGTTCTGTCAGCAGGTTATATTCCTTACAGATGTAATGTCAGTTCTGTCAGCAGGTTGTATTCCGTACAGATGTAATGTCAGTTCTGTCAGCAGGTTGTATTTCCTACATATGTAATGTCAGTTCTGTCCGCAGGTTGTAATCCTTACAGATGTAATGTCAGTTCTGTCAGCAGGTTATATTCCGTACAGATGTAATGTCAGTTCTGTCAGCAGGTTGTATTTCCTACATATGTAATGTCAGTTCTGTCCGCAGGTTGTAATCCTTACAGATGTAATGTCAGTTCTGCCAGCAGTTTGTATTCCCTACAGATGCCGTGTTAGTTCTGCAAGCCCCCCAAAATGATAAACTGCTAGAACTTAAGAAAGCCTTAGATGAACTAAAAGTCAAGCGAAGGGTAGTTCTACGGTGGATACCATGACACTGTGGCATACCAGGAAATGAGACAGCAGTCAGGTTGGCAAAGGAGGAAGCAACACAAGAACAAAACCAACAAACAATCACCTTCAAAGAAAAGAAGACACTGTTCCAAACAATAAGGAAAGTTGACCAAACAAAAGACAACTATCACTGTCTTGATCGAGCAGAACAAGTGATCCTGTTCCGCTTGAGAGTGGGACATAACAAATTTCCACCATCGCCAATGTGTATGTGTGGGCAGGCAGCACAGACACCTGAACATATCCTGCAAGACTGTTATATAATTAGCCAATGGTGTACTGAGCACTGGCCCACAGAGACAAGATATCCACACAAAGCTGTTTGGAAGCCCTAAGAATTCTCCACTACAGCAGAGAACCATTTGTTGTTTATGGCACACACATTTTCTTTTGGTTGTTCTCTTGGTCTGGCCAACTGCCTGAGTGTATCATTAAAACCTCACTGAGGATGTCAGAGAATGGGGGCAGTGGGTGATATGATAACTCAGGATGTCAGAGAATGGATAGTAGAACTTTGGAGAGGGATGTGGAAGTGTGTGGTAGAAGTCTAGTGTGGAATGGTACTAGTGTATGGTAGAAGTCTAGTGTGGAATGGTACTAGTGTATGGTAGAAGTCTAGTGTGGAATGGTACTAGTGTATGGTAGAAGTCTAGTGTGGAATGGTACTAGTGTATGGTAGAAGTCTAGTGTGGAATGGTACTAGTGTATGGTGGAAGTCTAGTGTGGAATGGTACTAGTGTATGGTAGAAGTCTAGTGTGGAATGGTACTAGTGTATGGTAGAAGTCTAGTGTGGAATGACTGTGATGAAGCATCCATGCATCTAGTAAAACACGTGGCTGACATCCATACGTCTAGTAAAACATGTGGCTGACATCCATACGTCTAGTAAAACATGTGGCTGACATCCATACGTCTAGTAAAACATGTGGCTGACATCCATACGTCTAGTAAAACATGTGGCTGACATCTATCAACTGGACACACAAGAAATCTTGTGCTTACGTTGATGCCCACTGGCTTATTCTCCACGATGCAGGTCAGCTGAACATCCTTGTCCTTCTCCTGGATGATATACCCAGTCAATGGATCAATGGGAGGGTCTGTGGCGATGATCTTGACCTTGGGGTCATCAGCAAGAACTGCAAGAAGATACAGCGATCCAAGGGTCTTCATTTCATAAAAATAACAAACACAGATCATCTCTTGTAATGTGCCCGCTGTTCAAACAAGGTTAAAACAAGCGACGGCAACAATCACACACACACAAGTGTCATTTAACCAGTAAGAAAACACACACCAGCCTACAACATAAAAGGATCTATGGTAATTAGCAATCCACGGACAGCCAGGCGATGAGTGTGCCTCACTGGAAGAAAGATACGAGCTTGGAGTTTCTGTCAACCAGACACCTCAAATATGGTCTCAACACTAGCTTTACTTATGGTTCTGTCAACTGGACACCTAAGAAATGGTCTCAACACTAGCTTTACTTATGGTTCTGTCAACTGGACACCTAAGAAATGGTCTCAACACTAGCTTTACTTATGGTTCTGTCAACTGGACACCTAAGAAATGGTCTCAACACTAGCTTTACTTATGGTTCTGTCAACTGGACACCTAAGAAATGGTCTCAACACTAGCTTTACTTATGGTTCTGTCAACTGGACACCTAAGAAATGGTCTCAACACTAGCTTTACTTATGGTTCTGTCAACTGGACACCTAAGAAATGGTCTCAACACTAGCTTTACTTATGGTTCTGCCAACTGGACACCTAAGAAATGGTCTCAACACTAGCTTTACTTATGGTTCTGTCAACTGGACACCTAAGAAATGGTCTCAACACTAGCTTTACTTATGGTTCTGTCAACTGGACACCTAAGAAATGGTCTCAACACTAGCTTTACTTATGGTTCTGTCAACTGGACACCTAAGAAATGGTCTCAACACTAGCTTTACTTATGGTTCTGTCAACTGGACACCTAAGAAATGGTCTCAACACTAGCTTTACTTATGGTTCTGTCAACTGGACACCTAAGAAATGGTCTCAACACTAGCTTTACTTATGGTTCTGTCAACTGGACACCTAAGAAATGGTCTAAACACTAGCTTTACTTATGGTTCTGCCAACTGGACACCTAAGAAATGGTCTCAACACTAGCTTTACTTATGGTTCTGTCAACTGGACACCTAAGAAATGGTCTCAACACTAGCTTTACTTATGGTTCTGTCAACTGGACACCTAAGAAATGGTCTCAACACTTACTTAAGTTTTAGTTTGTTCGAGGAATCACCATTATTGACCTCATCCGTGCTCTGATCTTCCCCAGATTTGTCTGCAGATTCTCAGCACACTACACCAACTAGCACAGATGAGGATCCACTAACAGAGAGGGCAGATTTTTTAACATAATTTTGGATTTGCACGGGCAGCGGCTAGTAAGCCTACTCTTTTCATTTTCCAACTGCTGACGGATTTTTAACGCATGCAACACAGCACACAGGTGTATGATTTCTGAGAAAGAGCAGAAAGATCCCATGACAAAAATCCGTCTCCACCGTGATTTGAACCACCTCTAGCACCAGAGGCCGACATCTTACACTCAATCACTGATGACCAACTGCAGCAACTCTGAAACATAGACATGCTCGAATCTCACCCTAGAATATAGACATGCTCGAATCTCACCATGGAACACTATTATTGCTCATTCCCACAATCAATCAGTTTCTGCTGGTGCCCTTGGTCTAAAAGCTGCACCTATATGTCCTGTATTAATGCATTATGGTTACTCGATGTTCTCTGATGCCCACCCCTTCCCTCCAATTTGGTTATGGTCGAGTAGCACGAATGATGAGTTGCTTGGAATCTGTGTAACACAGTTTACATTCCACAAGTTTTCTTTGGTTGTGTTGATATGATCAAGTGATTTTTCTTTGTGTGTTCACGAGTCCTGGGTTGATGTGTTCTCTAGGAGTATGGTGCTGTTAGTCTTAATCTGGCTTGGTATTAACAAAAATTGGTTTTTTTTGGTGCTCACCTTATTTCTCAATTCCCCAAGGCGGTGTGCCGTACAATGTTTTTATTTTGCGACTGTCGGCCCAGTGCATCCGACTTCTGCTTCCTCATGTATTTTCTAAGGGTTTGCTTCCCTGGGGTAACCGGTGGTAACATGATTGTGAGCCATGTCACTTAACCACTATCCAACGCCGTCCCCTGGAGGCTTGGTGTGTACCTGGCTTGCTAACCTTAATCTGGGTTGGGGGCTTGGTGTGTGCCTGGCTGGTTAACCCTAATCTGGGTTGGGGGCTTGGTGTGTGCCTGGCTGGCTAACCCTAATCTGGAGGTACCAGTATTATTCATCTAACTTGTTAACCTGATTATAACCCTAATGTGGGGTCTGGGTTTGACATGTTAGCCCTAATATGGGGTCTGGGTTTGACTTGTTAGCCCTACTGTGGAGTCTGGGTTTGACTTGTTAGCCCTAATGTGGAGTCTGGGTTTGACATGTTAGCCCTAATATGGGGTCTGGGTTTGACTTGTTAGCCCTAATATGGGAGCTAGGTTTGACTTGTTAGCCCTAATATGGGAGCTAGGTTTGACTTGTTAGCCCTAATATGGGAGCTAGGTTTGACTTGTCTTGTTAGCCCTAATATGGGAGCTAGGTTTGACTTGTTAGCCCTAATATGGGAGCTAGGTTTTACTTGTTAGCCCTAATATGGGAGCTAGGTTTAACTTGTCTTGTTAGCCCTAATATGGGAGCTAGGTTTGACTTGTTAGCCCTTATATGGGAGAACAATTTGACTTGTTAGCCCTTATATGGGAGCTAGGTTTGACTTGTTAGCCCTAATATGGGAGCTAGGTTTGACTTGTTAGCCCTAATATGGGGTCGGGGTTTGACTTGTTAGCCCTACTAATATAACCCTCATGTGGGGTTTGGACCTAACCTGATTATTACTTAGTCCCAACCAGAGAATGTTAATCATTACTGATGTTTATTAGTTATGTTAAATGTGTGATTGTGATGTATCCAACACTGCGAATACACATTGACATTACACACTGATTTGAAAAATGCATTCTTTCTATGATTTTACATTACACACTACCTGCAGTAGAGCGGGTTGTCTTGAGTCAGACTAACACACAACAGACAAACTAACACTGGCATTATTAAGTGGCATGTGTACTAAAGGCAAGACATGTGGTACCCTTTGATGTTCAAGTAAAGTATAGCGGGATGTGTGCTGGACTTGATGACCAATAGTTAGGACACAGATCACCTGGTCTCACAGACACAATAAATGTCCGAACCCTGGCACTCCCGACTCCTTGTCGGTGACAGTTGACACTGACGACACGACAGCAAACGCGGAAGTGCCATTATTTTCGGAAAGGGCCATTTGCTTCGAGCAGTCTTTCCTCCCAGAAACAAGCTACCACCCCGCTACAGTTCGCTTACCTGTGAGGACACATGACATAAGAAGATATGCAATCATTCTCAAGGAAGCCATGATCGCTGGCTACACTGGAGACTTGTAAGACGCTGACAAGTTTTCAATTTCCAACTTCACCGTCATGTAGGGTAACCTTGTTGACCAAAATGCCACTTCCTGTTGTTGACGCATGCTCACAGACAGGTGTTTCTGGTCACGTGATCTCAGGTGAGTCTTGTACGCAGCCCTACCTGTCACCTCTACTTCCTGCTTCCGTTGTTGTACCTGCTACAAACAGGCAGGACTCTACATTCTACATAGAGGAAAATGAAACCCTCACTAGGAATCATTTTGTTGGCGCTATGTGTGACACAAGGTAAAACAGCGGATCTGGTGGTTTGTAAACAAATGTAGAGTGTGTCAAACAGAAGATGGTATGAGCTATGTACATCAGTCGACTAAATCATTTAGTAAATCATGACATGTAATAAGTTTGAGTGATGTCAAAAGTTGTATCGTAAAGGACGCGGGGACAGTTCAGGTGTAAGTCAGCCTCGCTCGTCCTCATGTCTTGCACATACAACACGGTCAGAGAAAACGTAGAGCATTTCAAGATATTTTAAATATCAGGTGTGTTTCACGAGTCCTGCAATATTTATTGTCGCCCAAATCAGATTCAACGATATGGTGATATGGTCGATGTGATATGGTCGATGGCACATATTTGTCAAAGCAGAACTTCCGCTACCCTTTTCTCATAGTCATCCTAACAACTCTGGGCCAAATCGATGGTTTACCCTGGCCCACAGCGACGGTTTAACCGGGCCCAAAGCGACGGTTTACCTGGGCCCACATTGTGGCTAGAGGACCTTGTGGGATGATCACCGACTCCTTTTATGTTGTACCACTGGACTAAGTCTAAACTAACACTACACACACACAGTACATACAAAAACAGTCATTTTCAGTCTGTAGGACTGGCCTCGTATTCACACCTCAACAACTGGTCCCCACGAACCATCTTTTTATTCCTGACATTCTACACTACCTAGTTCTTGCATGGATTTCCTACCATAGGCATGCAGGTGCTTGTTGGTGTTCAGTCCAAGCTTCGTTTTCAATACTAACATAGGAAGTTCCACATTACTTCGTGTCCAGTTTGACTGGGCATGTCTGGGATTTTACTCATGGTGACCACTTCGTTCTCCACGTACAGAAAGGGTAGATCTAACTGCAACAGTCGAATACATTATAAACAGATATATGCAATGGCCAATACGTCCTAAGATTGCCTAAAGGATTAGGTCTGGGGTGGAAAGTGCGTGTCTTTCCTTGTAGAATAAAAAGAGGTAACACTTTAAATCAAACAGAAAATGTGCATACATTTCAAATAATACACGCTCCTTTCTCCCCCTCCCCGCCCTTTCCCATGTGTTGGAATAAGAATTAATATGTGTCCTGTCAATGGAACATTACTGAAGATAAGTTGGACTCGGGTGAATGACATTGTGGGAAAGTTTTGTAGTGGAAGAAACAATTCCATAGGGAAGGAGAAGCGAATGACACTGTCTCTTTGACATGAATTGTGTAGCTGTACTTCCTATTCCATGTTCAAATGGTCTAAAGTGTATGTTAGGCCATGTGTGAATTACATTTGTTAGGTGTAAACATCTAATATAAGTGTGATTTTAAATAAAAAGAGAATTCTGTCTGAAGATTTGATGATACTAACATTGTGTGTGTGATAACGTGTTATTCTTTCTGTTTGCAGTTTTAGGTCAAAATCCAGAGATAGTGGACGAAATCTGGCCAGAAGTGCAACCAATAGGTCGAATAGCTCGCATCAACTGCACCGTAGTTCGTCTCAACACTAACAGAGTGAGTGTCTGTTACCTGTCTCTTACATTGGAACAATCTTTGATGGCAGCTTTCTGTCTCTTACATTGGAACAATCTTTGATGGCAGCTTTCTGTCTCTTACATTGGAACAATCTTTGATGGCAGCTTTCTGTCTCTTACATTGGAACAATCTTTGATGGCAGCTTTCTGTCTCTTACATTGGAACAATCTTTGATGGCAGCTTTCTGTCTCTTACATTGGAACAATCTTTGAGGGCAGCTTTCTGTCTCTTACATTGGAACAATCTTTGAGGGCAGCTTTCTGTCTCTTACATTGGAACAATCTTTGATGGCAGCTTTCTGTCTCTTACATTGGAACAATCTTTGAGGGCAGCTTTCTGTCTCTTACATTGGAACAATCTTTGATGGCAGCTTTCTGTCTCTTACATTGGAACAATCTTTGATGGCAGCTTTCTGTCTCTTACATTGGAACAATCTTTGAGGGCAGCTTTCTGTCTCTTACATTGGAACAATCTTTGATGGCAGCTTTCTGTCTCTTACATTGGAACAATCTTTGATGGCAGCTTTCTGTCTCTTACATTGGAACAATCTTTGAGGGCAGCTTTCTGTCTCTTACATTGGAACAATCTTTGATGGCAGCTTTCTGTCTCTTACATTGGAACAATCTTTGATGGCAGCTTTCTGTCTCTTACATTGGAACAATCTTTGAGGGCAGCTTTCTGTCTCTTACATTGGAACAATCTTTGATGGCAGCTTTCTGTCTCTTACATTGGAACAATCTTTGATGGCAGCTTTCTGTCTCTTACATTGGAACAATCTTTGATGGCAGCTTTCTGTCTCTTACATTGGAACAATCTTTGATGGCAGCTTTCTGTCTCTTACATTGGAACAATCTTTGATGGCAGCTTTCTGTCTCTTACATTGGAACAATCTTTGATGGCAGCTTTCTGTCTCTTACATTGGAACAATCTTTGATGGCAGCTTTCTGTCTCTTACATTGGAACAATCTTTGATGGCAGCTTTCTGTCTCTTACATTGGAACAATCTTTGATGGCAGCTTTCTGTCTCTTACATTGGAACAATCTTTGATGGCAGCTTTCTGTCTCTTACATTGGAACAATCTTTGATGGCAGCTTTCTGTCTCTTACATTGGAACAATCTTTGATGGCAGCTTTCTGTCTCTTACATTGGAACAATCTTTGATGGCAGCTTTCTGTCTCTTACATTGGAACACTCTTCTTGCAGCTCAAGCTGATGCTGCATCCACCGAGATCTGTCCCGGTGTTCTTGTATTACAGAACTGTCTCTTCCCTGTAGGGTCAGTTCAAGAAGATACACTGGCTTAGTTTGTTCAATACTACAGTCACAATTGTATGGCCTTAAAAGGGGAGAGTGAGGGGTCACTTAGCTGGGTTCTTGTCTCTAAAGAAACAAGCCTAGAAGGATGAGGTTTAGAGTCCCACAAATTTCAAACATCCCCTGGTCTCAAAAGTCGTGAAGTTCCTGCCCAATACCTAACCCATTCCCTCCCCCCTCCGCAAGCTTAGTAAGCAGCAGGAAGTAAATATTGCAGATTAAAGAATGTATGATGGATAGCCTTCAGCTACCTGGCAGCAGGTAACATCTGCCTGTACCAGGATTCCAAGTCAAGAGAAGCTTCAAACAACAGTCGAGTTCAGCACGTCAGTGTCAATCAAAGATACAAGCTCAGGGAGAAGAGTCTCCTGACAGACCTCGGAGGTCTCCCTCCCTCTCTGGGTATGTCTCCTCTCTGAGACTTTACACAATGAGCTGACAGACCTCGGAGGTCTCCCTCCCTCTCTGAGACTTTACACAATAAGCTGACAGACCTCGGTGGTCTCCCTCCCTCTCTGAGGCTCCACATAAAAAATGTCAGCAGTCTAGCCATATGTTTGTTGTTTTCTAAACTTGATATTTTCTGTTCTTGACTCTTGACAAATTGTCTCTGGTAGTTGATTTGAAGTGGACCACTACACATCTTGGACATACTGTAGAAAGTGTTCTTGGGTACTCCTTGCCGTAGTGCAATTCAAGGTTTGCCAGCATGCTCACCACTACAAGGATCAGAGTATTGACCCCACCTCATCAGCCTGTGTCTGGCCAGCTGGGATGTCAGGCATGACCCTAAAGCTTGCAACTACAAGCGCACTTTCTCCATTAGAAGAGTTTTTCTGTAATGGGCTTTCTTGGTTTCCAGGATGAGGAAGGTGGGTTCAAGTTCTTAGAATGCAAAGGGCAGTTTCAGCTGTCACATTCTGTGTAAATCTGGTCGAATAGGGTGTGTCTTGGCATGTTGTTGCTCACGTACTCCTCTCCCGCATCCACCCCCTTTGCTGAAAAGAAATCAGCTCCCCCGTCAGTCTGGCTTATTCTTCTTTCTTCTTCTTCATCGTACGCAGTCAGACAGTAACCATTATTTTTTCGAAAAAAGCGGCAGTCATCCTGAGGCTGTCGACACTGCCATAGAGCTTGTCTAGTGTTGCCACATCTGATCCTCGTATGTCGGGCAGTTTTGCAGCAAATGCTCAGCGGTCATTTTCCCAGTACCACATGGGCATTCGTCGGTGCCACCTATCTTCAATTTGTTGAATAGGGGGTACCTCAGTCTATTGTGGCCAGTGCAAAGTCTGAAGACCACGACCTGCTCTCTTCTGTTCAACTGGTAATATGCATCGTTTTTGGTGTAACCAGTATGTTCGGTTTCCCATTTGGTCATGTATCTAGCTCTAAAAAGCCGCTTTGACCCTTCGTATGTCATACTAGTATCTGGTTGTGGTAGTTCTGCACCTTCTTTTGCCAGTCTGTCTGCCTCCTAGTTGCCTTGGATGTTGCAGTGAGATGGAGCCCACTGCACCACTACCCTTTTTGGTGCGGCCTGCTGGCATAGTTGACAGAGTACTGCTCTTAAATCATTAAGTTCAGTGTTTTTCTGGCTTTTTAGTGCTGTGACTACGGCGAGAGCATCTGTAAGCAGGACTATATGGCTTTCATTTTCTTTATGTGTCACCATTTCTTCCACTGCCGCCCTCAGTTCCTCTGCCTCCACTCTGAAATTGCTCGTGTACTTACCAGTAGCGAATGACAGTGTTATTTTTCTGCCATTTGGTAGGTTCAGGAATGCTCCTGCCCCTCCGTTCTGTGTAGTGTTTGTTACAGAACCGTCGGTGTATGCATGGGTCCAGTCCATTCTTGGGTAGCTTTTCGATATAAAGCTTAGGGTAGTATCTCTCCTTTCGTTTTCAGTCTGGCAGTTTTTGTTTCTAATACCTGGTATATTTTCTACCACCTCCTACCTCCAGGTAGGTTTTCGTACAGTAGTGATGGGTTTTGGTATTGTTGGTGCGTTTATGGGATCTTCGTGCATCTTTGCTTTGGCTATTTCTGCAAAGTTTCTTCGCTTTAGTTTCCCATTTCTGAAATTGTGTAGTCTCTGGTGCATTAGATGGTCAGTCAGTCTTCTGAGTTTCTCTGATTGCAGCTGGGTTCTACAGTCTCTTCTGTCGGTCATGGATTGCAGTTTTGTAATCTTTTCAAGTTCTACAATTTTATCGAAGTTCGCCTTTGCTGCTGTTGTCCATGCCGCAATGCCATACTCGAGAACTGGTCTCACTCTTCCAGTGTACAGTTTCTTTAGTATACTTTCGTCTGCTCCCCAGCTTGTGCCAGCAAGTTTCCTCATGATTGCCATTCTTTCTCTGGCTCTCATTCGGTTTCTCTCGATCTGACTTTTCCATGTCATGCGCCGATAAAATGTGACTCCCAGGTAGTTTGGGTTGTCGTTTGGCCGCAGGTATTTGCCGTTTAGTCTGGCTTGCAGGTATTTGCCGTTTAGTCTGGCTTATTCAATTTCTCTACATCCTCCCTCCCTCAAAATTGCTTATGCCAGCCTCAAGCCTTGGACATATCTGCCTTGTGGAACAAGAGTTCACTTGAGTCACAACCTCCTTGACAGGTTCTCAGCATCTTCCTGTGTCTGGCTGGAATGTGTCCTCACCCATGCCACGGAAAGAATCCTGTAAGCTGGAGACCCAAGACAGATCTGTGTGACCGACCCAACTACACGGATGACGTAGTCATACGAGGTTCTGCCCTCAGGCATTGATAAAACCAATGGAGCACCTAGAAGACGTGGCATCTAGATTAGGTCTCAGATCCTTGGCTGCAACCCTGTGATGGCAGGAATTGTTGTCATGGTAACCATGTCACCTGCACTGGGGATTTCATTTACCTGGCCAGCAAACAAGAAAACTGGTCCAGGTATCCACCAGTACATTATTTGAACAGTTCGTTGACAACCGAGGCACTCATTTACATATCCTGTGTATGGTTCAGAAACCTGCACTATTCTGCAGAGCAATCAGAAGCACATTGTAGCCGTCCATGGATGCATTCTTGCCCCTCACAGGCGAGGTCAGGTCACAAACAGCGACGTCACTCTATGGATAAGTCTTGAGAGGACATTCACAGTGCTAGATCTTTTCCTTTTTGTTCTATTTGAACAATGTGGCCCGCCATGCCAGGGATATCCCTTCTCGTGGTCCCACCCCACATACCACCAGGCTAGGTCGAGGCCACGCCCTCAATACTTGGCCACTCATCTTAATTATATACGCACAAATGACTGCGGTCTGTGGTGGAAAGACGCATGCCTTTGTCAGTAGAATCCAGAATGACAAACCTTAATCAAATGATATATCTAAATATGACATATAGGTAGATGGAGCCAATTAGATACATCAAATGCTAGGAACATGGCAGAGCGAGAACAATCTATGGAGGCAAACATCGCCCTCAAAGCCGCCACGGCGAAATACAAATACACTCTCAAGCAAACAGCAAGAGAGAGCTGGAAAAACAAAACGGAAAGCCTAAACCTGGACAAAGAAGGGAACAAGCTATGGAAGCTAGTCAGAGCCATGAACCACGAAACCCCGTCAAAAAAAAACAAATTACCATCAAGCAGCGCAAAAACTTGCTCACCGGTAAGAAAGCCGCAAACGCTTTTGTCGATCACTATGCCAGAGCAAACCACATCGAGGTCCCTGCAGATAAGCATACAGACATTAGTGAAGAGCAAAAGGGACACGAAAACATCAATACGGCACCAGAAGAGCATATGATGGCCAAACTAACAATGCGTGATATGGAAGAGGCTATGAGAACACTAAAGAAAAGGAAATCTCCCGGAAAAGACGGGATAATAAACGAAATGTTGATGGGGCTGGGCCAAACAGCGAAGAGGAAACTGCTATCGGTCCTGAACCAAAGCTGGAAAAGGGGAATTGTACCACAGGCATGGAAAGACGCAATACTGGTACCAGTACCAAAAACAGGAAAGGACAAAACAGATCCAAATGGATACAGGCCCATCAGCCTACTGAGCTGTGTCGGCTAACTGATGGATTGGATGATAAACACCAGACTGATGTGGCATCTGGAAGAAAAACAAATACTAATTCCACAGCAAGCCGGCTTTAGACAGCACAGATCCCCTGAGGACCAGGTCATCCTCATAGCCCAGGAGATAGAAGATGCCTACCAGGCACAGAAGCACACAGTAGCTGTTTGGGTGGATCTGGAAAACGCATTTGACAAAGTCTGGAAAGATGGACTTAGAGTCAAGCTAAGAAGAAGTGATGTTTGTGGGAAAATGTACAAGTGGATCAACCACTACCTCAAGCAAAGAACGGCCAGAGTCCAAGTACAAGGGCAGATGAGCAAAAAGGTGACACACGAGCGGGGAGTACCCCAAGGGGGAGTACTGTCACCCACACTCTTCCTGGTGTATATAAATGACATTACAGAGAATATACCAAGAAGAGTCCATAGCTCAATGTTTGCAGACGATCTGGCTATGTGGACCTCTGAAAAGAATCTCACCATAGCAACAGGCCCTAACATCGCTGGAAGAGTGGGCGAACTCATGGCTGGTCAAAATAAAAGAGGAGAAAACCACATGCACAATATTCTCGCTTTCAATCAAACCCCGAAATACCAAATTAAGTTTAAATGGCAAATTCCTGCAGCCAAACGACAACCCAAACTATCTGGGAGTCATTTTTGATCGGCGCATGACATGGAAAAGTTAGATCGAGAGAAACCGAATGAGAGCCAGAGAAAGAATGGCAATCATGAGGAAACTTGCTGGCACAAGCTGGGGAGCAGACGAAAGCATACTAAAGAAACTGTACACTGGAAGAGTGAGACGAGTTCTCGACTATGGCATTGCGGCATGGACAACAGCAGCAAAGGCGAACTTCGATAAAATTAGCAAACTTCAAAACCAAGCCATGAGAGTTATAACAGGAGGCATGAAGTCAACGCCAATTGTAGAACTTGAAAAGATTACAAAACTGCAATCCATGACCGATAGAAGAGCCTGCAGAGCCCAGCTGCAGTCAGAGAAACTCCGAAGATTGACTGATCATCCAATTCACCAGAGACTAAACAATTTGGGAAATGGGAAACTAAAGCGGAGAAACTTTGCAGAAATAGCCAAAGCAAAGATGCACGAAGATTCCATAAACGCACTAACAACACCAAAACCCATCACTGCTGTATGACAACCTACCTGGAGGTAGGAGGTGGTAGAAAATATACCAGGTATTGGAAACAAAAACTGCCAGACTGAAAAAGAAAGGAGAGATACTACCCTAAGCTTTATATCGAAAAGCTACCCAAGCATGGACTGGACCCATGCATACACCGACGGTTCTGTAACAAACACTACACAGAACGGAGGGACAGGAGCATTCCTGAACCTACCAAATGGCAGAAAAATAACACTGTCATTCACTATTGGTAAGTACACAAGCAATTTCAGAGCGGAGGCAGAGGCACTGAGGGCGGCAGTGGAAGAAATGGTGACACAAAGAAAATGAAAGCCATATAGTCCTGCTTACAGATGCTCTCGCCGTAGTCACAGCGCTAAAAAGCCAGAAAAACACTGAGCTTAATGACTTAAGAGCAGCACTCTGCCAACTGTGCCAGCAGTCTGCACAAAAAGGGTAGTGGTACAGTGGGTCCCATCACACTGCAACATCCAAGGCAACGAGGAGGCAGACAGACTGGCAAAAGAAGGTGCAAGACTACCGCAAACAGATCAGATACTAGTATGACGTACGAAGAGTCAAAACGGCTTATCAAAGCCAGACATATGACCAAATGGGAAACCGAACATACTGGTTACACCAAAAACGATGCCTATTACCAGTTGAACAGAAGAGAGCAGGTCGTTGTCTTCAGACTTCGCACTGGCCACAATAGACTGAGGTACCACCTATTTAACAAATTAAAGATAGGTGGTACCGACGAATGCCCGTGCGGTACCGGTAAAATGACCGCTGAACATCTGCTGCAGAACTGCCCGACATACGAGGATCAGAGAGAGCAGATGTGGCCATCACCAGTGGAACTGCAAGACAAGCTCTATGGCAGTGTCGACAGCCTCAGGATGACCGCCGCTTTTTTCGAAAAAATAATGGTTACTGTCTGACTGCGTACGAAGAAGAAGAAGAAGATACATCAAACTAGCATAATCACATCCAATTAGATACATCAAACTAGCGTAATCACATCCAAGGCAACCACATTTGTGTTGGTGATAAAACGTATGTAGCGGTTTCTTCTCTCAGATCTGCTTGTCTCATACAACATATTCTATTCATGTGAAATACTTTGACCAACAAACAAGCTCCTAGCATGGCTTTATTAATAGTATAGAACGCAGCTCCTTGCTCATATGATCTGGAGACTTCTTCTTCGTCATTCATTTTTAAGCTCCCTCTACCAAACTCTGGAAAGGGCTGTGGAAGTAGCAGGATGTAGCCCCAGAGAACTGAATGCGCTGTGTCGTAGTTTATAGGAAGGGTCTTGGCAGCTCTGGCTTGCTGGCCCTGACACTACCATTCAAATATGGGTCTCTGATCTGTACAGCTCATTAGATTATTAACATGTTGTTGGTATTACAAGTGGTAATATTACTGAATGTAATGTAGGCACTTGTGAACAAATTGTTTGCTAACTAGATATATATGCACTTTATCATACCATCGCTTGGTACGGTCACATATCGAGATCAAATGGTCTTGCAAATACAATCATCCACGGAAAGGTGCATGGCAGACGACAAAGAGGCCGTCCCAAAAAGAGATGGGATGACAACATAAAAGAATGGACCAATCTCCGACCAGAAGAGTCACAGGCAGCAGCTGCTGACAGAGAAGGGTGGCATGGTGTTGTGAGGTTGTCTTCATGTGTGCCCCAATGACCTCACCGGTTATGGGATGACCTGACCATCACAGCCAGTCGACTCAGCAATTGGGTCGGCCATGAGGAGACACCAAAATTCCCATCTAATGAATTGTGAACCAGAACTGAGACACCATGTGTGAACCAGAACTGAGACACCGTGTGTGAACCAGAATTGAGACACCATGTGTGAACCAGAACTGAGACACCATGTGTGAACCAGAACTGAGACACCTTGTGTGAACCAGAATTGAGACACCATGTGTGAACCAGAACTGAGACACCGTGTGTGAACCAGAACTGAGACACCATGTGTGAACCAGAATTGAGACACCATGTGTGAACCAGAACTGAGACACCGTGTGTGAACCAGAACTGAGACACCATGTGTGAACCAGAACTGAGACACCTTGTGATGACTGAGTGGAGTGGAAGCAGTGTGTTGCTGCCGTTCAGAGCTCCATCAAACATGATGGTCATTGATGACGTTACCAGTGATTGACCAAGGATATAAGAAGTTGATGGAGTTATGTTGTGGCCCTCTACAACTCCATCACATCGCCATTGACAGATAATCTAAAACGTTGAAAAATGGGAAAATTATCTTTGTATTTATTTTTGGATTTTTTGAAAATATCTGGACATCCCTGAATGGTGCCATGATACCAGCCATCCTCTTGTGCCATCCAGCTAGGGAACTATTGTCAGTTGTTTATTTCAGTTTTCCATTTCATCAATAATTTGAGTTACCATCCTTCACTTTGCCTTTTCCCCACAGGTCGGCTGGACCCACATTGACTCTAAACAGATGATCTCAGATGGAGAAACAATTATTATTCAGAACGAATACTTGGGAGGAATGCGGAAGTATGAAGTGCAGGTCCGAAATAATGTGGACCGTGTCACCTATATGTTGGTGATTCGACGACTGCGACAACAGGACGCAGGCTATTACCAGTGTCAGGTCATGATTCAGTCTGTCTCAGATAGTCTGTGGCCTAAAAAACTGGGTTCCCTGACTGTCCAAGGTAGAGTACACCATTGGTGCTTAGTGTTGTTTCTGACGTTGTGTTGTCAGGCTTGGCTTATTTGTTGTGACCCTAAGATTGTTGATGCGGCTGGCTGATTTCATTTGTCTGTCCAGGGTTTTTCAGATAAACTGGATATCCTCTTTTACTAGTAATTCCTCATTCATTTTTATATTAACCCTTAAGATCATGTGTCGCTGAAAGCCGCTTGTTTTCATTGCATTTGTTTCTCAGCTACTACGCCTATCGCTACTCGCTGGTTTGATTTTGTATGCAAGGAGAAAGTATTGATGAAGTACTGAAAACAACTTGAAAGTTAAAGCCAGTCCATTTTCACCCAGAAAATGAGCGATTTATCTGATAGTGAGCACATGGGGGCCGTCAAGTCGGAATCTGAACGGTCTTTGATTTGACAAGCTAGACTTTGATTATGATGATAATCAATCAGATAGCGAGATAGAGATAACGATGGGCTAAATTTATACCACAGCAATGGTATCGTTGATGGTCGAGTCAGTTGGTGATTGTAGGCATAGTGACACTTGTGTAAACGATGCACGTGGTGTGCACTGCTCACGATGAGTGAAGCTTTGATTGTAGCAATGCGAGTGCACTCGTTCAGCAATTTCATGGAAATTTTGGAACAACAAATAATAATTTAGGTCTAGATGATGGGCCAGTGGATTATTCCTATCAATGAATGATGGGCCAGTGGATTATTCCTATCAATGAATTATGTTCTAGATGATGGGCCAGTGGATTATTCCTATCAATGAATTTTGTTCTAGATGATGGGCCAGTGGATTATTCCTATCAATGAATTATGGGCCAGTGGATTATTCCTATCAATGAATTCTGTGCTAGACAGTTGTGAACTCAACCAGTCAAGATTGAGAGGAAGAGAGGTCAATGTGACCGTGCTCACTGGAACAAGACAGGCATAAAAACATAGAGCAACAACCTATTCCAGACCACCAAACAGTGCCTGCCTTGCTCGTAGACTAGTCCAGGCCACCTAACAGTGGCTGCCTTGCTCGTAGACTAGTCCAGACCACCAAACAGTGGCTGCCTTGCTCGTAGACTAGTCCAGACCACCAAACAGTGGCTGCCTTGCTTGTAAACCAGTCCAGATAAGTTGTCTGAGACCTGGTCAAATGTTAATTCATCTCTCTGTATTAAGAACATCCACCACCAATTTACACATTTCCCTCTAAACATCCACCACCAATTTACACATTTCCCTCTAAACATCCACCACCAATTTACACATTTCCCTCTAAACATCCACCACCAATTTACACATTTCCCTCTAAACATCCACCACCAATTTACACATTTCCCTCTAAACATCCACCACCAATTTACACATTTCCCTCTAAACATCCACCACCAATTTACACATTTCCCTCTAAACATCCACCACCAATTTACACATTTCCCTCTAAACATCCACCACCAATTTACACATTTCCCTCTAAACATCCACCACCAATTTACACATTTCCCTCTAAACATCCACCACCAATTTACACATTTCCCTCTAAACATCCACCACCAATTTACATGTCTTCCCAACATGAGACCTGTGCACGGGCTGAAAATCTGTTCTTGAAATAGTTTGACTAAGTAGCCTCATCCTGTTACTGTGCTGCAGTGACCAAACACGAGCTTACCAGGCAACAAGTTGACCTACTTTGATGGGTGTTCTCCAACTATGAAGTGTGTTCTGAAACTACTCTGGTATTAAAGGGTTGACTATTCAAGGTAAACTGTATTTAGGTAAATTAAGATTGTGCATCTGAGTACATTCGTCACAGATGAGTGTGCGGACATTGAATATTAGTCATTGTACTATTCTGGTTGAAATGATTGTCTGAAAACTGTCTCGTGACTTTTGTTTCTGGTGAAAGTTGCACCCACAATCAGAACTGGAGACACAACAGCCGTGCTACAGGTCGACAGGGGAGGCAACTCAAGCTTGAAGTGTTCCGCCACAGGCATCCCCTACCCAAACATCACCTGGACTCGTTCTGACGGAGGCCTGCTGCCAGTGTTACCTGTACCTATGGCTCAGTACAGAGTATGCACAGATTTTTTTTATATTCTATTTTAAACAATCAGTTTTTGTCTGAAGTCAATGTCTACACTTTAACATGTTCATCTCTGTCTGATCTCTCGCCATCTCTGTCTGATCTCTTGCCATCTCTGTCTGATCTTTCTCCGTCTCTGTCTGATCTCTCTCCATCTCTGTCTGATCTCTTGCCATAGAATGATATTAGAACAAGAGGTTCGGGAACGAATCCTGACAATGGTTCTCAACCTCATGAACAAGCCACTGAACGTTATTTATCTAGACTTTGCAAAGGCCTTTGATAGAGGACCTCATAAAAGATTATTTTGAAAGTTAAAATCACATGGAATATGTAGGGAAGTTGCCGAATGGATTGAAAATTGGTTAACGGGAAGAAGGCAGAGGGTGGGCATAAATAAGGAGTACTCTGAGCGGTGGGAAGTAAAAAGTGGAGTGCCTCAGGGCTCAGTTTTAGGACCAATTTTGTTCTGGATATATATATATAAACGATTTGGACATTGATATGGGATCCATGATTGCAAAATTTGCTGATGACACAAAACTATGCAGTAGTGTCTCATCTAAAGCGGAAGTGGATATATTGATGTCGGATTTAGATAAAATTTGAGAATGGTCTGTAAGCTGGCAAATGAAGTTTAATGTAGATAAATGTACAGTCATCCACATGGGTAGATCCAATATGGAACATAATTACAGAATGGGAGAGAGCTTCTTCTTCTTCTGCGTACACAGTCAGACAGTAACCATTATTTTCTCGAAAAAAGCGGCGGTCATCCTGAGACTCTCGCCACTACCATAGAGCTTGTCTTGCAGTTCCACTGGCAATGGCCACATCTGCTCTCTCTGATCCTCGTATGTCGGGCAGTTCTGCAGCAGATGTTCAGTGGTCATTTTACCAGTACCGCACGGGCATTCGTCGGTACACCCTATCTTCAATTTGTTGAATAGGTGGTACCTCAGTCTGTTGTGGCCAGTGCGAAGTCTGAAGACAACGACCTGCTCTCTTCGGTTCAACTGGTAATAGGCATCGTTTTTGGTGTAACCAGTATGTTCGGTTTCCCATTTGGACATGTATCTGGCTTTGATAAGCCGTTTTGACTCTTCGTACGTCATACTGGTATCTGTTTGTGGTAGCCTTGCACCTTCTTTTGCCAGTCTGTCTGCCTCCTCGTTGCCTTGGATGTTGCAGTGTGACGGAACCCACTGTACCACTACCCTTTTTGGTGCGGACTGCTGGCACAGTTTGCAGAGTGCTGCTCTTAAGTCATTAAGCTCAGTGTTTTTCTGGCTTTTTAGCGCTGTGACTACTTCGAGAGCATCTGTCAGCAGGACTATATGGCTCTCATTTTCACTGTGTGTTACCATTTCTTCCACTGCCGCCCTCAGTGCCTCTGCCTCTGCTCTGAAATTGCTTGTGTACTTACCAGTAGCGAAGGACAGTGTTATTTTTCTGCCATTTGGTAGGTTCAGGAATGCTCCTGCCCCTCCGTTCTGTGTAGTGTTTGTTACAGAACCGTCGGTGTATGCATGGGTCCAGTTCATGCTTGGGTAGCTTTTCGTTATGAAGCTTAGGGTAGTCTCTCTCCTTTCTTTTTCACTCTGGCAGTTTTTGTTTGCAATACCTGGTATATTTTCTACCACCTCTGGAAATATATCCTGCCTCCAAGTAGGTTTTCGTACAGTAGTGATGGGTTTTGGTGTTGTTAGTGCGTTTATGGGATCTTCGTGCATCTTTGCTTTGGCTATTTCTGCAAAGTTTCTCCGCTTTAGTTTCCCATTTCCCAAATTGTTTAGTCTCTGGTACATTGGATGGTCCGTCAGTCTTCTGAGTTTCTCTGACTGCAGCTGGGCTCTGCAGTCTCTTCTATCGGTCATGGATTGCAGTTTTGTAATCTTTTCAAGTTCTACAATTGGCGTTGACTTCATGCCACCTGTTATAATTCTCATGGCTTGGTTTTGAAGTTTGTTAACTTTATCGAAGTTCGCCTTCGCTGCGGTTGTCCATGCCGCAATGCCATACTCGAGAACTGGTCTCACTCTTCCAGTGTACAGTTTCTTTAGTATGCCTTCGTCTGCTCCCCAGCTTGTGCCAGCAAGTTTCCTCATGATCGCCATTCTTTCTCTGGCTTTCATTCGGTTTCTCTCAATCTGACTTTTCCATGTCATGCGCCGATCAAATGTGACTCCCAGATAGGTTGGGTTGTCGTTTGGCTGCAGGATTTTGCCATTCAGACTTAATTTGGTACTTTGGGGTTTTAATGAGAGCGAGAATATTGTGCACATGGTTTTCTCCTCGTTTATTTTGACCAGCCATGAGTTCGACCACTCTTCCAGCGATGTTAGGGCCGTCTGCATCCGATTTCTTGCTATTGTGAGATTCTTTTCAGAGGTCCACATAGCCAGATCGTCTGCAAACATTGAGCTATGGACTCTTCTTGGTATATTCTCTGTAATATCGTTTATATATACCAGGAAGAGTGTGGGTGACAATACTCCCCCTTGGGGTACTCCCTGCTCGAGTGTCACCTTTTTGCTCATCTGCCCTTGGACTCTGGCCGTTCTTTGTTTGAGGTAGTGGTTGATCCACTTGTACATTTTCCCACAGACATCACTTCTTCTTAGCTTGACTCTAAGTCCGTCCTTCCAGACTTTGTCAAATGCCTTTTCCAGATCCACCCAAACAGCTACTGTGTGTTTCTGTGCCTGGTAGGCATCTTCTATCTCCTGGGCTATGAGGATGACCTGGTCCTCAGTGGATCTGTGCTGTCTAAAGCCGGCTTGCTGTGGAATTAGTATTCGTTTTTCTTCCAGATGCCACATCAGTCTGGTGTTTATCATCCGTTCCATCAGCTTGCCGACACAGCTCAGTAGGCTTATGGGCCTGTATCCATTTGGATCTGTTTTGTCCTTCCCTGTTTTTGGTACTGGTACCAGTATTGCATCTTTCCATGCCTGGGGTACAATACCCCTTTTCCAGCTTTGGTTCAGGACTGATAGTAGTTTTCTCTTCGCTGTTTGGCCCAGACCCATCAGCATTTCGTTTGTTATCCCGTCTTTTCCGGGAGATTTCCTTTTCTTAAGTGTTCTCATAGCCTCTTCCATTTCGCGCATTGTTAGTTTGGCCATCATGTGCTCTTCAGGAGCCGTATTTATGTTTTCGTGTCCCTTTAGCTCTTCGCTAATGTCTGTATGCTTATCTGCAGGGACCTCGATGTGGTTTGCTCTGGCATAGTGATCGACAAAGGCGTTTGCGGCTTTCTTACCTGTGATCAAGTTCTCGCCCTGCTTGATAGTAATTTGTTTATTTGACGGGGTTTCGTCGTTCATGGCTCTGACTAGCTTCCATAGTTTGTTCCCGTCTTTGTCCAGGTTCAGACTTTCCGTTTTATTTTTCCAACTTGGAGAGAGCAATATTAGAAAGATAGATAAGGAAAGGGACCTAGGGGTTATAATAGATCATACAGGAAAGGTGAGTGAGCAAGTTAAGGTAGCAGTGAAAAAGACAAATTCAATGTTAGGTATGATAAAAAGAAATATTAAACATAGGAGCAAGGAAGTGATAGTCAAACTATATAAAGAGGTTGACGTTTGACAGCATATGAAGAAGAAGAAGGAACTATATAAAGCATTAGTTAGACCTAGATTGGAGTACTGTGTACAGGTGTGGAGTCCTTATCATAGAGGGGATATAAACATGCTGGAAAGGATACAAAAAAGAGCGACAAAGCTGACAGTGGGATTACAGTCATGAGGGAAGACTCAAAAAAAGCAGCCTACAGTGTCAAGCAAAGATAGACATTCTAGGTGACAATACAGGTTTATGAGATGATCAGAGGAATGGATAAATTAGACTATAAAAAGTTTTTTCAAAATACAGCCACCCACAAGAACAAGAGGGCATAGCTTCAAATTAACTAAAGAAAGGTCCAGATTATATATTGATCATATATTATATGAAAAATAAGGAAAGTGGCATTTACACAAAACGAAACAATTAACAGGAAGTCAAAACTCAGCGGCTATCGGAACATTTGCAATCAACTTCAAAGCTACGAACGACTTTAGTGGCCACTGTATGCCTCTTCCAGAGACAAGATAGTTTTCTTGACAGATTCCTTTTCAGTCATAATGACTTAGAAACAATGGATTAGATCTTTTATCAGAGTCAGTCGTGAATTTCAGGTGCATGAAAGTCACTCTCCGACCGTAATTTGGTAACTAGACTATGGATTAACTATTGAAAAGCATTTCTAGACTTTTCAGAAATTGGACAATGTATACAACTGTTTATTTGTCATTGTATTGGTGGTCGTCATGTTTTACAGTTTGATGACTAGCTTGGCAAATTGGGCTGGATTAGTTGTTCAGTACTCAACAATCATCCATGTTGGGCTGGATTAGTTGTTCAGTACTCAACAATCATCCATGTTGGGCTGGATTAGTTGTTCAGTACTCAACAATCATCCATGTTGGGCTGGATTAGAAGTTGTTTCAATACATTTTCATTTGATGATATATCTAAGTCTGGTCTGGCATTCAGAACTGTTCAGTGTCACAGCGGGCAAGCTTGTTGGGGCTGTCAGCAACTCATGATAGTTAATTATGTTGATAGGGCCCATACATTCAATTTGTTTATATTGTTGATAAAACCCATACATTCAATATGTTGATAGGACCCATACATTCGATTTGTTTATATTTTTAATAAAACCCATACATTCAATATGTGGATAAAACCCATACATTTAATATGTTGATAAAACCCATACATTCAATTTGTTGACATTGTTGATAAAACCCATGCATTCAATTTGTTGATAGAGCCTATACATCTTATTTTGTTGACAGAGTCCAGACCTGCCCCTTGTCAATGTTGACATACAACATATGGGAGTCTACCGGTGTGTAGCTGACAACAACATCAAGCCGCCTGCTGAACACCTGGCAGAGGTCCTCGTGTTTCACGCCCCCAAAACTAGGGTGGTCCAGAACTCTGTTGGCCAGGCACAGAATCGACGTTTTAGTTGCAAGTTGGAGTGTATAGTTCAAGGTCAGTTAAACCTTTAACGTGGAATATTCTGGCTTAAACATTTGCTAACACATGGTTTCTTCTTCGTCGTACGCTGTCAGGCGTCAACTTGAATTTGTTCAAAGAAAGCAGCTGTCATCCTGAGGCTGTCGACACTGCCATAGAGCTTGTCTAGTGTTGCCACTGGTGATGACCACATGTGCTCTCTCTGATCCTCGTATGTCGGGCAATTTTTCAGCAAATGCTCAGCGGTCATTTTCCCGGTACCACGTGGGCATTCGTCGGTGCCACATATCTTCAATTTGTTGAATAGGTGGTACCTCAGTCTATTGTGGCCAGTCTGAAGACCACGACCTGCTCTCATCTGTTCAACTGGTAGTAGGCATCATTTTTCATGTAGCCAGTATGTTCTGTTTCCCATTTGGCCATGTATCTGGCCCTAATAAGCCTTTTGGACTCTTCGTAGGTCACACTAGAATCTGGTTGTGGTAGTCTTGCACCTTCTTTTGCCAGTCTGTCTGCCTGGACGTTACAGTGGGATGAAACCCACTGTACCACTACTCTTTTTGGTGCGGACTGCTGGCATAGTTGACAGAGTACTGCTCTTAAATCATTAAGTTCAGTATTTTTCTGGCTTTTTAGTGCTGTAACCACGGCCAGGGCATCTGTAAACAGGACTATCTAGCTTTCATTGCTTTTACTGCAGCCTTCAGTGCCTCTGCCTCCGCTCTGAAATTTGAGAATTTTCCAGTTGCCACTGACAGTAACACATGGTTTAAATATAGATCGATGTAGTCTGACTAAACAGTCGGATCTTGTTTATATGGATAAAACCAGCATTGGAATTCTGTGTGATTGGCGCAAGAATCCCTTGGCTGCGTGGGATGGCCTTATGGCTTCATCAAATGTTACCTCTTTTTTGCAGATTTGACCTTAATGAGCGCTGGCTTTTTTGCTTGAATAATTATCTGCATGTTTCACTGCAAGGTGATCTAAGTTCTGATTGGTTGAATTATAAACTTCAACGACATCAACACAAACATGCATATTAATTAGACTCGATAGCTCATCTATTTTGTGTGTGTTATTGGATGTTTGAAAGCACAAGATGGAGAGATACTGATGAGAAGGGATAAAATAATTGACAGATGGCCGGAATACATCAGCGAGTAATATTGCAGCGACGGACTATCAATGTTGGCGACAGAGGTCAAAGACACAATACAACATTTAAAGAAAGGAAAGGCACCAGGTAACATCAACAGTAGAGGAAATTTTGGAGCAAAAGTGATAACTAAATGATATATGACTGTGGATACATCCTGACTGACTTGATTAGGTCAGTATTTGTGCACTGTCAAGGAAACAACTAGCCATTGAATGTGAAGACAACCGCCGTATTGGCCGTGTGTTTTTGTTAGACAATCAAATTTCTAGGTCAGCTTTGGTGTGTACATGTGGGCACTGGTACTCAAGTGTCCCGCAGACATCTCATCAAAATGTCATCACTAGCAGAAGGTGGGTACTAACACTAACTAATGATCTCAACAGGTCACCCCGAGCCGACTGTCACCTGGGAGAGAATCCTCAACAGTGGTCGTGTTCGAATCTCAGACGACGACAAGTTTGATATCAACAAGCAGACGACAGACAACCAGAACTTGAAGGCCATGGAACAGTGGTACACCTTAAAGGTTAGGAAGTCTTGTTTTCTTGTAACCCTTTACAGCCTGGCCTTCTTTGTACCTCACAGTCTGGGACATGGGAAGTAGCTCTGCATGTCCAACTTCAGTAACAAATTCATCTAAAACAAATACTGCTAATGGAAGACTTAGTTCTCTGTCGGGGTGTTGTAAGCAGTAGAGCAGCCACCTCACTGCGAACTGTTGAGACGCAACCCTTGACCATGAGATATGTCCGCACACCAGGCGAACAACATCTCCGTGCCATGACCAGGCTTGTCCCCTGGTTAAATGCACTCCTTCGAGAGGAATCGCAGGTCGCTGACATTTGGTCCACGTGCTTGGCTGATAAGCCAATGGTGCGAAGCTACCATCTGAGGGACTACGGCCGAACGCCTCTAAGCCAGAATCCTGCCCTAAATCTCAGCACCGCTGTGATGGGAGGCTACGATATGGTTGGGACCTGGGGCTCGCGTCTCAGCCTGGCCCGATCGAACCGCAGAAATGCACATAGTTAAATGCACTCCTGTCTCGCTCTTTACCTCTGTCTGCTATCAGTCATCCCAATGGACGCAGAAGAGATGCAGTCCAGCGGACATTGCACCTCTGCCCCATTGTGACAACGTCCCAGGTGGCGGGGAATGCTAGGCGTGCCATCACTGCAGATGAGCCGAGAAAATAAAGGGAGCAAAGAGATACCTCACTCACATGCATATGCTATGTTTCTGGCAGGGCGAGACGATCCTGAGACACAGTCACACTTGACTGCCTCTCTTCCGGGATAGTAAAAACTAGTACATAGTCCATCATATCATTGCCAAACCCTATAGACACGAGTGGGGAAGACTCGTTAGTCCTGTAAGACAACTTCCCTAAGAGAGAGACAACTCTGACCAAAAACAACTGCTGCCTTGCAGATAGGCTGGGGACAGCCAAAAGCTAAGGAGGGCATCCCTACAGAAACGCCTGTTGAAATCGGATGCACTGAGCCACAGGCTTAACAAAATAAAACAGTGCAACGTATATCGCTGTAAACAGCGTGAGAAGAAGAAGAAGAAATACTGCTAAAATGATGTTTGGTATTAAACATCCAAAAATGAATTCTATATAAGGGACATCATTCGTGTTAACAATGAAGCAAAAACATCATTATTGTGAAGGAAAACAAATGTAGAACAAATTATAATTGTTCATAGAATGATGAATAGCACAGTCCTCTGTCTTGGGGAGTCTTTATACCACATCCACCAGCAGGCTTGTTCATAGAATGATGAATAGCACAGTCCTCTGTCTTGGGGAGTCTTTATACCACATCCACCAGCAGGCTTGTTCATAGAATGATGAATAGCACAGTCCTCTGTCTTGGGGAGTCTTTATACCACATCCACCAGCAGGCTTGTTCGTAGAACCAACATAACACGTTTTCTTGCCTCGTAGTGTTCGCACTTGATCGTGTTTGATCTTGCTTTTGGACGATTGGGATCTCTCATTATCAGCTTTCTTTCTATGAGACACCCGAAGCTGTCAAGAACAGCAAATTACTGGGTGTCTTGCTTCTGTATTGTAATGGAAGAGATGACTTTATCAGAAACCACAGACAATAGCATCACCATTTCCTGCACGTTGGTAGTATGATCTGTGGACACCACCCATATGTTGGTTATAGGAATGGATTAGCAGGGCTATGCTGTGGTCTTCTGCCTTCCTTTACACAGCACGAAACAGAATACATTTCTGCCCAATCAGTTGACAAAGCAGATAGTCTAATTGACACTTGTACTCTGTTTGAAGAGGTCTTCCTCTGAAGCCAGTCAATGGTGAGCTTTCTCTCTCTCTGTCTGTCTCTCTCTCTCAGGATAATTGTTTTCCTGACTATTTTCACATTTATCATCGGTCGAACGTTATGGAGTGAGTCATACCCAAGCTGGCCTTAAGGAATATCCTGAGTCATTGATGTGAAAGTGCTGATTAAGTTTTTAAAATCTATTCTTTGACATCACATCAGCAACTGCAGGTTGTATAGTATCAGATATCCAGTATATAGGTTTGTTTCAGGCAGTTCAACTAAGCCAAACATCAAATCGATATAGAAGAAATTTATTTCTTCTGTTTTGCATGGCTTCCAGTGCTGGTCTACTTCATCAACAATTCATTGTATCTGCTCAGAATATAAATTTAGTCTGCTCTTCACACAAATTGTAAAAATCCTCCGTTTATAAATAAAATGAAGTCATATGAGGCAGCATTGACATTGTGCTTGGTTCTACATTCCACAAAGTCTGAAATATTTACAGCAATATGCTGTGTTGACCAGACTTCATTCGTTGATCTGTCAACACCTCTATGTCCGAATCCCAGTAAAGTTGTTATTAATTTTGTTGTCTTCTAAATCGCTGCATTCAATTTCCACATTGATTTCAGCCTCATCTACCGAATAATGCGTTGTCATCTCTCAGTGACCTCAGCAAAGATTGCATCGCTTATAACACCTTTTTTTTTAAATCACAGAAATTAGAAATATGGATCAGCTTTAAAACTGTATTCCGCTACTAGATAATCATGCCTATTAACCAGAGATAGGTTTATAGTTCAGGTCTTGTGTGTTTCCAGATTTCATTGCTATGTAACTTATCTAGCAGCAAAGTTGGACAGTGCATGATGGTGTTTCGGAAGGGTAGATCGGGGTAGTTGGACTTCTTCTTCTTCCTACACTGTCAGACGTCAACTTGAATTTGTTCAAAGAAAGCAGCAGTCATCCTGAGGCTGTCGACACTGCCATAGAGCTTGTCTAGTGTTGCCACTGGTGATGGCCACATCTGCTTTTTCTGATCCTCGTATGTCGGGCAGTTTTGCAGCAGATGTTCAGCGGTCATTTTCCCTGTACCACAAGTGCATTCGTCGGTGGTACCTCAGTCCATTGTGGCCTGTGCGGAGTCTGAAGACCACGACCTGCTCTCTTCTGTTCAACTGGTAATAGGCATCATTTTTTGTGTAGCCAGTATGTTCTTTTTCCCATTTGGCCATGTATCTGGCCCTAATAAACCTTTTGGACTCTTCGTAGGTCACACTAGAATCTGGTTGTGGTAGTCTCGCACCTTCTTTTGGCAGTCTGTCTGCCTCCTCGTTGCCTTGGATGTCACAGTGGGACGGAACCCACTGTACCACTACTCTTTTTGGTGCGGACTGCTGGCATAGTTGACAGAGTACTGCTCTTAAATCATTAAATTCTATATTTTTTTCCTTTTTAGTGCTGTAACTACGGCCAGGGCATCTGTAAACAGGACTATATGGCTTTCATTGCTTTCGCCTGTCAGCATTGCTTCTACTGCAGCCTTCGGTGCCTCTGGTAGTTGGACTGAAAAGGGTTAATGGGTTTCCCTGTTGCCTGCCAAGATGGGATGTTTCTGGAAGTTCTTCCCTTTGCCACATCATTCTTGTCTGTACTCCCCTGTATTGAGCAAATATGTGTCTCTCAGGAACATCTGTTCTACAATTGATTGTCAATATTTTGGTATCATATTGTCAGCTTCGGAAATGTTATTGTGTTTCCTCACACCAGGTGAAGAATGTACAAGCTAACGACTACACGACCTACTTTTGTATCGCCAAGAACAACTTTGGAACAGCTAATTCAACAATTGAATTATTTGGTAAGTTGCCAGTTCTTGTATGTTCATGTTGGATGTGTCCCATTGTCAAGTAGTACCACCTTCATTGTCAAGTAGTGCCACCTTCATTGTCAAGTAGTACCACCTTCTCTGTCAACTTGTGCCACCTTCTCTGTCAAATTGTGCCACCTTCTCTGTCAAATTGTGCCACCTTCTCTGTCAACTTGTGCCACCTTCTCTGTCAACTTGTGCCACCTTCTCTGTCAAATTGTGACACCTTCTCTGTCAAATTGTGCCACCTTCTCTGTCAACTTGTGCCACCTTCTCTGTCAAATTGTGCCACCTTCTCTGTCAACTTGTGCCACCTTCTCTGTCAACTTGTGCCACCTTCTCTGTCAAATTGTGCCACCTTCTCTGTCAACTTGTGCCACCTTCTCTGTCAAATTGTGCCACCTTCTCTGTCAACTTGTGCCACCTTCTCTGTCAACTTGTGCCACCTTCTCTGTCAACTTGTGCCACCTTCTCTGTCAACTTGTGCCACCTTCTCTGTCAACTTGTGCCACCTTCTCTGTCAACTTGTGCCACCTTCTCTGTCAAATTGTGCCACCTTCTCTGTCAACTTGTGCCACCTTCTCTGTCAACTTGTGCCGCCTTCTCTGTCAACTTGTGCCACCTTCTCTGTCAACTTGTGCCGCCTCTATCAATCCTCATCTCTTACTTGGGCTTCAAATGTTTTCTCTTTGTCTGTTGCTCTTGTTCTGTATCAGATTATATTTGTTAGTCCAGTCCTTGTGGTTTCCAACCAAGTAAATGTTTTGCTATATTCCAATGATGGATTATCACAGTAGTAGAGCACTCGCTTTTCATGGGAAAGGTACAGGGTTCAACTCCCACTTTTGGCAGCTCTAGTCGAGTGTAAATAAGATACCTGGCTAATGGCTACAGAAATAAAAAAGGCAGCAAGGAAGGGAACTGGTCACCCTACCTCACAAACAAAGCTGTGACATAGTACATTGAAGGTTCTGACAGTTCATCCCCGATGGCAGTGTCTGCTGTGGGACTACCTTGACCTCTACTTCCTTTCATCCATTCCCATCTGTACTGGTTGTCTTGTTCTCTTCCATTCTTGTAATAGGAACAGCTGTTGGCTGTCCCATGTCTGACTGTCTGTAGCCTGATCAGCTGTTGGCTATTCCATGTCTGACTGCTGGCCGTCCCATGTCTAACTGCTGGCAGTCCCATGTCTGACCGTCTGTAGCCTGACCAGCTGTTGGCTGTCCCGTGTCTGTAGCCTGAACAGCTGTTGGCTGTCCCATGTCTGACTGTCTGTAGCCTGACCAGCTGTTGGCTGTCCCATGTCTGTAGCCTGACCAGCTGTTGACTGTCCCATGTCTGTAGCCTGACCAGCTGTTGACTGTCCCATGTCTGACTGTCCATAACCTGACCAGCTGTTGGCTGTCCGATATCTGTAGCCTGACCAGCTGTTGGCTGTCCCATGTCTGACTGTCTGTAGCCTGACCAGCTGTTGGCTGTCCCATGTCTGTAGCCTGACCAGCTGTTGGCTGTCCCATGTCTGACTGTCTGTAGCCTGACCAGCTGTTGGCTGTCCCATGTCTGTAGCCTGACCAGCTGTTGGCTGTCCCATGTCTGACTGTCTGTAGCCTGACCAGCTGTTAGCTGTCCCGTGTCTGTAGCCTGACCAGCTGTTGGCTGTCCCATGTCTGACTGTCTGTAGCCTGACCAGCTGTGCTGTCCCATGTCTGACTGTCTGTAGCCTGACCAGCTGTGCTGTCCCATGTCTGACTGTCCATAACCTGACCAGCTGTGCTGTCCCATGTCTGTAGCCTGACCAGCTGTGCTGTTCCATGTCTGACTGTCCATAACCTGACCAGCTGTGCTGTCCCATGTCTGTAGCCTGACCAGCTGTGCTGTCCCATGTCTGACTGTCCATAACCTGACCAGCTGTGCTGTCGCATGTCTGTAGCCTGACCAGCTGTGCTGTTCCATGTCTGACTGTCCATAACCTGACCAGCTGTGCTGTCCTATGTCTGACTGTTAGATGTTGAGGACAAAGTTACTGACTCGTAAGTCCATTCTTGATCACATCAACATACTATTTCAGAAACATATTCTTCAAAATCCAAATGTTTACTATTACAGAAACAACGGAGTGTCAGGGCCCAAACTGTCCGTCACTGCCTCCCTCAAGCTCGTCATATGTCGTGCCCTCACTGATCATCATGATGGTGCTGCTTGTCATCTATGGAGGTGTCATCCAGAAAACATAGACCGATGTGTCTAAGTGTCAGAGAAATGAGCAGTGAACCATCTATGTGTGTGATAGCTGTTGATGGAATGTTGACGTCAGTATGACTGTAGAGATTGCTGACATCTGTCATGTTTGTGACAGGAGGAGGAACACTGACATTAAGATGTGGGAATATGATTGAATGTCATGTCTGAAAGTCATGAATCCAGATTTATATCCTTTCTCATGTACATAATGAATGCCTGAATCTCCTGTAGCCACACTTTATATTTCACGCTCTGACTAGAATTCTGTTTTTATATATCATTGTCTCAAATCTTATCATGTGTGAATTTGTATCGTTGACTCGAACCAGTTCTCCTGTTTTTGCATACATTTGTATCAGATGTACGGGATCCCACAGAAGTATCACATGTATGGGATCCCACAAAAGTATCACACATACGGGATCCCACAGAAGTATCACATGTACGGGATCCCACACAAATGTGTACATATTTGTATATTGTTGTTATGATTATGAATCCAGAAACATGTGTTTATGTTGTTGTTGTTCAGCCATTTACGACAGCTGTTGCTAACTTCTACATTCCAGAAATCAGGTAGAATATTTAGCTTCACAGTTTACTCTCTCTCTAGCTTCACCATCTACTCTCTCTCTCTCTAGCTTCACCATCTACTCTCTCTAGCTTCACCATCTACTCTCTCTCTCTCTAGCTTCACCATCTACTCTCTCTCTCTCTAGCTTCACCATCTACTCTCTCTCTCTAGCTTCACCATCTACTGTCTCTCTCTCTCTCTAGCTTCACCATCTACTCTCTCTCTCTCTCTCTAGCTTCACCATCTACTCTCTCTCTCTCTCTCTAGCTTCACCATCTACTCTCTCTCTCTCTAGCTTCACCATCTACTCTCTCTAGCTTCACCATCTACTCTCTCTCTCTCTCTAGCTTCACCATCTACTCTCTCTCTCTCTCTAGCTTCACCATCTACTCTCTCTCTCTCTCTCTCTCTCTCTAGCTTCACCATCTACTCTATATATCTCTCTCTCTCTCTCTCTCTAGCTTCACCATCTACTCTATATCTCTCTCTCTAGCTTCACCATCTACTCTCTCTCTCTCTCTCTAGCTTCACCATCTACTCTCTCTCTCTCTCTAGCTTCACCATCTACTCTCTCTCTCTCTCTAGCTTCACCATCTACTCTCTCTCTCTCTCTCTCTCTCTCTAGCTTCACCATCTACTCTATATATCTCTCTCTCTCTCTCTCTCTAGCTTCACCATCTACTCTATATCTCTCTCTCTAGCTTCACCATCTACTCTCTCTCTCTCTCTCTAGCTTCACCATCTACTCTCTCTCTCTCTCTAGCTTCACCATCTACTCTCTCTCTCTCTCTCTAGCTTCACCATCTACTCTCTCTCTCTCTCTCTCTCTAGCTTCACCATCTACTCTCTCTCTCTCTCTCTAGCTTCACCATCTACTCTCTCTCTCTCTCTAGCTTCACCATCTACTCTCTCTCTCTCTCTCTAGCTTACCATCTACTCTATCTCTCTCTCTCTCTCTTTAGCTTCACCATCTACTCTCTCTCTCTCTCTCTAGCTTCACCATCTACTCTCTCTCTCTCTCTCTCTAGCTTCACCATCTACTCTCTCTCTCTATTCAGGAATGTGTCCAGGTATGCAGTTCCATGATTGATCTGTATGACCATAAGAGAACACATTTCACATCAAAAGTCTGATGCTGTCACTAGCGATGGCCAATTATTTTATATATCTTCTACAACGAGGATCTTCACAGTAACCATCAACTGTCCTTCCAGCCACAGAGACTCATCCAAGTGTTACCTGTCTGTCTCTGCTACAATCTGATATAATTGTTTGGTCTAGTTTGTCTGTCTCTGCTACAACCTGATATGGCTTAGTTTGTCTGTCTCTGCTACAACCTGATATGATTGTGTTGTTTGGTCTAGTTTGTCTAACATCTGTCTATTGTACATAACCTTATATCGTGTCACAAAATTGGTCACCTATCCTTCCCAATAGACAGAGCAGACCACACTAAATGTTGAGTATGTAATGGGGGAAAAGGAATTGTGTTCGTATCTTAAGGCCAGGCATTTCCAGTTGGGGATAACAGACTTTCAGAACTCCACCGGTGTGTGACACAGAGCCAGATGTGTTCCTGTGAGCATCCAAGTGGTACTTGGGGATGACCAGATACTGCTGTTGTTGGATCTGCCCATTATGCTGTTGTTGGATCTGCCCATTATGCTGTTGAATCTTTGCCTTTGTTCGGGGTGCGGCAGTTGATGTAGTTGCTGGTCACATCTCTCCGTGGCATGAAATACGTGTCATGGCACCCAGTTAGAAATTAGGCTGGAATTTTGAGGCTGGTGATCATCATTTTTGTCTCTTTTAATGGGCCCTTTAGATGGACAGAGGAGAGATTTATGATCATCTATTTTTGTAAAACATTTAATCTTTTGTATTGACTAGAGTCTCCATTGTTTGTCTATGTTGTAAATAGCACATTATGTATCAGTCTTCCGTGAGCAAACATCAGCGCTGACCCAGTCGTATCAGCGCCAACTGCAAGGTGGTTAGGCCTCAGAAAAGCCTGATTGACTCTACAGGGTTCATTTATCTTGCTCACTTCAGAACAGTTCTGCCGACATTTGGTGAGGCCAAGACATTTGAGACATCTGATCACAACCAGAGTGGCACAAGGCTAATTGTGGGAGGTCATGTCACAACCAGAACGGCACAAGGCTAATTGTGGGAGGTCATGTCACAACCAGAGAAGCACAAGGCTAATTGTGGGAGGTCATGTCACGTGACAGAGGTAAGAGATTCAGTTTACTTTAATGGCATGCTCCAGTCATCTCAGCTTCAAATGGTTACCTGGCTTCATGTTAGGGAAGGAAAGGCAGCACTGACACCTCTAACACTTCATCCCCACAGCAGTGTCTGTTGTGAGAATAACTGGCCATGTTCCCAATATGTTCCCAAGAACATGCACAACTCGACGTCCACAGGCTACCAATAGTAACACCCTACAGTACAAGCCAATGTGTCCGGCTCAATGAAGGAAAATGTATCATTTATTATTTTATTTATGATAATTCAAAATTGCTAGAAATAAAGTTGCCAGATTGGAAAATGTGATTTGCTAATGTGTGTGTTTCTATTTGTGTCACAAAAATATGTCTGTGTTGTGTACGTACAATTTAATTGATGGTAATATATGATGCTTGATCAACAACAGATATTCGAAACAGAGAGCTGACCATGGGCAAGCAAAACAAAGGTAAATCCTCTACAAAGGTGTTTGCAAGAGTGACCTGAAAGTGTTGAAATGAACACCTGCAACTGGCAGGATGTGTGTGTTGGTCTGCTGGCAGGGGAAGACGAGATGCAGACCCCAATCGTGTGGCGACAGCAAGGTCAACAACTGACTGTCCCCTCTCTAGCGTGAAGTCCATTGTCTCTCGAGACTGACAGCATGCCAATCAATCAAAGTTGGAAAATGAGATTTGCTAATATGTTTCAAATATGTGTTGTGTGTCCGAAGAATATATATGGTGTGCGTCACAAAACCAAGTACATGTGTTGTATGTGTGTATAATTTAATTGATAGTGATCTAAGGCGCTAGGCGACCTATTTTCGTCTGTGCCGTGGTAACTACATGTTACCAATAGAACCTTCATTGACAGTTTCGGGGTTCTGGGATTCAGGTGTGTAGAGGGCGATCAGCTTGTAAGGATTGATGTAGGGTCTAGCTGATGGTGTCACACTATAGTACAGGAAAAAGGCACATCAGTTCGTCATGGCGTCACAGTGGATGTCCTAGCCTGCGGTAGTGAAATCACCGCTGACTTGCGCTGTTTAGGTCACCATCAATCTGCTGAGTTATCTCCGTTAGTGCTCCCAACAACCTCACAAACTAACCTCCGCTGCCTTGCGGTTATATCCACTTGTGAAAAAAGCTTTGGGAGTTAACCCAGAGATCAGATCAGGAGCCGGAGTCCCTTAGGCAGTCAAGCACTGTACTCAATGCCAGTCTGACAACTCCTAGGACGCCTCCTGTGCCAAGTAGTATTGTTTTGTCGTGCCAATGGAGACACCAGCTGCGTGACATCAATATGCCCAGGCAGGTTCTAGAGAGGGTTCACGTCAGAACTCAACCCATGGTAAAGAACCTTACAATGAGACTTGTTTGCAAGTATGCAACTTGACCACAGGTATAACAAGACCTCTAGGCGATCCACAATGTTCACAAAACCTCAGTCATAGTCCAGAAACTCAAAAGGCTTCAGGTCAACATCGTCATCCTCAAGAAACACGTCTGGTCGTGTCTGGGTCTCTCAGGGAAAAGGACTACATGTTCTTCTGTCTGGGTCTCTCAGGGAAAAGGACTACACGTTCTTCTGGCAGGGGGAAAGGAGTGGCGGATGTCAGAGAACATGGCTTCGGTTTTGCCGTAAAAAATGTTCTTCTAGAATCGACAGAAATATGGCACAGCGGTTAGTATCGCTTCGTCTCCGAACATCCAATCCCAAAGTTAATCTGATCAGCGTGTATGCTCCTACACCTGGCGCCACTAGTGACTCCAAGGACCAGTTCTATTCGCAGTTGACCTCACTCACCACAAGGATCGCTAGTGAGGAACACCTGATTCTACTTGGGGACTTCAATGCAAGGGTGGGCACCGATCACGACTCCTGGCCTATGTGCATGGGAAAGTTGGGTGTCGGAAAGATGAACAAAAATGCACAGCATTTGTTGTAGCTGTGTACCTATCACAACATGTGCATCACTAACACCTTCCAAACGGAGCACAAACACAAAGTATCCTGGAGACATCCTCACTTCAGACATTGACATCAGCTGGACCTTATCATCACTAGACGGTCTGAACTGAAACGTCTTGCAAACCCACACGTTCCACAGTGCACACTGTGATACTGACCACTCACTGGTCTGCTACAAAATGAGACTCGAGCCCAAGACATTCCACCGCAAAAGACATGTGAGTAAATGTGGCATAGACACAGCAAAAACTGAAAGAGTGGAAGAATTTACAAAAACCCTCTCTGAATTACTGGCAAAACAGCGCACTATTGGAAGCCCCACAGAAAGGTGAGAACATGTCAGAGGGTCAGTACACACTACAGCCTGACAGTCTTTAGAGAGAAGACAACAAGCAGAAATGACTGGTTTGAGGGTGGGTCAGCCATCCTTGCACCAGCCATTAAAAAGTGCCAATCCACTTACCTGGAGATTTCCCCGAGCAGTACTACCTTGGAGGCTCACAAATCTGCAAAGAGTACAGTACAGAGACTGGCAAGGAAATGCGCACATGACTACCGGCTTCATCTCTGTAAGTCCATACAGTCTGCAGTGGATACTGGTGATATCAAGGGAATGTACAAGGGTATAAAGAAAGCATACAGTGCCTCTGAAATCTGCGACAGGTGAGGATATTCTGGACAGGGATATGAAAATAAAAGAGATGGGCCAACCAGTCTTGTAATAATGTAGAGGTGGACTCTGCTCTCAAAGAAACTGAGATTCTCCAGGTATTGCAGGAACTTGACGATAAACCGAGCATACGCGATTTGGTAAAAGCTACCGAGAGCATGCCAGTAGGAATGGCAACCGGTAGAGATGGTATTTCAACAGAAATCATCAAATACAGGAGTATCGTACTTATTCAATACCTGTACGAACATATATGTCAGTGTTGGGATGAGGGAGCCGTAATCACAGGACATGAGAGATGCCAACATAATCACCCTTTACAAGAACAAGACAGAAGAAACTGCAACAAATTACAGTAGCTTATTGCTCCCCAACACTGTAGGCAACGTGTATACTCGCATCATCCTGAGCAGGCTGCGGAAGCTGGCCGACAGGGTGTACCTGGAGTCTCAGTGTGGTTTTCGCGTAGAAAGGTCCACCGTTGATATGGTCTTTTCACTGAGACAACTGCAAGAGAAATGCAGAGAACAACACAGACCTCTATTTCTTGCCTTCATCGACCTCTCCAAGGCATTCGACCTGGTAAACAGAGAGGGTCTTTTTAAAGTATTGTTTAAAGTTGGCTGCCCACCTAAACTACTGAGCACGATTAGGTCTTTTCATGTGGGCATGAAAGGTACAGTGCTGCATGACGGTCAGGAATCTGAGGCCTTTGACATTAACAGCGGAGTTAAACAAGGTTGTGTCCTGGCTCAGACTCTATTCATCATTTTCTTTGCCATCGTGCTTAGACACGCCTTTGGAACTGCCACAGAGGGTCTTTCTGCAAACTAGGTCAGATGGGAGACTATTCAATCTAACCAGACTGCGAGCAAACAGTAAGAGAAGGGAGACTGTCATTCGGGATATGCCCTTCCCAGACGATGCTGCCCTGGTCTCCCACATGGAAGCCGAATTACAGATCCGCATTAATTGGTTGACAAACTCATGTGACCTGTTAGGACCCACCATTAGCGTACAAACAATGACAATGATGGCTATGTCCCATAACCAATTTCCCATCCATTCGGCGACTTCCCCACCTATTCCAGGTGGTTTTAACTTTTTAAATAATCTTCGATGAGGTACTCTATCAAAGGCCTTTGCAAAGTCTAGATAAATAACATCCACTGGCTCCCCTTTATCTATGATTTTAGTAACCTCCTCCATGAATTCTAATAGATTTGTTAAGCATGATCTCCCTCTAGTAAACCCATGCTGACTATTTCTGATCAGATTTAACTTGTCTAAATAAATTCCCATGTTTTCTTTGATTATTGACTCTAACAATTTATAGACTAAGCTCGTTAAACTCACCGGTCTGTAATTTGCTGGATTTTTGTTGTTGTTGCCCTTTCTAAATAAGGGAATCACTCCTTCGTTGGAATCACGTGGAACAATCCCTCTTGCAAGAGATTGAGAACATAATATAGCCAATGGTTTTGTTAGTTGGTCTCTAATTTCAAACAGCAGTTTTGGATGAATACCATATTGCCTTGAACATTTATCCACTTTCAAAACCTTTAACTTTAAAAAAAAATTACCAACATAATATGGATTGATCTTAATCCAACTGTATCCATGTCTCTTTGGACAATATCTACAGGCTCTGGGGTCTTGGAGCAGTCCTCTTTTCTGTAAACTGTGCCAAAGTACTGATTGAGTAGATTAGCTGCCTCCCCTATTCTCACTTATTTTTCACTGTGCTTTCTATGAGAGGGCCCACTTTGTCTTTCATTCTTTGTTTATTTCTAACATTAGAACAAAAGCTTTTACTATCAGTCTTGATCCAATGAGCTAGTTTTATTTTGAAGTCTATTTTTTGCTGCTTTATTCACTCACTTTCTGAGCTATGTTTTGCTTGCACAAATATTTTTAAAGTTTCTTTTGTGATTTACCCGCCTCTATATATTTTTCCATGCTTTGTTTTTAGCTCTTCTACATTTAACTACAAATCTACTTATCCACTTGTTACGCTTGGGGTTTCCCTCCCTACATGGAAAATATTCCCATTTTACCTTTTATAGAACTATTTTGAAATTCTTAAACTCTTGTTGAACATCTGTTTCTCCGACAATATCTTTCCAGATTATGTGGTTCGCTGCCTCTTTCATCCTCTTAACATCTGCCTCAGAGTAATCGATGTTCGCGTGTTTATGTTTACTTCTGTCCTTGCTGTAAGATCCCAACAGTTCCCCAACGGTAACGTTTTCAATCATATTTTCCTCTGTAGTAAATACTAAGTCGAGTATGTTTTTGCCTCTGGTGGCTGCCTCTGCATGCTGAATAAAAAATTTGTCAGTTATGCACTTAACAAAAGGTTTTGACTCTACAAGTGCTTCTGCCATATCCCATTTTATTTCTGGAAAGTTTAAATCTCCCGTTAATAATAATTTCCTATCACTTGCCTTTGCTATGCTACTAATCAGCTCCTCATCTTCCTCCTTTTGACTTGATGGACATCTATAGCACACTCCAATCACTGTTTTTTCACCCCCACTTTCTATTTCTCTCCATACACTTTCCTTTTTGTTACCACATGATAAATCATCTTTGATCGTTATATTAACAGAAACATTTACAGAATAATAAAATGCCACCTGCCTTAGTCTTGTCTCCAACTAGCCTATCTTTCAATAACAATTTATCTCTATATTTCAAGTTCACTATCTGCAATGTCCTCATATATCTATGATTCTGTTTACCCTATTATTTCTGGTTTTTCTACTTTTAAATGCAGTTCCAATTCCTCTATTTTATTTACTATGCTTCTCAGCTTTTCATAAAAAACATTTCGTCATTTATTTTGTTGTTTTTTGCCTTACTTTTTTTGCTTTTTTTATCATTTTTATTTTTCATTTTCCACTACTGATTTCACACTTCCCTGATCTCAACTCTCCCCGTTGACTGCATCCTTTGGCCCACCAGCCTACAGCCATCACACCTGCCCACACCTGGCCTACCAGCCCACAGCCATCACACCTGCCCACACCTGGCCCACCAGCCCACAGCCATCACACCTGCCCACACCTGGCCCACCAGCCCACAGCCGTCACATTGAGACAGACACATAGTCCTGCCAGGTACAATCACTCAAACCACTGTTACAGCACAGCCCTCTCAAGCATGATGTGATATTCTTGTCTTGGCCGAGTGATGTGATTTTTAGAGTTCCTATTGATTTATGTGAGTTTGGTGTTCATGTGGTTTTGTCATAAATCGTGTGATTTTCTTCTGATTTTGATTGAAAATGGTGGCATTCTGGTTCTGGATGATGCAATATTCTTGACCAGATTTCTGGATGTTACATTTTACCATTTAGTAAAATGTGATTGTGTTCTCCAAAGTGACTGCTGTGAGTTTCTTGTCTAAAGTGACTGATGTGAGTTTCTTGTCTAAAGTGACTGATGTGAGTTTCTTGTCTAAAGTGACTGATGTGAGTTTCTTGTCTAAAGTGACTGATGTGAGTTTCTTGTCTAAAGTGACTGATGTGAGTTTCTTGTCTAAAGTGACTGATGTGAGTTTCTTGTCTAAAGTGACTTATGTGAGTTTCTTGTCTATAGTGATAGCTGTGAGTTTCTTGTCTGAAGTGACTGTTGTGAGTTTCTTGTCTAAAGTGACTGTTGTGAGTTTCTTGTCTAAAGTGACTGTTGTGAGTTTCTTGTCTAAAGTGACTGATGTGAGTTTCTTGTCTAAAGTGACTGATGTGAGTTTCTTGTCTAAAGTGACTGATGTGAGTTTCTTGTCTAAAGTGACTTATGTGAGTTTCTTGTCTATAGTGACTGATGTGAGTTTCTTGTCTAAAGTGACTGATGTGAGTTTATTGTCTAAAGTGACTGGTGTGAGTTTTTTTAATAAAGTGACTGTTGTGAGTTTCTTGTATAAAGTGACTGATGTGAGTTTCTTAAGTGACTGGTGTGAGTTTCTTGTCTCAAGTGACTGATGTGAGTTTCTTGTCTAAAGTGACTGATGTGAGTTTCTTGTCTATAGTGACAGCTGTGAGTTTCTTGTCTAAAGTGACTGTTGTGAGTTTCTTGTCTAAAGTGACTGTTGTGAGTTTCTTGTCTAAAGTGACTGTTGTGAGTTTCTTGTCTAAAGTGACTGATGTGAGTTTCTTGTCTAAAGTGACTGATGTGAGTTTCTTGTCTAAAGTGACTGATGTGAGTTTCTTGTCTAAAGTGACTGATGTGAGTTTCTTGTCTAAAGTGACTGGTGTGAGTTTTTTTTATAAAGTGACTGATGTGAGTTTCTTGTATAAAGTGACTGATGTGAGTTTCTTAAGTGACTGGTGTGAGTTTCTTGTCTCAAGTGACTGATGTGAGTTTCTTGTCTAAAGTGACTGATGTGAGTTTCTTAAGTGACTGGTGTGAGTTTCTTGTCTCAAGTGACTGATGTGAGTTTCTTGTCTAAAGTGACTGATGTGAGTTTCTTAAGTGACTGGTGTGAGTTTCTTGTCTCAAGTGACTGATGTGAGTTTCTTGTCTAAAGTGACTGATGTGAGTTTCTTAAGTGACTGGTGTGAGTTTCTTGTCTAAAGTGACTGATGTGAGTTTCTTGTCTAAAGTGACTGGTGTGAGTTTCTTGTCTAAAGTGACTGATGTGAGTTTCTTGCCTGTTTTCCCTAGATTTGCAAAATCAGTGTTTTTCAATGCTCCAAGGGTATTTCTGAAACCCATATTTTTACTTGGTCTAGTTTTCCTGTGTTTGTTTTAGCATCTGTTGCCCAAGTGCTAGTGACATATTTCATGATTGGTCTGATTGCACAAGTGTAGACTTCCCTGATGACTCTTTTGTTTGTTCCCTACGATGTACCAGCCAGTTTTTAAATTACATTTTCATTGTCTTGATTTTCACTATATTTGACTACCAGGTGAGTCTAGATCCAAAAATGGCTCCAAGGAATATGGATGTGTCCAAATGGGATGTTTGTTGATTTCCTGTCTGTATTGTTATTTTTCTCTTGTTTTTAAGGAAGAGTGGTGGGGGTGTTATTCATTTGTGATACCGTCTGACCCTGGCCTTTTTTCTCCTTTAACTTCCTAATTTCGTCTTCTGGCTCATGTAACGTGAACTTCACTGCCATGTACTCTGTTGGAGTGTCTGTGCTGTGGTTTTTGTTTTAGGGCTCTGATCTGTGTTCTTACTTATTTATCTCTTGAAATTTGCGTCTTTCTTTCTGACCAGCGGTCTGCTGCCACCTTGATCGTCACCTGGCCAGCGGTCTGCTGTCACCTGGCCAGCGGTCTGCTGCCACCTTGCCCGTCACCTGGCCAGCGGTCTGCTGCCACCTTGATCGTAACCTGGCCAGCGGTCTTATGCCACCTTGATCGTCACCTGGCAAACGGTCTGCTGCCACCTTGATCGTCACCTGGCCAGCGGTCTGCTGCCACCTAACCCGTCACCTGATCAGTGGTCTGCTGCCACCTTACCCGTCACCTGATCAGCGGTCTGCTGCCACCTTGATCGTCACCTGGCCAGCGGTCTGCTGCCACCTTACCCGTCACCTGATCAGCGGTCTGCTGCCACCTTACCCGTCACCTGGCCAGCGGTCTGCTGCCACCTTGCCCGTCTCCTGGCCAGCGGTCTGCTGCCACCTTGATCGTAACCTGGCCAGCGGTCTTATGCCACCTTGATCGTCACCTGGCAAACGGTCTGCTGCCACCTTGATCGTCACCTGGCCAGCGGTCTGCTGCCACCTTACCCGTCACCTGATCAGTGGTCTGCTGCCACCTTACCCGTCACCTGATCAGCGGTCTGCTGCCACCTTGATCGTCACCTGGCCAGCGGTCTGCTGCCACCTTACCCGTCACCTGATCAGCGGTCTGCTGCCACCTTACCCGTCACCTGGCCAGCGGTCTGCTGCCACCTTACCCGTCACCTGATCAGCGGTCTGCTGCCACCTTACCCGTCACCTGATCAGCGGTCTGCTGCCACCTTGCCCGTCACCTGATCAGCGGTCTGCTGCCACCTTACCCGTCACCTGATCAGCGATCTGCTGCCACCTTGCCCGTCACCTGATCAGCGGTCTGCTGCCACCTTGCCCTTCACCTGATCAGCGGTCTGCTGCCACCTTGCTCGTCACCTGATCAGCGGTCTGCTGCCACCTTGCCCGTCACCTGATCAGCGGTCTGCTGCCACCTTGCCCGTCACCTGGCAAGCGGTTTGCTGCCACCTTGCCCGTCACCTGGTCAGCGGTCTGCTGCCACCTTACCCGTCACCTGATCAGCGGTCTGATGCCACCTTACCCGTCACCTGATCAGCGGTCTGCTGCCACCTTGCCCGTCACCTGATCAGCGGTCTGCTGCTACCTTGCCCGTCACCTGATCAGCGGTCTGCTGCCACCTTGCCTGTCACCTGATCAGCGGTCTGCTGCCACCTTGCCCGTCACCTGGCAAGCGGTTTGCTGCCACCTTGCCCGTCACCTGATTAGCGGTCTGCTGCCACCTTACCCGTCACCTGATCAGCGGTCTGCTGCCACCTTACCCGTCACCTGATCAGTGGTCTGCTGCCACCTTACCCGTCACCTGATCAGCAGTCTGCTGCCACCTTACCCGTCACCTGATCAGCGGTCTGTAACACGACTTTGCTTCTTTCTGTCCTGGTTTGTCGCCATTTATGGTTTTGGTGAAGTTCCAGTCTTTCAGTATCCTTGTCTAGGTTTAATGAGCTGGTCTTTATACTCTTCTTCTTCTTCCTTATGAAGGCTGCCTTTGCTTTGTTGTGCTAGATTATATTTTCTTCTGTTGGGTTTGTCTTCATGACTTCTCTGCAAGTACTATTTACGCTTTGAAACTCTTTGGGTCTTGAAGGGTTAGTAGTGATTTCTTCAGCCTCTTGGGATACTTTTCTTGGCAGCGGCATGAACGCACCTATTTGCAGGATCTGTGATCGTTGGTGAGGTATATCTCCTGTATACAACACAATCAATTTCTGATTTTCAGAAACCTTTGTCATTCTAGTTTGTTTGGTCTCACCCCTCGGCATTTCACTGCATAATTGTAAGTCTTTGTCCAGAAGCATTACTCTGGTCATGCGGACTTCCCATAAGTGTCAAGAGTTGATGGTTTCAGTAGCGTTGTATGAACCCCTTTGACTCCAGGAAGGAGGGGAGGACGGAGAATCTTGCGTAGATTTCCGTGTTCTACTCCAGTGCCACTTGAGCCTATATCTTCCAGCCTCGACGATCTAGGTTTTCCCTCTGGAGGCCTCCTTCCATAGACAGACTGCCTCCTTCCATAGACAGATTGCCTCCTTCCATAGACAGACTGCCTCCTTCCATAGACAGACTGCCTCCTTCCATAGACAGATTGCCTCCTTCCATAGACAGACTGCCTCCTTCCATAGACAGATTGCCTCCTTCCATAGACAGATTGCCTCCTTCCATAGACAGTTGCCTCCTTCCATAGACAGATTGCCTCCTTCCATAGACAGATTGCCTCCTTCCATGGACAGACTGCCTCCTTCCATAGACAGATTGCCTCCTTCCATGGACAGACTGCCTCCTTCCATAGACAGATTGCCTCCTTCCATGGACAGACTGCCTCCTTCCATAGACAGATTGCCTCCTTCCATAGACAGATTGCCTCCTTCCATGGACAGACTGCCTCCTTCCATGGACAGACTGCCTTACCAGGCTTATGTCCTCTATCTGCCCACATTTTCTATCGGAGCTGTTCTTTTTGAAACTGTCTTGTGTGTGAATACAATACTGACCTGTCTTGTGTGTGAATACAATACTGACCCGTCTTGTGTGTGAATACAATACTGACCCGTCTTGTGTGTGAATACAATACTGACCCGTCTTGTGTGTGAATACAATACTGACCCGTCTTGTGTGTGAATACAATACTGACCCGTCTTGTGTGTGAATACAATACTGACCTGTCTTGTGTGTGAATACAATACTGACCCGTCTTGTGTGTGAATACAATACTGACCCGCCTTGTGTGTGAATACAATACTGACCCGTCTTGTGTGTGAATACAATACTGACCCGTCTTGTGTGTGAATACAATACTGACCCGTCTTGTGTGTGAATACAATACTGACCCGTCTTGTGTGTGAATACAATACTGACCTGTCTTGTGTGTGAATACAATACTGACCTGTCTTGTGTGTGAATACAATACTGACCTGTCTTATGTGTGTGAATACAATACTGACCTGTCTTATGTGTGTGAATACAATACTGACCTGTCTTATGTGTGTGAATACAATACTGACCTGTCTTGTGTGTGAATACAATACTGACCTGTCTTGTGTGTGAATACAATACTGACCCGTCTTGTGTGTGAATACAATACTGACCTGTCTTGTGTGTGAATACAATACTGACCCGTCTTGTGTGTGAATACAATACTGACCTGTCTTGTGTGTGAATACAATACTGACCTGTCTTGTGTATGAATACAATACTGACCTGTCTTATGTGTGTGAATACAATACTGACCCGTCTTGTGTGTGAATACAATACTGACCTGTCTTGTGTGTGAATACAATACGGACCTGTCTTGTGTGTGAATACAATACTGACCTGTCTTGTGTGTGAATACAATACTGACCTGTCTTGTGTGTGAATACAATTCTGACCTGTCTTTTGTGTGAATACAATACTGACCTGTCTTGTGGGTGAATACAATTCTGACCTGTCTTGTGTGTGAATACAATTCTGACCTGTCTTGTGTGTGAATACAATACTGACCTGTCTTGTGTGTGAATACAATACTGACCTGTGTGTGAATATAATACTGACCTGTCTTGTGTGTGAATACAATACTGACCTGTCTTGTGTGTGTTAGTCCTGTACTGTCGTGTAGGTGACAACAACACTATATTCTCTGGTGTTTGAATACATCACTCTGTTGTCTAGTGTTTGAATACAGCACTCTATTATTTAGTGTTTGAATACATCACTCTATTGTCTAGTGTTTTAATACAACACTATTGTCTGATGTTTGAATACAGCACTCTATTGTTTGGTGTTTGAATACATCACTCTATTGTCTGATGTTTGAATACAGCACTCTATTGTTTGGTGACTGAAGACAACACTCTATTGTCTGGTGTTTGAAGGCAACACTCTATTATCTGGTGTGAAGGTGGATTGGTATGAAGCGTATATAGATGGGACCTTAGACCGATGTAACTAAATCCAACAGAACCTGCTGGGCTAATGGCACGGATACAATTTATTCTTTTCTTGACATTCGGAACTACATCATTATATGGTTTATGTAGACGAAGCGAGCAATGGCAGGCAGATAGTGTGGGGGTGTGAGAAAGGGAAGAGACAGAGCTAGATATGTTGGAAATGAATGTTCAATATATACACGAGGACAGTCCAAGAAGAAACCGGGCGTTTAAAGCGGCACAGAAGTGAGGCAGCTAGCCAGGTACTTGCGTGTCGCTGACATTGGTCTATCTTGGCAGGGAAGAGAATTGTGTCCACACAGACTTGTTTAAATAAATTCTAAGTCACAGTTCGGTTTCTTTTTGGATGACCATCGTCTGTTTGTGTCTGTGTCTATTTATGTGTGTGTGTGTCTAGAGAGAGAGACGAGGAGAGAGAGAGAGACAGAGACAAAGAAAGAGACTAATATTGGTGTATATGTGATACGGACAAAGTGATTGACACAGAACAAAGAAAGAGTCAACAACATAAACGGAAATGAAATAATGAAGAGTATAGTAGAGAATACAACCCGGAAGTTGATGATGATGAAGGCAATCCCAAGGTCATTATCAGAGAAGTGTGCAATCAAATGATAAGACGATCTACACAAGAAACAATGACGCACATGACTGCCGGTAGCTCAAACAGAAACACACCAAGTTATGCGTGACATAGTCAAGTCTCTCCGTAAAACGTTCTGGTCAAGTCTTTCCGTAAAACGTTCTGGTCAAGTTTTTTGTCAAGCTGTTATCGATTGTCGATTGTGGTATCAGTAGGATCTAACTTTCGTCGAGGGTCTGGGCGTGGTTAGGGTTGCACATGTGGGCTTTCGTTGAGTGTTGGTCTGGGCTTGGTTAGGTTTGGTCTGGGCTTGGTTAGGTTTGGTCTGGGCTTGGATAGGTTTGGTCTGGGCTTGGATAGGTTTGGTCTGAGCTTGGTTAGGTTTGGTCTGGGCTTGGATAGGTTTGGTCTGGGCTTGGATAGGTTTGGTCTGAGCTTGGTTAGGTTTGGTCTGGGCTTGGATAGGTTTGGTCTGCGCTTGGATAGGTTTGGCCTGGGCTTGGATAGGTTTGGTCTGAGCTTGGTTAGGTTTGGTCAGGGCTTGGATAGGTTTGGTCTGGGCTTGGATAGGTTTGGTCTGGGCTTGGTTAGGTTTGGTCTGGGCTTGGATAGGTTTGGTCTGGGCTTGGTTAGGTTTGGTCTAGGGTTGGTTAGGGTTGTAAATGTAGGCTGTCGCCGAGTGTTAGTCTGGAACATGGCCTAGTTTGCAACACCTGCATGCGGAAAGTGACAACATAAATTCATTGACCCAAAGTACATATTTACAAACTCACCAGTCTGCCTGCAAGCACTTAAGGGCATACACAGTTACAAAATGACATACTGATTCTACAACATACCCAGTCATACTCTCAGACAATCAGTCTGTAACAGAAATACACAAATAAAACATATCACGGGCTACCATTAGTTAGTTATTTTTTTGCCCTTGTGCCTGTAAGCGACGTGGGGAGCTTAAGTAGTCTATTATGCGCCAAGTCCGATGCGTCGGTCAATGTGAGCCTGTGTCACTGCACAGTCACTGTAATGGCATCTGTCCATCTGTCTCGCAGTACTCATGTGTTAGAATCCAGTGTTTGACGGTCCCGTGTGTTAGAATCCAGTGTTTGACGGTCCTCGTGTGTTAGACACCTGGGTTTGACGGTCCTCGTGCGTTAGACACCAGTGATTGATGGTCCTCGTCTGTTACACACCTGTGTTTGACGGTCCTCGTGTGTTAGAATCCAGTGTTTGACGGTCCTCGTGTGTTAGACACCTGTGTTTGACGGTCATCGTGTGTTAGACACCTGGGTTTGACGGTCTTCGGGTGTTCGACACCTGGGTTTGACGGTCCTCGTGCGATAGACACCAGTGTTTGACGGTCCTCGTCTGTTACACACCTGTGTTTGACGGTATTCGTCTGTTACACACCTGGGTTAGACGGTCCTCGTGCGATAGACACCAGTGTTTGACGGTCCTCGTCAGTTACACACCTTTGTTTGACGGTCCTCGTCTGTTACACACCTGTGTTTTACGGTATTCGTCTGTTAGACACCTGTGTTTGACGGTCCTCGTGTGTTAGACACCAGTGTTTGACGGTATTCGTCTGTTAGACACCTGTGTTTGACGGTATTCGTCTGTTAGACACCTGTGTTTGACGGTCCTCGTGTGTTAGACACCTGGGTTTGACGGTCCTCGTGCGTTAGACACCTGTCTTTGACTGTTCTCGTGTGTTAGACACCTGTGTTTGACGGTCCTCGTGTGTTAGACACCTGTGTTTGACGTTCCTCGTGTGTTAGACACCAGTGCTTGACGGTCCTCGTCTGTTACACATCTGTATTTGACGGTCTTCGTGTGTTAGACACCTGTGTTTGACGGTCCTCGTCTGTTACACACCTGTATTTGACGGTCCTTGTGTGTTCGACACCAGTGTTTGACGGTCCTCGTCTGTTACACACCCGTGTTTGACGGTCCTCGTGTGTTAGACACCTGTGTTTGGCGGTCCTCGTGTGTTAGACACCTGTGATATCCTCATATCAAGACTCAAAAATGTGCCTTGGATTAACTGTAAGAGTCTGAGTCTGCACATCTCATGGGGGAAGACCAAAGCCTGGTCAGCTAACAGGACCCCTGCAGTGGGAGTCAGGTTAATCCCACAGATGACTTCATTTACCAGAGCAGCAGACTGACTGCTGAAGGTCACAGTCATCCAGACTGACTGCTGAAGATTGCAATAATACAGACTGACTTCTGAGTATCGCAGTAATACAGACTAAGCTTTGATGGACGCAGTAACCCAGACATCACTCTGGAGATCGGTCTAACCTCATCATCCATGAGTTCTCTGCAAAGTGTCTGGTCTCATTAGTAGTTCTCATTGTAAAACAAGTTGGGACTCTACAGACCCTATATCATTCCAATCTTCTTGTACTGTTCCGAAACATGGATGGTTTTACGGGTTCAACGGAATCGGCTGGCGGTTGTCTACGTGTACTTCAGAAAACGTGTACTTGGATTCAACTAGCAAAACCCAATCTCCAAGGAAGAGGTCTCTTAATAGACACACATCACCCAGTCTCCAAAGATGATGTCTCCCAATAGACACAACTCACCCAGTCTCCAAGGATGAGGTCTCCCAACAGACACAACTACCCAATCTCCAAGGATGAGGTCTCCCAACAGACACAACTACCCAGTCTCCAAGGATGAGGTCTCCCAACAGACACAACTACCCAATCTCCATAGATGAGGTCTCTCAACAGACACAACTACCCAGTCTCCAAGGATGAGGTCTCCCAACAGACACAACTACCCAGTCTCCAAGGATGAGGTCTCCCAACAGACACAACTACCCAGTCTCCAAGGATGAGGTCTCTCAACAGACACAACTACCCAATCTCCACGGATGAGGTCTCCCACCAGACACAACTACCCAATCTCCACGGATGAGGTCTCCCAACAGACCCAACTACCCAGTCTCCACGGATGAGGTCTCCCAACAGACACAACTACCCATTCTCCAAGGATGAGGTCTCCCAACAGACACAACTACCCACTCTCCAAGGATGAGGTCTCCCAACAGACACAACTACCCAGTCTCCAAGGATGAGGTCTCCCAACAGACACAACTACCCAATCTCCAAGGATGAGGTCTCCCAACAGACACAACTACCCAGTCTCCAAGGCTGAGGTCTCCCAACAGACACAACTACCCAGTCTCCAAGGATGAGGTCTCCCAACAGACACAACTACCCAGTCTCCAAGGATGAGGTCTCCCAACAGACACAACTACCCAGTCTCCAAGGATGAGGTCTCCCAACAGACACAACTACCCAATCTCCATAGATGAGGTCTCTCAACAGACACAACTACCCAGTCTCCAAGGATGAGGTCTCCCAACAGACACAACTACCCAGTCTCCAAGGATGAGGTCTCCCAACAGACACAACTACCCAGTCTCCAAGGATGAGGTCTCCCAACAGACACAACTACCCAATCTCCACGGATGAGGTCTCCCAACAGACACAACTACCCAATCTCCACGGATGAGGTCTCCCAACAGACCCAACTACCCAGTCTCCACGGATGAGGTCTCCCAACAGACACAACTACCCAGTCTCCAAGGATGAGGTCTCCCAACAGACACAACTACCCACTCTCCAAGGATGAGGTCTCCCAACAGACACAACTACCCAGTCTCCAAGGATGAGGTCTCCCAACAGACACAACTACCCAATCTCCAAGGATGAGGTCTCCCAACAGACACAACTACCCAATCTCCAAGGATGAGGTCTCCCAACAGACACAACTACCCAGTCTCCAAGGATGAGGTCTCCCAACAGACACAACTACCCAGTCTCCAAGGATGAGGTCTCCCAACAGACACAACTACCCAGTCTCCAAGGATGAGGTCTCCCAACAGACACAACTACCCAGTCTCCAAGGATGAAGTCTCCCAACAGACACAACTACCCAGTCTCCAAGAAGGAGGTCTCCCAACAGACACAACTACCCAGTCTCCAAGGATGAGGTCTCCCAACAGACACAACTACCCAGTCTCCAAGGATGAGGTCTCCCAACAGACACAACTACCCAGTCTCCAAGGATGAGGTCTCCCAACAGACACAACTACCCAGTCTCCAAGGATGAGGTCTCCCAACAGACACAACTACCCAGTCTCCAAGGATGAGGTCTCCCAACAGACACAACTACCCAATCTCCAAGGATGAGGTCTCCCAACAGACACAACTACCCAATCTCCAAGGATGAGGTCTCCCAACAGACACAACTACCCAGTCTCCAAGGATGAGGTCTCCCAACAGACACAACTACCCAATCTCCAAGGATGAGGTCTCCCAACAGACACAACTACCCACTCTCCAAGGATGAGGTCTCCCAACAGACACAACTACCCAATCTCCAAGGATGAGGTCTCCCAACAGACACAACTACCCAATCTCCAAGGATGAGGTCTCCCAACAGACACAACTACCCAGTCTCCACGGATGAGGTCTCCCAACAGACACAACTACCCAGTCTCCACGGATGAGGTCTCCCAACAGACACAACTCGAGAGCATTTGCTCATCTCCGGGTCGGCGACCGATTCTTTCCTGTAATCGGGAAACCAGGGATATCAAATATCGCATCCCTCACTGAGCAACACCTGGTCGAGACATAGGTCATCCACATCATCTGTCCTGCAAGCTGCTTGGGACTCGACCACCAGCCATGATCGTGCACGGTCGGCACTACTGCTCATGGCGGACTAGGCAGATTACATTTCTTGATAATTGAAACTCGCTCGTTCGCAGGAAGTCTGAGCTAAAGCACTTTGTTTCATTATTTAGGCACATCTGCAGAAGTTGTGTATGTTTATGTTGGTAGCGATATCTACATCTACATAACTCTGAGGTAGCCTGCAGCCTGCATACTGGGTAGAGCGGGCTTGTTCTTCTATTTTCACCGCAGGCGGATATAAATGAATTTAGGACATGTGCTCCACCAAGACAAGTTTCACTTGACTTTTACATGTCTAATTTGACTCACTTGGCTTTTGCATGTCTAATTTCACTCACTTGACTTTTACATGTCTAATTTGACTCACTTGGCTTTTGCATGTCTAATTTCACTCACTTGACTTTTACATGTCTAATTTGACTCACTTGGCTTTTACATGTCTAATTTGACTCACTTGACTTTTACATGTCTAATTTGACTCACTTGACTTTTACATGTCTAATTTGACTCACTTGACTTTTACATGTCTAATTTGACTCACTTGGCGTTTACATGTCTAATTTGACTCACTTGGCTTTTACATGTCTAATTTGACTCACTTGGCTTTTACATGTCTAATTTGACTCACTTGGCTTTTACATGTCTAATTTGACTCACTTGACTTTTACATGTCTTATTTGACTCACTTGACTTTTACATGTCTAATTTGACTCACTTGACTTTTACATGTCTAATTTGACTCACTTGGCTTCTGCATGTCTAATTTGACTCACTTGACTTTTACATGTCTAATTTGACTCACTTGACTTTTACATGTCTAATTTGACTCACTTGACTTTTACATGTCTAATTTGACTCACTTGGCGTTTGCATGTCTAATTTGACTCACTTGGCTTTTACATGTCTAATTTGACTCACTTGACTTTTACATGTCTAATTTGACTCACTTGACTTTTACATGTCTAATTTGACTCACTTGGTTTTTACATGTCTAATTTGACTCACTTGGCTTTTGCATGTCTAATTTCATTCACTTGACTTTTACATGTCTAATTTGACTCACTTGGCTTTTGCATGTCTAATTTCACTCACTTGACTTTTACATGTCTAATTTGACTCACTTGGCTTTTGCATGTCTAATTTGACTCACTTGACTTTTACATGTCTAATTTGACTCACTTGACTTTTACATGTCTAATTTGACTCACTTGACTTTTACATGTCTAATTTGACTCACTTGGCTTTTACATGTCTAATTTGACTCACTTGGCTTTTACATGTCTAATTTGACTCACTTGACTTTTACATGTCTTATTTGACTCACTTGACTTTTACATGTCTAATTTGACTCACTTGACTTTTACATGTCTAATTTGACTCACTTGGCTTCTGCATGTCTAATTTCACTCACTTGACTTTTACATGTCTAATTTGACTCACTTGACTTTTACATGTCTAATTTGACTCACTTGGCTTCTGCATGTCTTTCATAAATTAGAATATGTAATCTAATGTTTACCGTCACCTTTATGTAGACCTAACTAATGTTTGTTACCTCCCATTGTGTACCAGGAAAAGTCAGTAAGTCGGTCACATATTGAGACAGCTGAGACATATAGCTGCTAGTTTAGTGGTAGAGTGCTAGCTTTTCACGACAAAGGCCCGGGGTTCAATTCCCACAACCGTCACACTCCAGTCCATCCAGCCATAAATGGGTACCTGACATGATTTCGGAAGGAAAAGGCAGAGAGGACGAGAACAAGCCACCCTAACCACCCGTAACCTGTAGCGTAGTTTACTGATGTCGCTAGTCTGACCAGCAAGTGTCAGCTGAAGGATAGCCTTGACCTTTTAACGTCTGAAGGTGTTATCATTAGATAGAAGCGTCATACAGGTGTGTCGCTACTGTAGGTAGCAGCGTCATACAGGTGTGTGGCTACTGTAGGTAGCAGCGTCATACAGGTGTGTGGTTACTGTAGGTAGCAGCGTCATACAGGTGTGTGATTACTGTAGGTAGCAGCGTCATACAGGTGTGTGGCTACTGTAGGTAGCAGCGTCATACAGGTGTGTGGTTACTGTAGGTAGCAGCGTCATACAGGTGTGTGATTACTGTAGGTAGCAGCGTCATACAGGTGTGTCGCTACTGTAGGTAGCAGCGTCATACAGGTGTGTGGCTACTGTAGGTAGCAGCGTCATACAGGTGTGTGGTTACTGTAGGTAGCAGCGTCATACAGGTGTGTGATTACTGTAGGTAGCAGCGTCATACAGGTGTGTGGTTACTGTAGGTAGCAGACGCTAGGTGGCACATGCACATGCGCAGCTCAGATACAGAATGTCCCGTGTACTCACAACGTGTACAATCAAAGAACAGCGCGCTGTTGTGCCGGTTGTGTTGGTTAACAAATTGACGTTCTGCCCAGGATATTGATCATAAAATGATTTCTGCTTAAAAGGACCGAAGGCTGGGGTGGAAGGGAAGGGGGGATGTTTTGTCCCGTAAAGCTGTCCATAGCTGGGCCCATATATTTCCCGTAGAACGCTAACAAGTTGCAGATGAGGTACGGTCTGATCGGCCTTGTCAGATTACAAGAGACGTACATGTGGCGGTGGGGGGTGGGGGTGGGGGTTGTTTCGGGCTGACAGGCGAGGAACAATGGGCAGTGTATCAACTGCAGTATACTGTTTGCATGGTTTAGCCTACAGCATAATGCATGATCAATTGAATTTCCGGAAAGAGGGCAAAGGCTTGGTATCCAAACAACTGACTGACGAACACAAATTTACCGAATTAGCATATCCGTGCAGCATACCAGACGTTATTGAGAGCTTTAAGGAAGAAGACATGATTAACAGGATTGTTGAAGGGGACGAATCATGGGTGTGTCCCTACCAACAGTAATCAAAGCGTGCTTCGATGGAACAGGAAACATCTCTCTCCGCCTTCTGTGGAGGAGATGACGTCATCAGCAGGGGAGGTTATGCTGACAATGTTTTGGGATTCTATCTGCCAGCTGTTAACCAATTTCCAGAAGAAAGGTGACAATGTGAATGATGTAGCAGACCGTGGCCTTCTGTTGGTGCTTCGAGATACAAGTCAGAGAAAATGTTCAGATCCCTGCTGACTAGAGGAGTACTGTTTCATCATGACGTCAGACCTCATACTGCCCGATTAACCCAGGAGACAACTGATAAACTAGGGTGGCTACTCCTTGAACATCCACCTTACAGCCTCGACTTAGCCGCGAGCGGCTGTCACCTATGGGCTGTACGGCGGAGACGTTGAGCGAATGGCGAGAGGTAGATGGTGAAGTGTAGATGTGGCTGAGCCATCAGACCAAAGACTTGTATGCTGAAGGTTTTGGTTCACGGCTAAAGCGATGGGATAAGTGTATCAATGCTGGTGGGGAGTGTGTTGAGAAATTAGGCACGATGCCAATGCAATAATAAATCGTTTTCAAGTTTGTATCTCGTTTAGCCTTTAAATACACCCTCCCCCAGCCATGTGTGACCTATTGACTGACTTGTCTCCGCATATCTAAATGTGGGAGCTGGTCTCTAACTAATGTGTTATCTCCTCTCGTGAAGGTCTTCCTGGTGTGTGTAGGACTGGACGGTCGTTATCAAACAGCAAGGGCCCGTCTCAAATAGCAGGGGCCCGTCTCAAACAGCAAGGGCCCGTCTCAAACAGTAAGGGCCCGTCTCAAATAGTAAGGGCCCGTCTCAAACAGCAAAGGCCCGTCTCAAACAGCAAGGACCGTATCATACAGCAAGGGCCCGTCTCAAACAGCATGGGCCCGTCTCAAACAGTAAGGGCCCGTCTCAAACAGCATGGGCCCGTCTCAAACAGCAAGGGCCCGTCTCAAACAGTAAGGGCCCGTCTCAAACAGCAAGGAGCCCGTCTCAAACAGCAAGGACCGTATCATAACAACTATCATCTGCATATACATATTTTTGTTGGTTGTTCTTCCCTGTTTTCTTGGCCATTACCTGGTTGCCGTGGTGTACCATATGTCACTCTAGTCTGAACTCCCTGTGTCCTCTTCCTCCAGTCTATCCTCAGTACCTTTGTCCAGTGCATATTATGTCCTCCATTCGGTCTTGTTCCCGAAAATATTCCGTTGTGTATGATGTTACAGAGCCCTTTTCATATTAATGGGCGACATGTTGGTGTATTCTACCGTTGGTTGGGCCTATGCATGTATGTCCCTGGTAGTGGCTGCACATTGACCTGTGCGCTCCTCAATTTCATGGAAAATGCGTCACTTCTTGTACACATTATCGCCATTTTACAAAGAGTGAAACAAACAAGTGATGATCAAAACATATGGACACCACAAACGTTTGTTAGGTCAAAGAGGAAGTACAGTTAGCAGACCAGAAACCTTTGTTAGGTCACAGAGGAAGTACAGTTAGCAGACCAGAAACCTTTGTTAGGTTACAGGGGAAGTACAGTTACAGACCAGAAATCTTTGTTAGGTCAAAGAGGAAGTACAGTTAGCAGACCAGAAACCTTTGTTAGGTTACAGGGGAAGTACAGTTACAGACCAGAAATCTTTGTTAGGTCAAAGAGGAAGTACAGTTAGCAGACCAGAAACCTTTGTTAGGTTACAGGGGAAGTACAGTTACAGACCAGAAATCTTTGTTAGGTCAAAGAGGAAGTACAGTTAGCAGACCAGAAACCTTTGTTAGGTTACAGGGGAAGTACAGTTACAGACCAGAAATCTTTGTTAGGTAAAAGAGGAAGTACAGTTAGCAGACCAGAAACCTTTGTTAGGTCAAAGAGGAAGTACAGTTATAGACCAGAAACCTTTGTTAGGTCAAAGAGGAAGTACAGTTAGCAGACCAGAAACCTTTGTTAGGTTACAGGGGAAGTACAGTTACAGACCAGAAATCTTTGTTAGGTCAAAGAGGAAGTATAGTTACAGACCAGAAACGTTTGTTAGGTCAAAGAGGAAGGACAGTTATAGACCAGAAACCTTTGTTAGGTCAAAGAGGAAGTACAGTTACAGACCAGAAACCTTTGTTAGGTCAAAGAGGAACTACTGTTATCAGCCAAGAATAAAAGTTCACTTCCAGAAGTTATCACCAAACTACAGAACAATAAACTGCTAACTTCGACATGTTTTTACCAAATAACTCAGCATATGACAGTTAAAAACATTGTTTTTTTAAATCGTAATTACTCATCTCACTTTGTGAACTGAGTGGTCCGCCGGGGACTTTGTGTATGACAAGGCCAAGAATAGCACCACTGCCTCGCGGAGAGCATGTCGTAAGAGGCGACTAACTGTGTGACATGGCATAACACCGGCCATGGTTAGGTGGTTTGTTAAGAGCAGCATAGATGGCGCCTAACAGGCTGCGGGTCTACTTTGCTCTAGTGTTTGAGTCTATTAAGATGGACACGCACATCTGTTAACCATCCTCTGCTTGACCCAATGCAGCGGAATATTAAGCTGCTCGAGCCTAGCCCATTAAGCAGAAAACTCTTCTTTCGGCTACATCCAGCTCCTACAGACCTGGGACCTGCACAAGGACATCTGACCTTGTAGAAGTACAGGTCGACTAAGACAAAGAACTAAGAACTAAGAGCTAAGAACTACGTGGACAGACATTTTTGACTGGATTTGTTAATATGTGAAAGAACTGCACTGAAGTTTTCATAACAATCTGAGGAAGTGAACATCGTTGAGACAGGATACAATCAATATTGCATGTCTCATTTCCTTCACACTCATTCAAAGATGCAGGATTCAAGGCTCAATACTGTTCCTGCATGGCTCTCGAAGACTTGATCTGTTCACAAAGTCTTCTTGGATATTATTCAAAACGCCAGTACTTCTTAACAAAGTTTTTGTTCGGCAGATTTTGTTCAGTTTTGTACAACCATCTTCTTGTTGTGTGTTATACAATTGACACGTGATGTTATCATGCCTGGTCTGCTGTAATAAATATCATGACATGACATACTGACACAACATACTGACACAGATCAATGTTTGACATGTCTTCTCTAGTCCCACCGATTATTTAAAATAGTGGTATGTCCTGGCGTGTCTATTGTAGTCTGTTCAGTTAACACAATTGTCGTAAACCTGTATCCCTGCCTGTGGCAGATAGGCCTACAACACAATTGTCGTAAACCTGTATCCCTGCCTGTGGCAGATAGGCCTACAACACGATTGTCGTAAACCTATATCCATGTCTGTCGCAGATAAGTCAACAACAAGATTGTCGTAAACCTGTATCCCTGTCTGTGGCACATAGGTCTACGACAAGATTGTCACTGGTCGCTGTCTTGTCTCTTCTAGTCTAATTAACAACAAGATTGTCACAGTTCTCTGTCGCGATTATAACGTCTGCTGCATCCCGCTGGGAACAAGAAGAGCCGAGCAATCATGACCTCACGAACTGCTCAGGTAGAGTAGAGAACGATGGAGAATAAAGGCTAGTGAAGACCCAATCATGAGGTAGGCCCTAGGAACTGTGGAGTCTGCTCTGTTGTTCTTGTTCTTGTTCTTGTTGTGGTGGTGGTTGTGTTCTGTGCTGAGATCTGGATGGGGGAAAGTATGGGACATATTCATTGATTATCTTTGATGTTGTCATGGCATGGTTTCGTGACTTATCTGAGTGCTTGACAGCCAGACACACGAGTCATGGTTCTATGACTTCTCTGAGTGGTTGACAGCCAGACAAAAGAGTCATGGTTCCATGACTTCTCTGAGTAGTTGACAGCCAGAGACACGAGTCACGGTACCATGACTTCTGTGTAGTTCTCATAGACAACCAGACACCCAAATGGGGCGCCATGGGTTCTCTGTTCGGTTGCCCTAGACAACCAGATTCCCAAATGGGGCGCCATGGGTTCTCTGTTCGGTTGCCATAGACAACCAGAAAGATGATCACTGAACTAGGTATCTACATCATTTTCTACCCCCTTCCCTAGCCTTTCTCCCCCCCCCCCCAAACCTTCTCCAGTGTGTATTCAGCCAAAGTAAGATCCATTGACCCACAAACTTAAGGGATCCAAACCGACCCATCTTGAATGGCACATTAAACCACCAGGTCAACTCAAACACCTCATTGCAATGTTCACACTTACATGGGATAATATGCCTAATTATTCCTCCCCGCCACCTCCATTTTTCTGTCCCTACTACTCTTATCTACACTCTCATTTACATGGCGTTCCTGAGCAGGCATAGGCGTACCACTGTAGGGGCTCTTTGGGGGTGGGGGTGTGGATACCCAGCCACAGGGTTTCCTTTATGGGAGGCAGAGTTCGTCGTCTCATTGTGTTCTGTGTTGGAGCCCCAGCTTTAGGGCACTTCTCATAGGAAGACCGCCTTAAAGTTCACATGAACTTTTAAAGCAATGGTTTCTGTAGCAATGTATTGTAAACGCCTGCCTCCCTCCCTTGTACACTATGATACTGCCTCCCTCCCTTGTACACTATGATACTGCCTCCCTCCCTTGTACACTATGATGCTGCCTCCCTCCCTTGTACACTATGATACTGCCTCCCTCCCTTGTACACTATGATGCTGCCTCCCTCCCTTGTACACTATGATGCTGCCTCCCTCCCTTGTACACTATGATGCTGCACGCTTCCAGAATTAGGAATCCATAATAATTCTTACCACCAGCAGCATCAGACACAACACTCGACAAACAACCAGACATACCAACATCCAGACACACCAACAACCAGACACACTAACATCCAGACACACCAACATCCAGACTCACCCACCAGACACACTAACATCCAGACACACCCACCAGACACACCCATCAGACACACCCACCAGACACACCCACCAGACACACTAACATCCAGACACACCCACCAGACACACCCACCAGACACACTAATATCCAGACACACCCACTAGACACACCCATCAGACACACCCACCAGACACACCCACCAGACACACCCACCAGATACACCCACCAGACACACCGATCAGACACACCCACCAGACACACCCACCAGATAAACCCACCAGACACACCCACCAGACACACCCACCAGACACACCCACCAGACACACCCACCAGACACACCCACCAGACACACCCACCAGACACACCCACCAGACACACCCACCAGACACACCCACCAGACACAACCACCAGACACACCCACCAGACACACCAACATCCAGATACACCCACCAGACACACCCACCAGACACACCCACCAGACAAACCCATCAGACACACCCACCAGACACACCCACCAGACACACCCACCAGACACATCCACCAGACACACCCACTAGACACACCCACGAGACACACCCACCATATACATCCACCAGATACACCCACCAGACACACCCACCAGACACACCAACATCCAGACACACCCACCAGACACACCCACGAGACACATCCACCAGACACACCAACCAGACACACCCACCAGACACACCAACATCCAGACACACCCACCAGACACACCCACCAGACACACCCACCAGACACACCCACCAGACACACCCACCAGACACACCTACCAGCCACACCTACCAGACACACCAACATCCAGACACACCCACCAGACACACCCACCAGACACACCCACCAGACACACCCACCAGACACACACCAGACACACCCACCTTTATTCGCTTCCAAAACGTCACAACGTTCAACGTCACATCTGGCGGCCATCTTGCGGTCTGCGCTGACTTCCTCCTGACCTGCAAGTTAGAGTGGCAGGCATTGAGTCTAGAGTAGGCCAGTCAGTCTAACAACTTACCGCTCACTATAACCACTCCCCCCTCCCCCCTCATCCGCTCCCCCAACACCCTTTCTACAGTCCAATGGAACAGTTCAGTAACAGGACTGCGCGACTTTCTATTATCTATGTCTGTTCACAGCCCTCTCTGTAGGCACATGTTAGTGGTGGAGTCACGTAGCCCTCTCTGTAAGCACATGTTAGGGAGGACTTCATATGGCCCTCTCTGTAGGCACATGTTAGGGATGACGTCATGTAGCCCTCTCTGTAGGCACATGTTAGGGATGACGTCATGTGGCCCTCTCTGTAGGCACATGTTAGGGATGACGTCATGTAGCCCTCTCTGCAGGCACATGTTATTGGTGGAGTCATGTAGCCCTCTCTCTGTAGGCACATGTCAGGACGTTGTTATGTGGCCCTCTCTCTGTAAGCACATGTCAGGGACGTCGTCATGTGGCTCTCTCTGTAGGCACATGTCAGGACGTCGTCATGTGGCCCTCTCTGTAGGCACATGTCAGGACGTAGTCATGTGGCCCTCTCTGTAGGCACATGTCACTGATGTTGTCATGTAGCCCTCTCTGTAGGCACATGTCAGGACGTAGTCATGTAGCCCTCTCTGTAGGCAAGTGTCATGACTTCGTCAAGTGGCCTCTATATGCTCATATTGATGCTCATGTTTAAGGGGGTAACATTTAGTACAATGACCAGCACACAAAGATCTGTTGATTCTGCAATGGCGGAAATACGCGTACATCAACTAGAGATGGTAGAAATGATGGAGATCCTAGGAGACAATCCCCGGGACATGACATCGTGTCAGCCAACATGGTCTGACATGAGATAGAAATATTGAGGCACTTCTTCCATCTGTATCTGCGGTATAAGGTCAAAGGTTGTGGCTCTATCTTAGAGACTATGAGAAACGATAATGTCAACAAATACAACATTAGCTACCAGCAATGTGCAAATGGTTTATGCAGCTTGACACATAAATGTCAGCTCAGCTGTCAATTGAGAACAAAAACTTCTGAGGATGCTCGTATGTTTAAAAAAGAACCTGGATGTTTGTTTATTTCGTTTAAAGTGCGTCAGTTCTGTGTGGTACCGCCATTTATATTATATTTCCAGTTTCAGCACTGTATGGTGGATGATTAAGGGAAGGTGCAGACGATCATTTATTGTCAATATCTGCGGTGTAAGGAATTGTTTGAACTCTTCTCTGACCTGCTGATCTGTGATCCCTTTAGTTAGAGAACATCGTCAGACGCCACGGCTAGTCGCTACGTTTATATCAACAGTTCCAATATATGAGCTCTCTTACCTTTTACAATCCAACAATTATAAATGTCAAAAATGTCATCCATAAAAGTCAAGTCATTCCTAATCATCCTGTTACACTGAAAGCCAAGATAGAATGCCGTAAGCTGTTAATAATAGATGTTTTACACACGAATGGTAATGGTCCAATATTCAGACAGCTAAACATATTTATACGTACGAGTAAAACTGTTCTCGGATCAAATCTAGCTGTCAGACTCGGATCAAATCTAGCTGTCAGACTCCGATCAAGTCTAGCTGTCAGACTCGGATCAAATCTAGCTGTCAGACGGATCAAATCTAGCTGTCAGACTCGGATCAAAACTAGCAGTCAGACTCAGATCACGACTAGTTGTTAGGCTCTTCTCATGTTAAACTGTCAGACTCTACTCATTTTAAACTGTCAGATTCGAGCCATGTCCAGCTGTCAGACAATGAGAAGGCCTCCAGCTGGGAATGAAAAACTTTAACGAACACCCGAACACCCCAACACCCGAACACTCCCATATGTGCCTTGACATATACTTGTAGTAAGGAGTTAAATCAGGTGAGCCCTCATGCTCTTATGCGACGGATAAAGAAAAACAAGCAAACACATTATTTAGAACAGATTATCACAGACACAAGCAAAAACAGCAGGAGTCCAACGGAAACTGTGATACAGGCCTCCTGTTAGTGGCCAACGGGAAGTGATGGCATGTGCTCCGTGTGGAGCATATACGAGACAAAATTAAAAAAGAGAAGAAGCGAGTGGGATCACTACCAACCAGACCGTTGAGAAACAACAAAAAGCAGTCCAGCAACAAAAGGCAGAGTCCAGCAACAAGGGGCAGAGTCCAGCAACAAGAGGCAGAGTCCAGCAACAAAAGGCAGAGTCCAGCAACAAAAGGCAGAGTCCAGCAACAAAAGGCAGAGTCCAGCATCAAAAGGCAGAGCCCAGCAACAAGAGGCAGAGTCCAGCAACAAAAGGCAGAGTCCAGCAACAAAAGGCAGAGTCCAGCATCAAAAGGCAGAGCCCAGCAACAAGAGGCAGAGTCCAGCAACAAAAGGCAGAGTCCAGCAACAAGAGGCAGAGTCCAGCAACAAAAGGCAGTACATGACAGTCCGTCCGCCATAATCTTGCCAACACGAGCACCGGAAGCTGCAGTCCCCGTCACGTGCCACAAGAGCACACGCGACCATTGTGCAAAGAGCTTTCTTTAGTCCGTCTTTTAATTCATGAACAAGGTCCGAAGCAATTTTCTACAAAACTCCATGTCAGATCCAAATGATTTTTTCGCATGCAGCCTTTGAATATCCATGACGCTAAAACGTTTACATTATTTAGTCCACAGATGTTAAGACATTTGCACATCGGAGAATTCTTTTATCTTACAAGATCATTGCAAAGAAATGGTATTTAATTTCAGATTTTACAGAACGAAGCTGAATTTCTCAGCATTTTGTTCATAGGCGTATCTCTTTAATGTCTTGATAGATCAATTGATTGTTTGTGTTGCCCTTTATGTACACTCATACAAATGGCAGCAATATGCAACAGTTAGTGCAGCCCTTCGGTCACCCTTAGACCCCCAAGGTTGTATCAACTGCGCAGCTAATTTCATGTTGTGTAACGCATTTGAATATTTAAATGTTTTTATTGCCATTGAAAGTACACCTAATTGTTTTGATAAATACACGCTAATTCATCCAAGTCTGTTAATCAGTATGTCCATAAAAGATTATATTAATCATCCGAATCTGTCGATTCAAAGAGGTTGATAATTGTTACTGGCTGGACAGATTGTAATCCATCTCGTTGTCATAACTGTACTTCTTCCCGGAACACATGTTCAACAATCTTCTTCCTGGAACACATGTTCAACACACTTCTTCCCGGAACACATGCTCAACACACTTCTTCCAGAACTGAATGTCTATTTTTGAAAGGTACTCACGTGTCTGCACTTCCACATCACACATTTTAAATGTCCTGTTCTATTCGGCAACTCGTCCTTTGACTTCAAGCCTCTACGAGCACTAATGTTAATTTTAGTTTCCAAAAAGTAACAAATTATTTTTCTGTAGAAATCGTCAAATTTCCGTTTCCTTCCATGCTTGATTTGAGTCCATTCCAACGGATGACATAATCCAGACCAAACGCAAATTGCGTTCATTTCTCTAGGTCATGAATTTCGAAATATACATGACCCATCTTAGATTCCCTGCCGAAGAACTGTTATAGTAAAACGATAACCTTCTACATTGTTATAAATGAACACTTCAAACTCATTTTGAAATTGATATCAAGCAACTATATGCCAGAATAACCCCTCAAACCTTTAATGTAGTGATTGGCATCCTGTCAGTCTCGAGAGACGACTTCACGACAGAGAGGAGGTTAGCATCCTGTCAGTCTCGAGAGACAATGGACTTCACGCTAGAGAGGGGGTTGACATCATGTCAGTCTCGAGAGACAATTGACTTCACGCTAGAGAGGGGGTTGACACCATGTCAGTCTCGAGAGACAATGGACTTCACGCTAGAGAGGGGGTTGACATCCTGTCAGTCTCGAGAGACAATGGACTTCACGCTAGAGAGGGGGTTGACATCATGTCAGTCTCGAGAGACAATGGACTTCACGCTACAGAGGTGGTTGACATCTTGTCAGTCTCGACAGACAATAGACTTCACGCTAGAGATGGGGGTTGTCATCCTGTCAGTCTCGAGAGACAATGGAATTCACGCTAGAGAGGAGTTTGACATCCTGTCTGTCTCGAGAGACAATGGACAACTCTAGAGAGAGGGTTATCATCCTGTCAGTCTCGAGAGACAATGGACAACTCTAGAGAGAGGGTTGACATCCTGTCAGTCTCGAGAGACAATGGACAACTCTAGAGAGAGGGTTGGCATCCGGTCAGTCTCGAGAGACAATTGACTTCACGCTAGAGAGGGGGTTTACATCATGTCAGTCTCGAGAGACAATGGACTTCACGCAAGAGAGAGGGTTGATATCCTGTCAGTCTCGAGAGACAATGGACTTCACGCTAGAGAGGGGGTTGACAACCTGCCAGTCTCGACAGACAATAGACTTCACGCTAGAGATGGGGTTGTCATCATGTCAGTGTCGAGAGACAATGGACTTCACGCTAGAGAGGGGGTTGGCATCCTGTCAGTCTCGAGAGACAATGGACTTCACGCTAGAGAGGAGGTTGGCATCCTGTCAATCTCGAGAGACGACTTCACGCTAGAGAGTGGGTTGGCACCCTGTCAGTCTCGAGAGACAAAGGACTTCACGCTAGAGAGGAGGTTGCCATCCTGTCAGTCTCTAGAGACAATGGACCACGCTAGAGAGGGGGTTCGCATCCTGTCAGTCTCGAGAGACAATGGACAACTCTAGAGAGAGGGTTGTCATCCTGTCAGTCTCGAGAGACAATGGATAACTTTAGAGAGATGTTGGCATCCTGTCAGTCTCGAGAGACAATGGACAACTCTAGAGAGAGGGTTGACATCCCGTCAGTCTCGAGAGACAATGGACAACTCTGGAGAGAGGGTTGGCATCCTGTCAGTCTCGAGAGACAATGGACAACTCTAGAAAAAGGGTTGACATCCTGTCAGTCTCGAGAGACAATGGACTTCACGCTAGAGAAGGGGTTGACATCCTGTCAGTATCGAGAGACAATGGACTTCACGCTAGAGAGGGGGTTGACATCATGTCAGTCTCGAGAGACAATTGACTTCACGCTAGAGAGGCGGTTGACATTATGTCAGTCTCGAGAGACAATGGACTTCACGCTAGAGAGGGGGTTGACATCCTGTCAGTCTCGAGAGACAATTAACTTCACGCTAGAGAGGGGGTTGACATCACGTCCGTCTCGAGAGACAATGGACTTCGCGCTACAGAGGTGGTTGACATCTTGTCAGTCTTGACAGACAATAGACTTCACGCTAGAGATGGGGTTGTCATCCTGTCAGTCTCGAGAGACAATGGACTTCACGCTAGAGAGGAGGTTGACATCCTGTCAGTCTCGAGAGACAATGGACAACTCTAGAGAGAGGGTTATCATCATGTCAGTCTCGAGAGACAATGGATAACTGTAGAGAGATTTTGGCATCCTGTCAGTCTCGAGAGACAATGGACAACTCTAGAGAGAGGGTTGGCATCCGGTCAGTCTCGAGAGACAAAGGACAACTCTAGAAAGAGGGTTGACATCCTGTCATTCTCGAGAGACAATGGACTTCAGGCTAGAGAGGAGGTTGGCATCCTGTCAATCTCGAGAGACGACTTCACGCTAGAGAGTGGGTTGGCACCCTGTCAGTCTCGAGAGACAAAGGACTTCACGCTAGAGAGGAGGTTGCCATCCTGTCAGTCTCTATAGACAATGGACCACGCTAGAGAGGGGGTTCGCATCCTGTCAGTCTCGAGAGACAATGGACAACTCTAGAGAGAGGGTTGTCATCCTGTCAGTCTCGAGAGACAATGGATAACTTTAGAGAGATGTTGGCATCCTGTCAGTCTCGAGAGACAATGGACAACTCTAGAGAGAGGGTTGACATCCCGTCAGTCTCGAGAGACAATGGACAACTCTAGAGAGAGGGTTGGCATCCTGTCAGTCTCGAGAGACAATGGACAACTCTAGAAAAAGGGTTGACATCCTGTCAGTCTCGAGAGACAATGGACTTCACGCTAGAGAAGGGGTTGACATCCTGTCAGTATCGAGAGACAATGGACTTCACGCTAGAGAGGGGGGTTGACATCATGTCAGTCTCGAGAGACAATTGACTTTACGCTAGAGAGGGGGTTGACATTATGTCAGTCTCGAGAGACAATGGACTTCACGCTAGAGAGGGGGTTGACATCCTGTCAGTCTCGAGAGACAATTGACTTCACGCTAGAGAGGGGGTTGACATCACGTCCGTCTCGAGAGACAATGGACTTCGCGCTACAGAGGTGGTTGACATTTTGTCAGTCTCGACAGACAATAGACTTCACGCTAGAGATGGGGTTGTCATCCTGTCAGTCTCGAGAGACAATGGACTTCACGCTAGAGAGGAGGTTGACATCCTCTCAGTCTCGAGAGACAATGGACAACTCTAGAGAGAGGGTTATCATCCTGTCAGTCTCGAGAGACAATGGATAACTGTAGAGATATTTTGGCATCCTGTCAGTCTCGAGAGACAATGGACAAGTCTAGAGAGAGGGTTGACATCCTGTCAGTCTCGAGAGACAATGGACAACTCTAGAGAGAGGGTTGGCATCCGGTCAGTCTCGAGAGACAAAGGACAACTCTAGAAAGAGGGTTGACATCCTGTCATTCTCGAGAGACAATGGACTTCAGGCTAGAGAGAGGGTTGACATCATGTCAGTCTCGAGAGACAATGGACTTCACGCTAGAGAGGGGGTTGACATCATGTCAGTCTCGAGAGACAATGGACTTCACGCTAGAGATGGGGTTGTCATCATGTCAGTGTCGAGAGACAATGGACTTCACGCTAGAGAGTGGGTTGGCACCCTGTCAGTCTCGAGAGACAAAGGAATTCACGCTAGAGAGGAGGTTGCCATCCTGTCAGTCTCTAGAGACAATGGACCACGCTAGAGAGGGGGTTCGCACCCTGTCAGTCTCGAGAGACAATGGACAACTCTAGAGAGAGGGTTGTCATCCTGTCAGTCTCGAGAGACAATGGCTAACTTTAGAGAGATGTTGGCATCCTGTCAGTCTCGAGAGACAATGGACAACTCTAGAGAGAGGGTTGACATCCCGTCAGTCTCGAGAGACAATGGACAACTCTAGAGAGAGGGTTGGCATCCTGTCAGTCTCGAGAGACAATGGACAACTCTAGAAAAAGGGTTGACATCCTGTCAGTCTCGAGAGACAATGGACTTCACGCTAGAGAAGGGGTTGACATCCTGTCACTCTCGAGAGACAATGGACTTCACGCTAGAGAGGAGGTTAACATCCTGTCAGTCTCGAGAGACAATGGACAACTCTAGAGAGAGGGTTATCATCCTGTCAGTCTCGAGAGACAATGGATAACTCTAGAGAGATGTTGGCATCCTGTCAGTCTCGAGAGACAATGGACAACTCTAGAGAGAGGGTTGACATTCTGTCAGTCTCGAGAGACAATGGACAACTCTAGAGAGAGGGTTGGCATCCGGTCAGTCTCGAGAGACAAAGGACAACTCTAGAAAGACGATTGACATCCTGTCATTCTCGAGAGACAAAGGACAACTCTAGAAAGACGATTGACATCCTGTCATTCTCGAGAGACAATGGACTTCACGCTAGAGAGGGGGTTGACATCCTGTCAGTCTCGAGAGACAATGGACTTCACGCTAGAGAGGGGGTTGACATCATGTCAGTCTCGAGAGACAATGGACTTCACGCTAGAGATAGGGTTGACATCCTGTCAGTCTCGAGAGACAATGGACTTCACGCTAGAGAGGAGGTTAACATCCTGTCAGTCTCGAGAGACAATGGACAACTCTAGAGAGAGGGTTATCATCCTGTCAGTCTCGAGAGACAATGGATAACTCTAGAGAGATGTTGGCATCCTGTCAGTCTCGAGAGACAATGGACAACTCTAGAGAGAGGGTTGACATTCTGTCAGTCTCGAGAGACAATGGACAACTCTAGAGAGAGGGTTGGCATCCGGTCAGTCTCGGGAGACAAAGGACAACTCTAGAAAGACGATTGACATCCTGTCATTCTCGAGAGACAAAGGACAACTCTAGAAAGACGATTGACATCCTGTCATTCTCGAGAGACAATGGACTTCACGCTAGAGAGGGGGTTGACATCCTGTCAGTCTCGAGAGACAATGGACTTCACGCTAGAGAGGGGGTTGACATCATGTCAGTCTCGAGAGACAATGGACTTCACGCTAGAGATAGGGTTGACATCCTGTCAGTCTCGAGAGACAATGGACTTCACGCTAGAGATGGGGTTGTCATCATGTCAGTGTCGAGAGACAATGGATTTCACGCTAGAGATGGGGTTGGCATCATGTCAGTGTCGAAAGGGGACTTCACGCTAGAGAGGAGACATTCATTCGTTTCCCTTGCTTTTGCTGCACACGTCTGGAGTCTGCATCTTGACATATCTTGTCTTCCCCTGCATGCAGACCAACACACAAAGCTTTGCCTCTAGTCGGGTCTACTCTCCCTTGCCGCCTTTACTTCTCGAACTGAACCGGTAACCATTTAAGGGTGGGTCGACCCTGGAACAGTTACGGTCTGAAAAAAACATGTCATCCTCAACTGGGGAATGAACCCAGGAACGCTCAGTTGGGAAGTCAGCTCGCTAACCAATGCGCTACGCGGCTCTATGTGTACCTTAAAATTGTTAAAATTATGTCCAATTCACTGACGTTGCTTTTAATATAGATTAATGGATAATTTGGTCAAAATACATCAACTTTCTTAGAGTAAAACATATTTCTCTAACGTCATGGAAATTCTAAGACTGCATGCGGATCATTTGGGTGTGACATCCAGTTAAATAGAAAATTGCTTCATACCTTCTTTATGAATTAAAAGACGGACTTCAGATTTTGTTCACAGATAAACTAGCAAGGTTGTCATGGAAACAAGGCAGATAACTAGGTACTTGTTTTGTCTGCAGTTAAGTTTCCTGATTGTTTACCTTGGGTTTGGAGGTCTAAAACTAAATCGTCATACATTCCTTCCTTCTCAATAAAACCTGGATATCCACATCTGAAGTGGGTGCCCTTAATGTCCGGACTCATGATGACCTCAAACGTTCTGGTGCTGACAGTGTGGCAGCCGTCCGATTGCTGGACAACATCTGGCTGCTTGTCTACGATCTAAGAAGATAAAAAACACAAACTCAGAGGCTAGTCAGTAAGTATTTCAACCAAGAGACCACTAACTGAAACAACGATATGGTTTCTAGGCACTCCTTACAAATTTACGCTAAACAGAAATGAAATTGAATTAAATGACACATTCAGGTTACCTGGTTAGCGAATTCCATGTCCGTTGAAATGTCTAACTTTTGCCTTTCTAAACAGAAAAGGCGAATTCGTCGAATGGAGTTCCGGGGTTCGGTTCTAGAGTAACTATTGCTATACATTGTCTTCTGGTGTTAAGTTGATATGCTATATGTCTGCAATGGTCAGTTACACAGGTCGACACAAATCAAGAAAAGTATGTGACACAGGTCAACAAAGGTCAGTAAAACAGTTTAGGAAAGGTCAGTAAAACAGTTTAGGAAAGGTCAGTAAAACAGTTTAGCAAAGGTCAGTAAAACAGTTTAGCAAAGGTCAGTAACTCAGGTCAGGCTGGGAAGTAAATATTGAACAAGTAGAAGTCGGGGAGTAAGTGGTACGGGTGGATGTTTGGGGAGTAAGTGGAACAGGTGGATGTTGTGTGAGTAAGTGATACATGTGGATGTTTGGGGAGTAAGTGGTACAGGTGAATGTTTGGGGAGTAAGTGGTACAGGTGGATGTTTGGGGAGTAAGTGGTACGGGTGGTTGTTGTGGGAGTATGTGGTACGTGTGGATGTTTGGAAAGTAAGTGGTACAGGTGGATGTTTTGGGAGTAAGTGGTACATGTGGTTGTTGTGTGAGTAAGTGGTACAGGTGGATGTTTGGGGAGTAAGTGGTACAGGTGGATGTTGTGTGAGTAAGTGGTACAGGTGGATGTTTGGGGAGTAAGTGGTACAGGTGGATGTTTGGGGAGTAAGTGGTACAGGTGGATGTTTGGGGAGTAAGTGGTACAGGTGGATGTTGTGTGAGTAAGTGGTACAGTTGGATATTTGGGGAGTAAGTGGTACAGGTGGATGTTTTGGGAGCTAGTGGTACAGGTGGATATTTGGGGAGTAAGTGGTACAGGTGGATGTTTGGGGAGTAAGTGGTACTGGTGGTTGTTGTGTGAGTAAGCGGTACAGGTGGATGTTTTGGGAGTAAGTGGTACAGGTGGTTGTTGTGTGAGTAAGTGGTACAGGTGGATGTTTGGGGAGTAAGTGGTACAGGTGGATGTTTGGGGAGTAAGTGGTACTGGTGGTTGTTGTGTGAGTAAGCGGTACAGGTGGATGTTTTGGGAGGAAGTGGTACAGGTGGTTGTTGTGTGAGTAAGTGGTACAGGTGGATGTTTGGGGAGTAAGTGGTACAGGTGGATGTTTGGGGAGTAAGTGGTACTGGTGGTTGTTGTGTGAGTAAGCGGTACAGGTGGATGTTTTGGGAGTAAGTGGTACAGGTGGTTGTTGTGTGAGTAAGTGGTACAGGTGGATGTTTGGGGAGTAAGTGGTACAGGTGGATGTTTGGGGAGTAAGTGGTACAGGTGGATGTTTGGGGAGTAAGTGGTACATGTGGATGTTTGGGGAGTAAGTGGTACAGGTGGTTGTTGTGTGAGTAAGTGGTACTGGTGGTTGTTGTGTGAGTAAGTGGTACAGGTGGATGTTTCGGGAGTAAGTGGTACAGGTGGTTGTTGTGTGAGTAAGTGGTACAGGAGGTTGTTATGTGAGTAAGTGGTACAGGTGGATGTTTGGGGAGTAAGTGGTACAGGTGGATGTTTGGGGAGTAAGTGGTACAGGTGGTTGTTTGGGGAGTAAGTGGTACAGGTGGTTGTTGTGTGAGTAAGTGGTACAGGTGGATGTTTTGGGAGTAAGTGGTACAGGTGGATGTTTGGGGAGTAAGTGGTACAGGTGGATGTTTGGGGAGTAAGTGGTACAGGTGGATGTTTGAGGAGTAAGTGGTACAGGTGGTTGTTGTGTGAGTAAGTGGTACTGGTGGTTGTTGTGTGAGTAAGTGGTACAGGTGGATGTTTCGGGAGTAAGTGGTACAGGTGGATGTTTGGGGAGTAAGTGGTACAGGTGGTTGTTTGGGGAGTGAGTGGTACAGGTGGTTGTTGTGTGAGTAAGTGGTTCAGGTGGATGTTTGGGGAGTAAGTGGTACAAATTGATGTTGTGTGAGTAAGTGGTACAGGTGGATGTATGGGGAGTAAGTTGTACAGGTAAACGTTTGAAAAATAAGTGGTACAGGTGGATGTTTGGGGAGTAAGTGGTACAGGTGGTTGTTGTGTGAGTAAGTGATACAGGTGAATATTTTTTGAGTAAGTGGTACAGGAGGTTGTTGTGTGAGTAAGTGGTACAGGTGGATGTTTGGGGAGTAAGTGGTACAGGTGGATGTTTGGGGAGTAAGTGGTACAGGTGGTTGTTTGGGGAGTGAGTGGTACAGGTGGTTATTGTGTGAGTAAGTGGTTCAGGTGGATGTTTGGGGAGTAAGTGGTACAAATTGATGTTGTGTGAGTAAGTGGTACAGGTGGATGTATGGGGAGTAAGTTGTACAGGTGGACGTTTGGAAAGTAAGTGGTACAGGTGGATGTTTGGGGAGTAAGTGGTACAGGTGGTTGTTGTGTGAGTAAGTGATACAGGTGGATGTTTGGGGAGTAAGTGGTACAGGTGGATGTTTGGGGAGTAAGTGGTACAGGTGGATGTTTGGGGAGTAAGTGGTACTGGTGGTTGTTGTGTGAGTAAGCGGTACAGGTGGATGTTTGGGGAGTAAGTGGTACAGGTGGATGTTTGGGGAGTGAGTGGTACAGGTGGATGTTTGGGGAGTAAGTGGTGCATATGGTTGTTGTGTGAGTAAGTGGTACAGATGGATGTTTTGGGAGTAAGTGGTACAGGTGGTTGTTGTGTGAGTAAGTGGTACAGGTGGATGTTTGGGGAGTAAGTGGTACAGGTGGATGTTTGGGGAGTAAGTGGTACAGTTGGATGTTTGGGGAGTAAGTGGTACATGTGGATGTTTGGGGAGTAAGTGGTACAGGTGGTTGTTGTGTGAGTAAGTGGTACTGGTGGTTGTTGTGTGAGTAAGTGGTACAGGTGGATGTTTCGGGAGTAAGTGGTACAGGTGGTTGTTGTGTGAGTAAGTGGTACAGGAGGTTGTTATGTGAGTAAGTGGTACAGGTGGATGTTTGGGGAGTAAGTGGTACAGGTGGATGTTTGGGGAGTAAGTGGTACAGGTGGTTGTTTGGGGAGTAAGTGGTACAGGTGGTTGTTGTGTGAGTAAGTGGTACAGGTGGATGTTTTGGGAGTAAGTGGTACAGGTGGATGTTTGGGGAGTAAGTGGTACAGGTGGATGTTTGGGGAGTAAGTGGTACAGGTGGATGTTTGAGGAGTAAGTGGTACAGGTGGTTGTTGTGTGAGTAAGTGGTACTGGTGGTTGTTGTGTGAGTAAGTGGTACAGGTGGATGTTTCGGGAGTAAGTGGTACAGGTGGATGTTTGGGGAGTAAGTGGTACAGGTGGTTGTTTGGGGAGTGAGTGGTACAGGTGGTTATTGTGTGAGTAAGTGGTTCAGGTGGATGTTTGGGGAGTAAGTGGTACAAATTGATGTTGTGTGAGTAAGTGGTACAGGTGGATGTATGGGGAGTAAGTTGTACAGGTGGATGTTTGGGGAGTAAGTGGTACAGGTAGTTGTTGTGTGAGTAAGTGATACAGGTGAATATTTTTTGAGTAAGTGGTACAGGAGGTTGTTGTGTGAGTAAGTGGTACAGGTGGATGTTTGGGGAGTAAGTGGTACAGGTGGATGTTTGGGGAGTAAGTGGTACAGGTGGTTGTTTGGGGAGTGAGTGGTACAGGTGGTTATTGTGTGAGTAAGTGGTTCAGGTGGATGTTTGGGGAGTAAGTGGTACAAATTGATGTTGTGTGAGTAAGTGGTACAGGTGGATGTATGGGGAGTAAGTTGTACAGGTGGACGTTTGGAAAGTAAGTGGTACAGGTGGATGTTTGGGGAGTAAGTGGTACAGGTGGTTGTTGTGTGAGTAAGTGATACAGGTGGATGTTTGGGGAGTAAGTGGTACAGGTGGATGTTTGGGGAGTAAGTGGTACATGTGGATGTTTGGGGAGTAAGTGGTACAGGTGGATGTTTGGGGAGTGAGTGGTACTGGTGGTTGTTTCGTGAGTAAGTGGTTCAGGTAGATGTTTTGGAAGTAAGTGGTACAGATGGATGTTGTGTGAGTATGTGGTACAGGTGGATATTTGTGGAGTAAGTGGTACAGGTGGATGTTTTGGGAGTAAGTGGTACAAGTGGATGTTTGGGGAGTAAGTGGTGCAGGTGGATGTTTGGGGAGTAAGTGATACATGTGGATGTTTGGGGAGTAAGTGGTACCGGTGGTTGTTGTGTGAGTAAGTGGTACAGGTCATTGTTTGGGGAGTAACACGCACACAGCTGGCACTCTTGGGTGTGTTGTGGTTGGATTATGTTTAAGTACTTATTAAATGGGATGTGTTGCGCTCTCAGCCGGAAAGGTGTGCTCTGATCTATCCTGGTGAGTTGATTGAAGCTTTCTTTTGGGTTGTGCTTGTCACATGTCTGTAGACCTCTGTTCATGTGTTTCTCATGGCTCAACTGTCCAGACCCATCTGTCCAGTCCCATCTGTTTGTCGTGTCATGTTCCTTTGAGATGTTGGCTGTCTCTAGCTGTGCTGTTTTTTTGGGGTGTCCTTGTCTAGATCCCTTCTGTCTGTCTTGTCATTGTCAAATGTATTTGAGTGCCCAGTGATCAACTGCATAAATGTTTGGACGACATGCGAGGCAGTAATGCTATCAGCGTCCAGTGATTTGGATAAGATCAGGTCTACAATGTCCACCATCTTCAAATTGTTGATGGATGGACATTTTGTCTTTACACAAAATAATCAGTTGTCCTCTGGATGAAGGGGGTGAGCATCTCGAGACGTTCCACGTTCGTTTAAGCCACCATTGCTGCTGACGACATTGCTCAACCGATGAGATTAGAGCACCCTCTCCAGGGATTCCAAGTGAGATTTAGAGCAAGAAGTTAGGAGCGCACTTTTGTATTCTATTGCTGAGCGTTATTACCAGAGTGTACCTGAGATTTAGGTCAAGCGTAACTCCAAGATATGTGGGGTGTTCCTCTCTAATCAGTTGGCGCCTCTTCTAATCTGAAAATTATATTTCATTTGGCAACGTTGTGCCTCTAGAAGATGGTGTGCAGTCTTTTGACAATTGTTTTGTTTTTTGGTTTTTCTTTCCATGTTTGGCAGCAGTCATGCAGCCTCATCAGGCCTCCATTTAACCTTCGTGCCCCACTCTTAATGTCTTCATGTCTCAGCCATTTTGCCCAATCACCAGCGTACAGAGCGTTTTCAGCTTTGATCTAATAAGACCAGGCGTTGATTTTGATAAGGAAAAGATATCAATAAAGATCAGCCTTACGGCAGTCCTTCCTTAGAAGAGATCTCATCCATCATCTCCACCAGGGTTGTTCGCTCAGCCAGGCAGTCCTTCCTTAGAAGAGATCTCATCCATCATCTCCACCAGGGTTGTTCGCTCAGCCAGGCAGTCCTTCCTTAGAAGAGATCTCATCCATCATCTCCACCAGGGTTGTTCGCTCAGCCAGGCAGTCCTTCCTTAGAAGAGATCTCATCCATCATTTCCACCAGGGTTGTTCGCGCAGCAAGGCAGTCCTTCCTTAGAAGAGATCTCATCCATCATCTCAACCAGGGTTGTTCGCGCAGCAAGGCAGTTCTTCTTTAGAAGAGATCTCATCCATCATCTCCACCAGGGTTGTTCGCTCAGCCAGGCAGTCCTTCCTTAGAAGAGATCTCATCCATCATCTCCACCAGGGTTGTTTGCTCAGCCAGGCAGTCCTTCCTTAGAAGAGATCTCATCCATCATCTCCACCAGGGTTGTTCGCTCAGCCAGGCAGTCCTTCCTTAGAAGAGATCTCATCCATCATCTCCACCAGGGTTGTTCGCTCAGCCAGGCAGTCCTTCCTTAGAAGAGATCTCATCCATCATCTCCACCAGGGTTGTTCGCTCAGCCAGGCAGTCCTTCCTTAGAAGAGATCTCATCCATCATCTCCACCAGGGTTGTTCGCTCAGCCAGGCAGTCCTTCCTTAGAAGAGATCTCATCCATCATCTCCACCAGGGTTGTTCGCTCAGCCAGGCAGTCCTTCCTTAGAAGAGATCTCATCCATCATCTCCACCAGGGTTGTTCGCTCAGCCAGGCAGTCCTTCCTTAGAAGAGATCTCATCCATCATTTCCACCAGGGTTATTCGCTCAGCCAGACAGTCCTTCCTTAGAAGAGATCTCATCCATCATCTCCCCCAGGGTTGTTCGCTCAGCCAGACAGTCCTTCCTTAGAAGAGATCTCATCCATCATCTCCACCAGGGTTGTTCGCTCAGCCAGGCAGTCCTTCCTTAGAAGAGATCTCATCCATCATCTCCACCAGGGTTGTTCGCTCAGCCAGGCAGTCCTTCCTTAGAAGAGATCTCATCCATCATCTCCACCAGGGTTGTTCGCTCAGCCAGGCAATCCTTCCTTAGAAGAGATCTCATCCATCATCTCCCCCAGGGTTGTTCGCTCAGCCAGGCAGTCCTTCCTTAGAAGAGATCTCATCCATCATCTCCACCAGGGTTGTTTGCTCAGCCAGGCAGTCCTTCCTTAGAAGAGATCTCATCCATCATCTCCACCAGGGTTGTTCGCTCAGCCAGACAGTCCTTCCTTAGAAGAGATCTCATCCATCATCTCCACCAGGGTTGTTCGCTCAGCCAGGCAGTTCTTCTCCCAGTTGTAGATCTTGCCGTGGTTTCCCACGTCTAAACTTTATAAGAAGACCTTTCCTCCAGACACGACCACAAACTGATGTAGGGGGACAAACAAAGAAAGATGATCACTGTGTGTTTGTTGGTCTGGAAGTCAGTCTGTTTGATTTAGTCTGATAATTTCCTCGTCTGGGTTACTAGTCGATTCTAAACCCTGCTTGTTAGGTCTCTGAATGCACACATAAAGATGTGTGTTTATCATTCACTCTGCTGGGGAACTGAAACATTATTCCGGTCAGGCACATCACACTGTTCCCTCGAAACAGGCTGTTTTCAAAGCAGTTTAGCTGACGAGATGTGGTGGATCCACGTGATCCCCGTAGTAGTGATCAACACGCAGATGAAGCCAATCATAACACAATCTCCTGGAGGACATCGGTTCTCCTTTATCAGGACGTTCCAGAAGTGAGGAAAACTAGTACAGCCCACCACTTAAGGCCTTTGTCGGGGCGCACAAATGTTAACATAGTCATTGTGGACATTAAACAACAACAACAACAACAATAACAACAATAATAACAACAACAATAACAACAACAATAACAACAACAATAACAACAACAATAACAACAACAATTATAACATTCTCTCTACTAATTTACCCAGCGAAGGATACATGCCTTGGAGATGGGATGTTTCTGAAGACTTTTAAACGTCACGTACAAAGATCGAGTTACAAATGAGGAAATACGAGATAGAATTACAACAGCAATAGGGCCTTTTGAAGACCTCTTAGCAACTGTCAAAAGAAAGAAACTCGCTTGGTACAGTCACATATCGAGATCAACTGGTCTTGCAAATAGGATCCTCCACGGAAAGGTGCATGGTAGACGACGAAGAGGCCGTCCCAAAAAGAGGTGGGAGGACAACATATAAGAATGGACCGATCTCCGACCAGAAGAGGCACAGGCAGCGGCCGCTGACAGAGAAGGGTGGAGTGGGGTTGTTAGGATGTCTTCATGTGTGCCCCAACTACTGGATGATCTGACCTGACCTGACCTAACCTGAATTTTGCCCAGGCAGGCACGATGTTAAGGAGATGGGCAGAGAGTTTTAGGTTCATACGTAGGTTTTCCTTTTTCCATATCGGCAATTTTTTTGCAGTCCTCCATTCTTTGTGAAGCTTGCCATTTCTCAGTGTCATGTTTATTGGACTGAGAACATCTTCTTTTCATTGAGTCCCCATGTGAAGTAGAATTTCGTTCTGGATCGTGTCTGGCCCTGTGTCCCTTCCTAGGCTTGAGTCTCGTAAGGGCGTGCCAGAGCTCTTGGTTGCTGATGTCTATCGTCGGGAAGTATGAGGAACCAGGGCTGTCCTCGGGGAGTAAGTGGTAGCCAGGAAACAGTTGGAGAGGAAGTGGTACTCAAGTAGTCGTCGTTGGGGAAGGAGTGGTACTCAAGTAGTCGTCGTTGGGGAAGGAGTGGTACTCATGTCATTGTCTATGTCTGGGCACTAGCACCAATATGACCTTCCAAACGTCAATGACACTGAAGATGTTCGTGCATGGGACTAGCAACGTCCTAATGTTCAACCAAACTGTATCCACAGATTTCCGCTAGAAGAGTGTACGTGAGTAACATGGTACGGGCTTCTTGTGAACAGTCCAGCAGCGCTACCGTCCCATGCTTTGTATGGAGCACACACGATAGAAGCAGATGGTGCGGGGGGGGGAGGAGGGCAGGGAAGGCTTTTGGGATGAGCCGGCGACAAGGTCGCGTCGGGCAGGGTCTCAAACAGGCCAAATCGACCGCCTTATGGCAATCGACATAAGGGGCTACGTTTTACACATTAGATGGCATGTTTTGTTGTGTTGTGTTATGTTGTGTTATGTTGTGATAGTTGTGATAGTTGTGCTGTGTTGTGATGTGTTATATTGTGCTGTGCTGTGTTATGTTGTGTTATGTTGTGCTGTGCTGTGTTATGTTGTGTTGTGTTGTGTTATGTTGTGTTGTGTTGTGTTGCGTTATGTTGTGTTATGTTGCGCTGTGTTGGGCTGTGTTGTGCTGTGCTGTGTTGTGTTGTGCTGTGTTGTGTTATGTTGTGTTATGTTGTGTTGTATAATGTGTTTTGTTATGTTGTGTTGTGTTGCGTTATGTTATGTTGTGCTGTGATGTGTTGTGCTGTGTTATGTTGTGTTATGTTGTGCTGTCCGGTGTTGTGTTGTTTCATGTTGTGCCGTGCTGTGTTGTGCTATGTTATATTGAGCTGTGTTGTGTTATGTTGTGCTATGTTGTGCTGTGTTGTATTGTGCTGTGCTGTATTGTGTTGTAATATGTTGTGTTGTATTCTGCTGTGCTGTATTGTGTTGTGCTATGTTGTGCTGTGTTGTGTTATGTTTTGTTGTGCCGTGCTGATCTGTGTTGAGCTGTGTTGTGCTGTGTTGTGTTGTGTTGTGTGTGCTGGGTTGTGTTATGTTGTGTTATGTTGTTTTGTATTGTGTTTTGTAATGGTTTGTTATGTTGTGTTTTGTTGCCTTACTTTATGTTGTGCCGTGCTGATCTGTGTTGTGCTGTGTTGTGTTGTGCTGGGTTGTGTTATGTTGTGTTATGTTGTTTTGTATTGTGTTTTGTTATGGTTTATTATGTTGTGTTGTGTTGCGTTATGTTATGTTGTGCTCTGATGTGTTGTATTGTGTTATGTTGTGATGTGCTGTGTTGTGTTATGTTGTGTTGTGCTGTGTTGCGTTGAATTTCTGCTGGTCTGCTCGATGTGCGGTGATTTTGGTCTACAGAAAAACAGAGTCAGTAGAGGAGAGCACTGGTAATAGCGTCAGGCAGAGTCACTAGAGGAGAGCTGTGATAATGGCGTCAGCAGAGTCACTAGAGGAGAACTGAGGTAATGGCGTCAGGCAGAGTCACTAGAGGAGAGCTGGGATAATGGCGTCCGGCAGAGATCACGCAACGGCTGGAGTAATAACAACTACTACTAACAGCTACTAACAACTCTGCCACTACCACAACCACTACCACAACAGCTACTAACAACTCTGCAACTACCACAACCACTACCACAACAGCTACTAACAACTCTGCCACTACCACTAATGCAACCACTACTACAACCACTACTACAACTACTACTTCATCCACTACTACAACCACTACTACAACCACTACTACAACGACTACTACAACCACTACTACAACCACTACTTCATCCACTACTACAACCACTACTACAACCACTACTACAACCACTACTACAACCACTACTACAACCACTACTACAACCACTACTACAACCACTACTACAACCACTACTTCATGCACTACTTCAACCACTACTACAACTACTACTTAAACCACTACTTCATCCACTACTACAACCGCTACTACAACCACTACTACAACCACTACTACAACCACTACTACAACTACTACTTCAACCACTACTTCAACCACTACTACAACTACTACTTAAACCACTACTTCATCCACTACTACAACCACTACTACAACCACTACTACAACCACTACTACAACCACTACTACAACCACTACTACAACCACTACTACAACCACTACTTCAACCACTACTACAACTACTACTTAAACCACTACTTCATCCACTACTACAACCACTACTACAACCACTACTACAACCACTACTACAACCACTACTACAACCACTACTACAATACGACAGCTAGAACTGACCGTAAAATAAGTAGCGTCTGGTCTCCTCGAGTACCAGACGAGCATCTTTGGCGGAAATCCCACGTCAGCTTTACATGCGGCCTCTATCTTCGTGGGCTGGCTCCCTGGCAACAGCTCGTATAGGATCTTTGGGGTCTGTGGTCCCGCTGTGGGAGGACATAAAGGCAATAGTAACTGTGGTCCTATATCAGAAACTGTAGTCGGGAAAGAAGTGTTATAGACTTGATTTGGCTAGGTCTCAGTATTTGTAGGGTTCAGGTGGACAAGTCCCTTTCTCGCTGCCTCTGATATCTTATTATGTTAAGTAGCATTTTACAGAGCTGAAGAATAGCATAGTGTATTCGCTTCTCATTGTAAAAGTATTGTACTCATGCGTATTACCCGATATGTAGACGTTTCAGTCGATCCAGCTGTAAACGGTAACTGCCCAACTGTTCCCAAAGAAAATGTACAACGGACGAATGCTAACCACATGCATCAGAAAGATAAGTTGTGGGCCAGTACAAGGAATCATCGGCGGCAGTGTCAGTTATGGAATTCAATTTCACCTATTTACAGCTGGGTAGACTTGAACGTATCTTGACGAAAAGGAAAGCATACAGTGTGTGTTCTGTGGTACATGCTGTCATACGTAGTCTACACGTGACAACACGTAGCGTACACCTAACACCAATAACAAACACGTAATGTCACACCTAACACCAATAACAAACACGTAATGTCACACCTAACACCAATAACAAACACGTAATGTCACACCTAACACCAACAACAAACACGTAATGTCATGCCTAACACCAATAACAAACACGTAATGTCATACCTAACACCAATTATTCGGTCGGCCCCTGCCTCTCTTCCCAGTGACCATAACCTTCCATAACCACTCTCTCCAGTCCGTTGGGCCGTTTAACGTGTCCTAAAAAACCTCAGTTTTCGGCTCATTACATCATTTATGAGCCAATTCTGCTCCACATTCAGGTCTTGCCGGATGGGTTTCTTTCTTTCTCTCTTTGTCCACTGGATTTTCAGGACTCTTCTGTAACACTGTTTCAAAAGCACCGATCTTCGCTCTTTTTGCTTTTGTAATCGTCCATGTTTCACATCCAGAGGTTGCCATAGGAAAAATGCATGTTCTTAGGATCGTCAGTTCCTTGTTTATATTATGCCATAGGTTCTGCATACTCTTTATCTTCTGTATTACCATAGTCAGTCGTCTTCTTACTTCTTTTGTACAGTCTCCGTTGTTGTTCTGATCCCAGATATTCCAAATCTGGTACATTTACAATCTCTTCGCCAGGTATCTCGATTTAAGGTTGGAGTTTTGTCTTGTCAGTTGTCATTAGCCTTGTTTTCTTTGTATTCAGGTAGAGATTCTAGGCTTCATTATGTTTCTGGACTGATGTAATTATTTGTTCTAGGCTCTTGGTGCTGTTCGAGAGCAAAACTGGGTCGTCGGCTAATCGTATTTCCGGTATCTCCTTTCCTCCTATTGTGAAAGGATGTATGTTTGCGTACTAAATATATTCAATAGGTCATTACACTGACAAGTGAAACTCAGTGGTCGAAATTGGGAATTGGTCCAGGACTTTTAGCTGAAATTGTGTGTTGAAAGTGAGTAGAAATTGGGAATTTGTCCAGGACTTTTAGCTGAAATTGTGTGTTGAAAGTGAGTAGAAATTGGGAATTTATCCAGGAGTTTTAGCTGAAATTGTGTGTTGAAAGTGAGTAGAAATTGGGAATTTATCCAGGAGTTTTAGCTGAAATTGTGTGTTGGAAGTGAGTAGAAATTGGGAATTTGTCCAGGACTTTTAGCTGAAATTGTGTGTTGAAAGTGAGTTGAAATTGGGAATTTGTCCAGGAATTTTAGCTGAAATTGTGTGTTGGAAGTGAGTAGAAATTGGGAATTTGTCCAGGACTTTTAGCTGAAATTGTGTGTTGAAAGTGAGTAGAAATTGGGAATTTATCCAGGAGTTTTAGCTGAAATTGTGTGTTGGAAGTGAGTAGAAATTGGGAATTTGTCCAGGACTTTTAGCTGAAATTGTGTGTTGAAAGTGAGTTGAAATTGGGAATTTGTCCAGGAATTTTAGCTGAAATTGTGTGTTGGAAGTGAGTAGAAATTGGGAATTTGTCCAGGACTTTTAGCTGAAATTGTGTGTTGAAAGTGAGTAGAAATTGGGAATTTATCCAGGAGTTTTAGCTGAAATTGTGTGTTGAAAGTGAGTAGAAATTGGGAATTTATCCAGGAGTTTTAGCTGAAATTGTGTGTTGGAAGTGAGTAGAAATTGGGAATTTGTCCAGGACTTTTAGCTGAAATTGTGTGTTGAAAGTGAGTAGAAATTGGGAATTTGTCCAGGACTTTTAGCTGAAATTGTGTGTTGGAAGTGAGTAGAAATTTGATCTGCCTTGACATACCTGTTGATGTTTGCCACATATATGTTGAACAGGTATGGTGAAAGAATGCAGCTCTGCCTGATCCCCTTTATTGCCCATCTCCTGAAATACCCCCGGCGTGCTCCATCAAAAGGAATAAAGGCCGCCAGGATAAGCTTAGATTTGAGGCCTCCCTTATGTTTCAGTTATCCTATGGAACTCTCACCGCCGCTTTAGCTGTATTTTTGAATGTGTCAGGTCTCTGTCCCTCTCTCTCTGTCGTCTCTTTCTCTTTTCTCTTTCTCTCTCTCTTTCTTTCCCACTCACTTTGCCCCTTTCTCTCCTTTTTTTTCTCTGTCTTTTATTCCCTCCATCTCTTACTTTCTTTCTCTTACCGCCTCCTTCCCTCTATCTCCATCACTCACGCTTCCCTCTTTCTCTGCTTTCTTAGTAGCTCTCCTTCTCTTTCTTGTGCTCTCTCCATCTTTCTCTATATCTTCCTGTCCCTCCCTCTCTTCCTCCTCCCCCACTCTGTATCACTCATATTCTTTCTTGCTTTCTCTTCTACTCTTTCTTACCCCCCCCCCCTCTTTCCATCTCATTCTCTCCCCTTTCTTTTCCTCTCTTCCTCCGTCTCTTTCTCTAATTCCCCTTATATCCACTTTTTCCTCTCTGCACCTCCCTCTCACTCCCGTTACATTTAATTTCCTCCTATTCCTCACTCCAGGACACTCCTTATACTCCTTCGCCCCTCTCTTCCATTACTTCACTCTTCTTCTCTCCCTTCGCCTCTCTCTTCCATTACTTCACTCTGCTTCTCTCCCTTCGCCTCTCTCTTTCATTACTTCACTCTTCTGCCCTCTCCCACCTCTCAAATTGCCCCACTCTCCCTCTTCTCACTCCCAGCTTCCCCTTACCCAGAAATACCTGACCAACCTACCGTATATTCCAAGCTCAGCAGCTGACATGATTACACCTCCTGGAGTTATTGCACTACACCTGAAATAAGATGCAACAAGGTCATTACTGGCACTGTGCCATTAACCTGTACTGTCACAGTAAAATCTAACTGTACTGTCACCTCATCTACATGTACTGTCACCTCATCTACCTGTACTGTCACAGTAAAATCTAACTGTACTGTCACCTCATCTACATGTACTGTCACATCATCTACCTGTACTGTCACCTCACTTACCTGTACTGTCACCTCATCTACATGTACTGTCACCTCATCTACATGTACTGTCACCTCATCTACATGTACTGTCACCTCATCTACCTGTACTGTCACCTCATCTACATGTACTGTCACCTCATCTGCCTGTATTGTCCCAGAACTACTATCCTGTACTGTCACAATCCCACCTACCTGTACTGTCACAGCGCCACCTACCTGTACTGTCACCTCACCTACCTGTTCTATCACAGTCCTACCTACCTGTACTGTCACAGCCCCACCTACCTGTACTGTCACAGCGCCACCTACCTGTACTGTCACCTCACCTACCTGTTCTATCACAGTCCTACCTACCTGTACTGTCACAGCCCCACCTACCTGTACTGTCACAGCGCCACCTACCTGTACTGTCACCTCACCTACCTGTTCTATCACAGTCCTACCTACCTGTACTGTCACAGCCCCACCTACCTGTACTGTCACAGCGCCACCTACCTGTACTGTCACCTCACCTACCTGTTCTATCACAGTCCTACCTACCTGTACTGTCACAGCGCCACCTACCTGTACTGTCACCTCACCTACCTGTACTATCACTCTCTCACTCTCTCTCTCTCTCTTTTTCTCACTCACTCTCTCTCACTCTTTCTCTCACTCACTCTCCCTCTTTATCGCTCACTCTATGTCTTTCTCTCTGTCACTCGCTTTCTCTCTCCCTCAGTCACTCTCTCTCACTCACTCACTCACACTCTATCTTTCACTCTCTATCTCACCTACTCTCGCACTCTCACTCACTAAGTCTCTCTCACTCTCTCTATCTCACTTACTCTCTCACTCTCACTCTCTCTCACACTCTCACTCACCCTCTCTCTCACTCAGTCTCTCTCTCTATCTCTCTCACTCTCTCACTCTCACTCTCTCACTCTCACTCACTAAGTCTCTCTCTCTATCTCTATCTCACTTACTCTCTCACTCTCTCACTCTCATTCACTAAGTCTCTCTCTCTATCTCTCTCACTCTCTCACTCTCACTCACTGTCTCTCTCTCTATCTCTCTCACTCTCACTCTCACTCACTAAGTCTCTCTCTCTATCTCTCTCTCTCTATATACCTTACTCTATCTCTCTCACTCTCACTCTCTCACTCTCACTCACTAAGTCACTCTCTATCTCTCTCTATCTCTCTCACTCTCTCACTCTCACTCACTAAGTCTCTCTCTCTATCTCTCTCACTCTCTCACTCTCACTCACTAAGTCTCTCTCTCTATCTCTCTCACTCTCTCTCTCACTCTCTCACTCACTAAGTCTCTCTCTCTATATCTCTCACTCTCTCACTCTCACTCTCTCACTCTCACTCACTAAGTCTCTCTCTCTATCTCTCTCTCTCTATATCACTTACTCTATCTCTCTCACTCTCACTCTCTCACTCTCACTCACTAAGTCTCTCTCTATCTCTCTCACTCTCTCACTCTCACTCTCTCACTCTCACTCACTAAGTCTCTCTCTCTGTCTCTCTCTCTCTATATCACTTACTCTATCTCTCTCACTCTCACTCTCTCACTCTCACTCACTAAGTCTCTCTCTCTCTCACTCTCTCACTCTCACTCTCTCACTCTCTCACTAAGTCTCTCTCTCTATCTCTCTCACTCTCACTCTCTCACTCTCACTCACTAAGTCTCTCTCTATCTCTCTCTCTCTATCTCTCTCACTCTCTCACTCTCACTCACTAAGTCTCTCTCTATCTCTCTATCTCTCTCACTCTCACTCTCTCACTCTCACTCACTAAGTCTCTCTCTATCTCTCTATCTCTCTCACTCTCACTCTCTCACTCTCACTCACTAAGTCTCTCTCTCTATCTCTCTCACTCTCACTCTCTCACTCTCACTCACTAAGTCACTCTCTCTATCTCTCTCACTCTCTCACTCTCACTCTCTCACTCTCACTCACTAAGTCCCTCTCTCTATCTCTATCTCACCTACTCTCTCACTCTCACCCTCTCTCACTCACTAAGTCTCTCTCTCTATCTCTATCTCACCTACTCTCTCACTCTCACTCTCTCTCACACACTTTCTCTCTCTATATCACTTACTCTATCTCTCTCACTCTCACACTCTCTCTCTCTCTATCTCTCTCACTCTCTCACTCTCACTCACTAAGTCTCTCTCTCTATCTCTCTCACTCTCTCACTCTCACTCACTAAGTCTCTCTCTCTATCTCTCTCACTCTCTCACTCTCACTCTCTCACTCTCACTCACTGTCTCTCTCTCTATCTCTCTCACTCTCTCACTCTCACTCTCTCACTCTCACTCACTAAGTCCCTCTCTCTATCTCTATCTCACCTACTCTCTCACTCTCACCCTCTCTCACTCACTAAGTCTCTCTCTCTATCTCTATCTCACCTACTCTCTCACTCTCACTCTCTCTCACACACTCTCTCTCTCTATATCACTTACTCTCTCACTCTCACTCTCTCTCACACACTCTCTCTCACTATACCTCTGTCTCTCTCTCTCCGTGTGCCTATTGTTATGTGTCTGTGAATGTCTTTCCTTGTTGACTACAATGCCTCCCATAGAACATAGACAGACTGGAGTGTAGCGGAGACTGGCACTAGCAAGAAGTATTAACTAAGAGAGGACAATGTCACAAACTAGGTTTAATCAACTCAGGACTTAACAGATCGGCGTGAGAAGAATGTTGTTGTTGTTGTTGTTGTTGTTGATGATGTTGTTGTAATCCCATATCTGCTGAGCAAGCCTGCTCTTGGCAGCCCAATGCCATTCTTAAATAGATCCAGGTCTTCTTCAGTTGTTTCACTGCTCCGTACAGTGTGTTGGTAATTGTCGGCGGTGCCTGTAAGAATCTTTTCCTCGTGTCCGCAAGCGCCTTGCACTCAATGGGTAGGTGTCGAACTGTTTCATCAGGATGAGAGCAATGTCTGCACAAGGGCAGGTGCTGGGGATTGATGCGGTTCAAGTGGACATTGACTCTGGAATGTCCTGTTTGGATTTGAAAGGTGAGACTTTGATCTCTTCTATGTCGTTTATTTATGTCATCGTTACTTTTTGGCTGTGACATTTCGCTAAATACACTGCGACCTGTTCTTCCCGTCACCCATCTGTTGTTCCCGTCACCCATCTGTTGTTCCCGTCGCCCATATGTTGTTCCCGTCACCCATCTGTTGTTCCCGTCGCTCACCTGTTGTTCCCGTTGCCCACCTGTTGTTGCCTCCTCCCACCTGTTGTTCCCGTCACCCACCTAATGTTCCCGTCGCCCACCAGTTCCCGTCGCCCACATATTGTTCCCGTCGCCTACCTGTTGTTGCCGTTGCCCACCTAATGTTCCCGTCGCCCACCAGTTCCCGTCGCCCACATATTGTTCCCGTCGCCCACCTGTTCCCGCCGCTCACCTGTTGCCGCCGCCCACCTATTTCCGTCGCCCACCTGTTGCCGTAGCCCACCTGTTGTTCCTGTCGCTCACCTTTTCTTCCCGTCTCCCACCTGTTGTTCCCGTCGCCCACCTATTGTTCCCATCGTCCACCTGTTGTTCCCGTCTCCCACCTGTTGTTCCCGTCTCCCACCTGTTCACCCAGAGAGAAGAGTGTAAGGTAGCAGACTGTTCAGAGTTGGGGTATTAACAGTATTCTCCAGGACACGTGACCTGGTGCTGGTGGCACAACAGCTGGAGACCTAAATGTCTTTTTACAGAGGAGTGCCTAATGGAGCAGTCATGAAGTGAACACAACACACACTGGAACAGTCATGTAGTGAACACAACACACTGGAACAATCATGTAGTGAACACAACACACTGGAACAATCATGCAGTGAACACAACACACACTGGAACAATCAGGTAGTGAGCACAACACACACTGGAACAATTATCATGAAGTGAACACAACACACACTGGAACAATTATCATGAAGTGAACACAACACACAGTGGAGCAATCATCATGAACTGAACACAACACACACTGGAACAATCATGACGTGAACGCAACACACTGGAACAATCATGAAGTGAACGCAACACACACTGTAACAAATATCATGAAGTGAACACAACACACTCAGGTTCAACTTGACCTGTAATCCCCCTCGTCCGAGCAGGTGAGGTTGTTTATCACTAGGTTAAATTCCACGTGACCTGGCTGCACAGTTATGATTGGTTGAACTCTTGACTGCAAAGTAGGCGGGATCTTGTCACTCCATTCTGGGACCTGATTGGTTGGGTGGAAAGAGTATACAACATTTGCCAACATAAATGTCTTAGCAGTAAAGCGTCAAGTTTTCTAGAACTGACTTGACAAATTGAATAATAGCTGCAACCAGACAGCAAGCTATAGCCATAAACAAGGATGTTTGCACGCAGCAGGGTGGGTGTTCAATCATTACTCAGTTGCTCAAAACATGACCTACAGTCAACAGATGACCTTCAGTCAACAGCTTCAACCGATGACCTACAGTCAACAGGGTTCAATGAATGACCGATGTTTATTGAGTGATTCAACATAAGACCTATATTTAGTCAATGATTTAACAAATGGACTATATTTAGCTATTCAACACGTGACCTATCTTTTGTCAGCTATTCAACACGTGACCTATATTTAGTCAGCTATTCAACACGTGACCTAAATTTAGTCAGCTATTCAACACGTGTTCTATCTTTAGTCATCTATTCAACACATGACCTATATAAGTCAGCTATTCAACACGTGACCTACATTTAGTCAGCTATTCAACACGTGTTCTATCTTTAGTCATCTATTCAACACATGACCTATATAAGTCAGCTATTCAACACGTGACCTACATTTAGTCAGCTATTCAACACATGAGTCAGTGATGTCCTTTATAATGGCCGCAGGATACAAAGGCCGATCTTTTATTTTTCTCATTTTTCGAATTAAAACCAACATATTGAGCTCACGCAATTAATAACAACATAGCAGACGCAGGGTGTGTTTATTCAATTGCAATAGTGCTAATTTGTTTGACTTCGAGTATTATCGACGAAATATTTGCTTTTTGTATGATGACACTGACAGGAAACACAAAAGGATTGTAATCGTCATGTGAACACGACACGTGTCCTGTGAACATCGACACGTGGTCTGTGAACATCGACACGTGGTCTGTGAACATCGACACGTGGTCTGTGACACCAGAAGGAGACATAAATCCCAAAACTCAGTAAAAAGTTGTCACTCCTAAGTCGTCTCATTCTACTATCAGTCCTGACTGAAATGGGACTGCTGCTACTAATATTACTGCTACAATTACAACAACTACTACTTCTACAACAACTACTACTTCTACAACAACTACTACTTCTACAACAACTACTACTTCTACAACAACTACTACTTCTACAACAACTACTACTTCTACAACAACTACTACTTCTACAACAACTACTACTTCTACAACAACTACTACTTCTACAACAACTACTACTTCTACAACAACTACTACTTCTACAACAACTACTACTTCTACAACAACTACTACTTCTACAACAACTACTACTTCTACTGCAACTACTACTTCTACAACAACTACTACTTCTACAACAACTACTACTTCTACAACAACTACTACTTCTACTGCAACTACTACTTCTACAACAACTACTACTTCTACAACAACTACTACTTCTACAACAACTACTACTTCTACTGCAACTACTACTTCTACAACAACTACTACTTCTACAACAACTACTACTTCTACAACAACTACTACTTCTACAACAACTACTACTTCTACAACAACTACTACTTCTACTGCAACTACTAGTACTATTACTGCTACACATGACCTCCATTTAGTCAGCTGGTTTTCTTTTTCTTCTTTGTTTTCTTCTTTTTCTGCTTCTTCTTCTTCTTCCTTGACGACGACAATCCTGCCGATAAAGACGTTCGTGACGATGTGCCTTAGTTGAAAAGAAAAGTATGGTATCTGCACCATCCGGCCAGACACATCAGAGGACTCAGTGGTCTAGAGGTAAAGTGTCCACCTCGGGTGACGGAGGTCGCGGGTTCGAATCACGATGCAGACCGGAATTCTGTTCCCGTAGATTTTCTGTTAAAAGCTCCCCTGATCTCTGGGTAGTGAGATCGGACTGCCGTGTTAGTGTCGAGCACGCTAACAGCTCCCCTGATCTTCCGGTAGTGAGATCGGACTCCCGTGTCAGTGTTGTACCCATCACCAAAAATCCCTTTGGCAGTTGAAAATCGAGAAGAGTAGTTATAACGGCAGATGCGAGACAAAATTCAAAATTCTACAAATTGACAAAATTACAAATTAGTAGTATTTGTACCTTTCCCCAATGTGGTTTGTTAAGAGCAGCATAGACAGCGCCTGGCTGCTGGTCTACTAAGCTCTAGTGTTTGAGTCTGTTAAGATGGACTCGTACATCGGTTAAGCCACGCTCCAAGAAACTGGTTGTATATAGACTCTGCATTTTTCTAAATAGTACAAAAACGTTAAATTAAGTTATATGGACACGTCATCTTTATGTCCAAGTTTGGAAGGCCTCTTCGATATCTAATATCTTAGACAGGATGCATGGCTGCAGTTTGTTTTCGAGCGGCCACCTGGAATCGGAATACGATCCTGGTCAGCAATGGTTCCCTGCCCCTGACGCAAACAGCCAGTTATAAATCCCCTGACTGCTGTCAGCTCAGTCACTGCTGCATGTTGGGTGCATCAGTCAGGTGTTTAACAATCTCCCCCATTTAGTCACCTGTTCAACACATGACCTATGTGATTAGCACACCAGGTGAATGTGACGTAACAGTGCGGGAACTAATCTGTCGGGATGACATGTTTGACCCACATCCAGAGGACTGCACGGGATGACATGTTTGACCCACATCCAGAGGACTGCACGGGATGACATGTTTGACCCACATCCAGAGGACTGCACGGGATGACATGTTTGACCCACATCCAGAGGACTGCACGGGGTGACATGTTTGACCCACATCCAGAGGACTGCACGGGATGACATGTTTGACCCACATCCAGAGGACTGCACGGGGTGACATGTTTGACCCACATCCAGAGGACTGCACGGGATGACATGTTTGACCCACATCCAGAGGACTGCACGGGATGACATGTTTGACCCACATCCAGAGGACTGCACGGGATGACATGTTTGACCCACATCCAGAGGACTGCACGGGATGACATGTTTGACCCACATCCAGAGGACTGCACGGGATGACATGTTTGACCCACATCCAGAGGACTGCACGGGATGACATGTTTGACCCACATCCAGAGGACTGCACGGGGTGACATGTTTGACCCACATCCAGAGGACTGCACGGGATGACATGTTTGACCCACATCCAGAGGACTGCACGGGATGACATGTTTGACCCACATCCAGAGGACTGCACGGGATGACATGTTTGACCCACATCCAGAGGACTGCACGGGATGACATGTTTGACCCACATCCAGAGGACTGCACGGGATGACATGTTTGACCCACATCCATAGGACTGCACGTACTCACCTTATACCTGGCCGGAAGTGAAATCAAAGGGGTGACAGCTCCATCCGGCTCAAGCCTATGCCACTTGATCATGTACCAACCTCTGTTGTGTTTACCTGTCAGTAACTGACAGCGCAAGGTCACACTTCTGTCCAAGTGCCCGCTGACGTCAGAGGCTGTCAGTGGTGCTGTTGGGAGAGCATGTTCAGAAACACAATAAGACACAATTAAATCGCCTGCTTTGCAGGTAGGCTGGAAACAGCGCAAAGTTTGGGTCAGTCCATTTTAATGGAAAACTTCTGTGAAATGTGTCACAGCTAAAGTTGCAAGTATCAAAGTTGTCAAAGATGGCGGAAAGTCCTTCTTGCTCCACAGGGAGCAGCCACATTAGCGGACCTATTTGTATTAGGGCTGAAGCGGAGGCAGAATGACGGGAAGTCTGTAGCAATATAGTCAGGTTGCTAGTCCGACGTTAACCTTTAGTCGCCCTTCTCAACATGGCTGGACTGCATCAGTGGTCGTACTGTTTGATCCGCGGGTACAAGTCGATGATGCCAAGGTTCGAATCTTACAGATCAGAAATGAGGAACAGAGAGTGAGGAAGAGGAAGACAAGTCAAATAGTGGCCTTCACCTTCCACAGGTCACGTGGTTGGGAAAGGTGGCATTCCGTATCCAGGCCTGATTGTGGACCATGGCTACCTCCTCTCACTTGAAGGTGAACTGTCCTTCAAGTCAGATCCATGGATGTCTGTCACACTGTCGGGGTCTTGTGGAGTCCTTGCAGGAAATGTCATAACCCTTGAGGCCAGGATGTCGCGCACCGCTCGGCAGAGCCCCTGGGCCAGGCTCAGTGCTCGCGCCAATGTGACATTTATGTGTGACATGTGTCATTAACTTGCTGTATTTATTGAAGACTCTTGTAGGAACTATTGTTGCTACTGTTAATATACTTTCCTATTTCTGTCTCTCTCTCTTTCTCTCTCACTTGCTGCTCGCCCTCTATCTCCCTCTCTCCCTCTCTCCCTCTCTCTCTCCCACTCTCTCTGTCTCTCTCTCCCCCTCTCTCTCCCACCTCTCTCTCTCCCACTCTCTCTTTCTCCATGTACCCCCCCTCCTCTCCCTCTTTCTCTCTCTCTCTCTCTCTATATATATATATATATATATATATATATATCTTGCCCATTTTCTCTATTTCTATCTGTCCATTATCTCTATTCCAATCTTGTTTGTCGTCGTGTTGTCGCCTCTCTCTCTCCCATCTATCGCCGTCCCGATTCCCATAGATGGTTTTATATGTGTCTATATCTCTCTTTCTACTGTAGTCTTTCACTCTTTCCATCTCTCTTACTCTTTTTCCACATCTCATTTCTTATCATTCCATCTCCACCGCCCCCTCCAACCTTCCAAAATGCTGTATTAATAGTTTAGATATCATATATTACAAGAGGTCAATTCACATCTGTCTCTTCCCCCAACACACACACACACAAACATTTCCTACCATTGAACACCACACACAATTTCTACCACAGACATTCACACACATACAGTTTCTGCCATCGACAAACACGCCCACACTTTTTCTACCAAACACACACAATCTATCTATCACCAACAGACACACATAATATATCTATCACCGGCAGACATATCCAATCTATCTATCACCGACATACACGCACAATATATCTATCACTGGCAGGCACACACACACAATCTATCTATCACCGACAGACACGGACAATCTATCTATCACCGACAGACACATAATTTATCTATCACTGTCAGACATACATACAACCTATCTATCACTGACAGAATAACACATAATCTATCTATCACTGACAGAAACACACATAATTTTTATATCACTGACAGACACACACTCAATATATCTATTACCGACAGACACACACAAAATCTATCTATCACTGACATACACACACAATATATATATCACCGACAGACACGCACGATATAGCTATCACCGACAGACACTCATAATATATGTATCACTGACAGACAGACACACACAATCACAAAATTTATCTTTCACCGACAGACACGGACAATATATATATCACCGACAGACACACACACAATCTATCTATCACTGAAAGACACACAATCTATCTATCACTAAATGACACACACACAATCTATCTATCAAAAACAAACAGACACAATCTATCTATCACCGACAGACACACACAATCTCTCTATAACTGACAGACACACACAATCTATATATCACTGACATACAGACATACAATCTATCTATCACTGACAGACACAAACACTATTTTTCTACAATGTGCAAAAATACAATGTTTCTATCACGGGAAAAAACACTGGCAGACACACACATATACACTTTCTGTGAAATCAACAAACAAAGACACACAGACAAAAACATTATTTGTGTATCACCAACAAAAACATGCCCCAACGCACCAACACACACACACACACACACACACACTAACTGTTTCTACCTACACCAAATGCACACACACACACACACACACACTCACACACACACATACTGTTTCTACCTCCAAAAAATGCATGCACACACACATACTGTTTATACCAACAACAAACACACACACACACACACACTAACTGTTTCTGCCTTCAACAAATGCACACACACACACACTGTTTCTTTCTCCAACAAATGCACACACACACACACACACACTGTTTCTTTCTCCAACAAATGCACACACACACACACTGTTTCTTTCTCCAACAAATGCACACACACACACACACACTGTTTCTTTCTCCAACAGACACACACACACACACACACACATATATACTGTTTCTACCTCCAACAAATACAGACACACACACACACACACATAATTTCTACCTCCAACAAACGCACACACACACAGACACACGTACAGACACACACAGACACACACACACAGACACACACACATACACACACGGACACACACAAAGACACACACACACATACACGCACGGACACACACACAGACACACACACAGACACGCACACACACACATACACACACGGACACACACACAGACACACACACAGACACACACACACACACACACATACACACACGGACACACACACACACACTGTTTCTTTCTCCAACAAATGCACACACACACACACACACTGTTTCTTTCTCCAACAAATGCACACACACACACACACACACACACTGTTTCTTTCTCCAACAAATACACACACACACATATACTGTTTCTAACTCCAACAAATACAGACACACACACACACATATATACTGTTTCTACCTCCAACAAATACAGACACACACACACACACACACACATAATTTCTACCTCCAACAAACGCACACACACACACAGACACACGTACAGACACACACAGACACACACACACATACACACACGGACACACACACAGACACACACACACATACACACACGGACACACACACAGACACACACACAGACACACACACAGACACACACACACACATACACACACGGACACACACACAGACACACACACACACAGACACACACAGACACACACACACACACACACAGACATGCACGCAGTCTCTATTTCAACTGTTCATCCAATCCCTCAAGTGACAAATGTAAATATATGCCCAGTACCACACGTCCTGAACACACAGTGCTAATACATGTCCTATGTCATGAGTGACTCAGGTAAACATGTGTCCTATTTCCTGAGTGACTCAGGCAAACATGTGTCCTATGTCCTGAGTAACTCAGATAAACATTTGTCCTATGTCCTGAGTGACTCAGATAAACATTTGTCCTATGTCCTGAGTGACTCAGATAAACATTTGTCCTATGTCATGAGTGACTCAGGTAAACATGTGTCCTATTTCCTGAGTGACTCAGGCAAACATGTGTCCTATGTCCTGAGTAACTCAGATAAACATTTGTCCTATGTCCTGAGTGACTCAGATAAACATTTGTCCTATGTCCTGAGTGACTCAGATAAACATTTGTCCTATGTCCTGAGTGACTCAGATGAACATTTGTCCTATGTCCTGAGTGACTCAGATGAACATTTGTCCTATGTCCTGAGTGACTCAGATAAACATGTGTCCTATGTCCTGAGTGACTCAGATAAACATGTGTCCTATGTCCTGAGTGACTCAGATGAACATTTGTCCTATGTCCTGAGTGACTCAGATGAACATTTGTCCTATGTCCTGAGTGACTCAGATGAACATTTGTCCTATGTCCTGAGTGACTCAGATGAACATTTGTCCTATGTCCTGAGTGACTCAGATGAACATTTGTCCTATGTCCTGAGTGACTCAGATGAACATTTGTCCTATGTCCTGAGTGACTCAGATGAACATTTGTCCTATGTCCTGAGTGACTCAGATGAACATTTGTCCTATGTCCTGAGTGACTCAGATGAACATTTGTCCTATGTCCTGAGTGACTCAGATGAACATTTGTCCTATGTCCTGAGTGACTCAGATGAACATTTGTCCTATGTCCTGAGTGACTCAGATGAACATTTGTCCTATGTCCTGAGTGACTCAGATGAACATTTGTCCTATGTCCTGAGTGACTCAGATGAACATTTGTCCTATGTCCTGAGTGACTCAGATGAACATTTGTCCTATGTCCTGAGTGACTCAGATGAACATTTGTCCTATGTCCTGAGTGACTCAGATGAACATGTGTCCTATGTCCTGAGTGACTCAGATGAACATTTGTCCTATGTCCTGAGTGACTCAGATGAACATTTGTCCTATGTCCTGAGTGACTCAGATGAACATTTGTCCTATGTCATTGTTGCTGCATGACCTAAGCGAACTGACACCGACCTCATTACTGAACTGTCACGTTCTGTTCCCTGGTGGAGAGGAAACATGTCTTCACAGTGACGAAGATGTCCCACGACACATTCTGGACAAATATACATGACTTGACCGTACTTTAAAGGGCTTCCAGCTAGAGAGTCCCCCACGTCCCTGGCGACTTAAATGAAGCTGTCCCTTCTGTCTCAAGCGTTAGTCTGTCAGTGACGTCAGAACACCAATAAATCGATGATCCGATGAAGCGAAAGTGACGGAAACGCTGATCACATGTCGCGGTTGGCTGACTTTATGAAACCTCTTGGCTATTAGACGGGGAATGAGGAGACACGCTGGCTACTATTAGATGCCAGGCTAAAGGTAGTCTGTCTGCGAGAACCAAACGAGTCAATCTACATGTATTCTGGACAACAATCAGCCGTGAAATACACCAAGTGTGCTCTGTACGAGAGTATGTCAAGTTCCAAGTAATTTGTGTATCAGAGTTTGTCTAGTCACAATTTGTATATGTACGAGAGTTTATCTAGTAAAAAATTGCTTATGTGCAAGAGTTTGTCTAGTCACAAGTCGTCCATTTACGAGAGTTTGTCTAGTCACAAGTTGTCTACGTACGAGAGTTTGTCTAGTCACGTTGTCTATGTACGAGGATTTGTCTAGTCACAAGTTGTCTATATACGAGAGTTTGTCTGGTCACAAGTTGTCTATGTACGAGAGTTTGTCTGGTCACAAGTTGTCTATATACGAGAGTTTGTCTAGTCACGTTGTCTATGTACGAGAGTTTGTCTAGTCACGTTGTCTATGTACGAGAGCTTGTCTAGTCATAAGTTGTCAATATGTGAGAGTTTGTCTAGTCACAGGTTGTCTATATGTGAGAGTTTGTCTAGTCACAAGTTGTCTATGTACGAGATTTTGTCTAATCACAAGTTTTCGAAATGTGAGAGTTTGTCTAGTCACTTCTCTATTTGAGAGAGTTTGTCTAGTCACAAGTTGTCTATATGTGAGAGTTTGTCTAGTCACACGTTGTCTATATGTGAGAGTTTGTCTAGTCACACGTTGTCTATATGTGAGAGTTTGTCTAATCACAAGTTGTCTATATATGAGACTTTGTCTTGTCACAAGTTGTCTATTTGAGAAAGTTTGTCTAGTCACAAGTTGTCTATATACGAGAGTTTGTCTAGTCACAATTTGCCTGAGAGAGTTTGTCTAGTCACAAGTTGTCTATATACGAGAGTTTGTCTTGTCACAAGTTGTCTATATGTGAGAGTTTGTTCTGTCATACGTTGTCTATTTGAGAGAGTTTGTCTAGTCACAAGTTATCTATATACGAGAGTTTGTCTAGTCACAAGTTGTCTATATACGAGAGTTTGTCTTGTTACAAGTTGTCTATTTGAGAGAGTTTGTCTAGTCACAAGTTGTCTATATACGAGAGTTTGTCTTGTCACAAGTTGTCAATTTGAGAGAGTTTGTCTAGTCACAAGTTGTCTATTTGAGAGAGTTTGTCTGGTCACAAGTTGTCTATGTACGAGAGTTTGTCTAGTCACAAGTTGTCTATGTACGAGAGTTTGTCTAGTCACAAGTTGTCTATTTGAGAGAGTTTGTCTAGTCACAAGTTGTCTATTTGAGAGAGTTTGTCTGGTCACAAGTTGTCAATGTACGAGAGTTTGTCTAGTCACAAGTTGTCTATGTACGAGAGTTTGTCTAGTCACAAGTTGTCTATGTACGAGAGTTTGTCTAGTCACAAGTTGTTTATGTACGAGAGTTTGTCTAGTCACAAGTTGTCTATGTACGAGAGTTTATCTAGTCACAAGTTGTCTAGTTGAGAGAGTTTGTCTAGTCACAAGTTGTCTAGTTGAAAGAGTTTGTCTAGATTTCAAGAAGCTTCTGTACATGAGTGTGTCTAGTTTCATGTAGTCATTGTTTACAAGTATATAATGTTCTATGTAGAATGTTCGAGAAAATATCTTCGTCTTCGTCTTTTTCATTTTCATTTGTCTTTTTTTTTCTTTTTCGTTCTCTTCTTCTTCCTTTGCGTTAGAGCTCTTTGGTCAGGCTAGATCTGTAGTTCCATCGTCATGGCGATGCCGACAGTCCTCTCCTGATCCGGGTGGCAGTCTCACAGGTTCTGCGTCACCTCGACCTTTTCTGGCCAAGTCTGGCATAGTAGGTGTCTGTTTGCTGGGCAGTCATGTAGGATGTGTTCAGGGGTCTAGACCCTGGTTCTACATGGACAGTCCTGTAGGATGTGTTCAGGTGTCTGGACTCCGGTTCCACATGGACAGTTAATTGTGTGCGATATCTTGAGCCGATGTAGGTGACCCAACAGTCTGCAGTGGCCTGTTCTCAGGTTAATGATGGTGGTTTATTGGTGCCTATAAAGCTGGTGAGTTGGGTCAGGTCTATTGCTGCCTTCCATGTCTGTCTTCCATTTTAAGTTTGATTGTGGATGATAGTTTTTTTCTCTCGGTAAGACACTGTGTGGATAAGTTGCTCCATCCTGCCACCTGCTTTGGAAATGACATCAGCTCTCTCATTCCCTGTGATTCCACAATGGGAGGGTAGCCACTGCAGAGCAACTGTTGAGGTTCTTAGGCTTTTGTAGAGCTCTGATCTGATTTCCCGCAGCATTTGTTCACCTTTGGTGTTTTGTATCGCTTCCAGTGGTGATCTGCAGTCTGTGAAGGATACAATATGGTGGGTGTTTGTCTGGTCTAGTAAACGTTCGTAGTGCATGAGGAGCGCATGAGACACTGTCATATTCTTCTTCTTCATCGATCAACTGATGCTAGGCTTCTAGTCCGGTGAGGTTCACGATCAACTGATGCTATGCTTCTAGTCCGGTGAGGTTCACGATCAACTGATGCTATGATTCTAGTCCGGTGAGGCTCACGATCAACTGATGCTAGGCTTCTAGTCCGGTGAGGTTCACGATCAACTGATGCTATGATTCTAGTCCGGTGAGGTTCAAGATCAACTGATGCTGTGCTTCTAGTCCGGTGAGGTTCACGATCAATTGATGCTACGCTTCTAGTGAGGTGAGGTTCACGATCAACTGATGCTGTGCTTCTAGTGAGGTGAGGTTCACGATCAACTGATGCCACGCTTCTAGTCCGGTGAGGTTCACGATCAACTGATGCCACGCTTCTAGTCCGGTGAGGTTCACGATCAACTGATGCCACGCTTCTAGTCCGGTGAGGTTCACGATCAACTGATGCCACGCTTCTAGTCCGGTGAGGTTCACGATCAACTGATGCTATGCTTCTAGTCCGGTGAGCTTCACGATCAACTGATGCTACGCTTCTAGTCCGGTGAGGTTCACGATCAACTGATGCTGTGCTTCTAGTCCAGTGAGGTTCACGATCAACTGATGCTACGCTTCTAGTCCGGTGAGGTTCACGAAGGAGACTGTGCGTTTTGCCAGTCCCCCACAGCTGTTTGAGCATGGTCGCTTCCCCAGACCAGACTGTCTCTCTTTGGTCTGCATAGGTCGGGCAGTCCTGCAGAGTATGTTCTGCTGTTTGATTGGATGCTCCACAATCACACGTGGCAGTGTCCCTGAGACCCATTCTGTGGAGGTGGGCCTTGAGTCTACAATGTCCCTTTCTGAGTCTGAAGATCTTTGTCTGCCCATCTCTCCCACGTTTGTCTATGCTGTCTTTTTCTGGCTTGTATTCTTTGTGCTGGTCTCTCCATTCTGTCCTCATGGATTGTTTGATGAGTGTCTTTGCTTCTTTATAGCTCTGTGAATGGGCAGCCTGCATTACACCACTTCCGGCTGTTGCGAGCTCATTAGATTTCTGCTCTGTTCTATAATTAGAAAAAACCTTCCGAGCAGGAACATCCATTTGTATGGTTGTCCCATTGTTGTATCTTATGCCTCCTAGCTAGTCTGTGAACGAGAACACGTCAAGTTACAGCTAGTCTGTGAACAAAAACACGTAATGTTTCAGCTAGTCTGTGAACACAAACACGTCAAGTTCCAGCTAGTCTGTGAACAAAAACACGTATTGTTTCAGCTAGTCTGGGAACGAAAACACGCCAAGTTTCAGCCAAAGTCCGTCCATGAAGTCGTAGGTATAGTTTTCATGTAAATATTTCGGACACGATCTCTCAGAAAACGATGGCCATTTGCGAATGGAATTTTTGTTTTAAAAAAACTTCAGCTTTTTAAATATATGCACATTTATACGACTGGTTTGAAGAAAGTTTGTTCAAATGTTCTCTATAAAATACCAGAAATCATGTTGTTGAAGGATGTTAGTTAATACAATGCACAGCAATTGCAAGAAAAATGTTGTATTTGAAGTGTCATAGGTGCATCTCAATTGATGTATTTGTGGGACATGTGAACGTAGGTTTCAGAAACCGTTGAGAGCTTTCACACGCATCTGGGAGGTTTGGGGACCATTTCTTGTTTGTCAATCATTTCTAACTGACAGGACAAATAAGTGTCCTAGTCTGCTCATCAGCAGAGTTCCACTTATACCGGTAGATATTTGATCCATAAGTCTGTGTGTCACTCCACTAATACCGGTAGATATTTGGTCCCTAAGTCTGTGTGTCACTGCACTTATACCGGTGGATATTTGGTCCCTAAGTCTGTGTGTCACTGCACTTAACCGGTGGATATTTGGTCCCTAAGTATGTGTGTCACTCCACTTATACAGGTAGATATTTGGTCTCTAAGTATGTGTGTCACTCCACTTATACCGGTGGATATTTGGGCCCTAAGTATGTGGTAGTCACTCCACTTTTACCGGTGGATGTTTGGGCCCTAAGTCTGTGTTATTCACTCCACTTATACCAGTGGATATTTCGGCCCTACGTCTGTGTTAGTCACTCCATTTATACTGGTGGATATTTGGGCCCTACGTCTGTGTTAATCACTCCACTTATACCGGTGGGTTTTTAGTCTCTACGTCTGTGTGTCACTCCACTTCTATATGTGGATATTTGGTCCCTAAGTCTGTGTGTCACTCCACTTATACCGTTAGATATTTGGTTCCTAAGTATGTATTTGTCACTCGGCGCGTTGCCTGTCCTCTACCACTGGGAGGTACAGTTTGGTGTTTCTTTTCGAGTTTGAGTTTGAAACCCCACTGATCAGAGCTACACTGTCCAAACGCTCTGGTACTTTTAGAAGACATGCAGTCGTCTGTAATTAATCTTAAATGATACAGCAACACTGTCCACTTGCAGAAATCTTTTTTTTAATTTGAGAGGGTATCAGGGAGAAACCACTACAAGATGATTTTTTTCACAAATGATTTTCACCTTCATCCATATCGCACGAGTATGTAAGACTGATGCATCTTTCCGGTTGTATGAATTGTAAGCCGTCAATTTCATATCTATGTCCTCCTTCAAGACATGATATTCACATTTAGTCAGGTATTCTCTATCTATGTTCGAAAAGTCCTCATATGTGAGTTTCTTTACATCACATATTGTAAATGTTGTATGTCGAGAGAACGACTGGCCTTTGACTTGAGCCCATATAAGTTCTACAGGATTTCAATGAGCATGTTAAGGTGGAAGTCTCAAACGGGACTGGTAAAGTGGAAGTCTCAAACGTGCCTGGTAAGGTGGAAGTCTCAAACGTGCCTGGTAAGGTGGAAGTCTCAAACGTGCCTGGTAAGGTGGAAGTCTCAAACGTGTCTGGTAAGGTGGAAGTCTCAAACGTGTCTGGTAAGGTGGAAGTCTCAAACGTGCCTGGTAAGGTGGAAGTCTCAAACGTGCCTGGTAAGGTGGAAGTCTCAAACGTATATGCCCATTATCGTGTAGTGTGTTATCGATCTGAATATCTTCCTCTTGTCTGCTTTGTCTTCCCAAGAGTTAGTAGCTCTGAATATCTTTCTCTTGTGTGCCTTGTCTTCCCACGAGTTAGTAGCTCTGAATATCTTCCTCTTGCCTGCTTTGTCTTCCCACGACTTAGTAGCTCTGGCTTCAAGTACATTTCACTCAAATCCTGGTTTAGCCAAACCTGTACCTTAGTTAGACCAAAACTGGCCCCAGTCAATGGGACAAATGGGCTCGTCGACTGTGTATACCTGGGAGTCTGGTGGACAAGAGGGGTGGCGTCACTTAATGGACTCCACAAAGAGCATCTCCTGCCTCTTCCCGAAAAGGGGCAACTGTCAGTGTGACAGTACCGCACCAAACACCATAAATGAATAATAAATAAATATTTAAAATAACCTGCTGCCTTGCAGGTGTGGCCGTCAGGTAGGCTGGGGACAACCAAATGCTAAGGAAGCGAACCTGGGGAAATGCTTTGCTGAAAACGGAAGTGTTGTACCGAAAGATGCGAATAAAACAGATCGTTGCTGCACACTACGACACTATGTCTCTCATCCAAGGATTATCAAGGACCCGGATTATACAGAGGGACACAATAAGGTACAAAGACATGCTTCTCCTACCATAGACACACGGATACATCTGTCACTCAAACCCTGCAGGTGTTGCAATGGAACGCTGAAGGTATCTACAACAAAAAGGAACCTTTGTCCAAAAGTCTATTTGAGGAAGAAATGCAAAACTCTTACAAAAGACAAGCATGCTGTAACTCTGTTCATTGAGAGCTAATTGGTCGGAGAGTTAGAAATCATGAACTTCGCCTTCAAACCGCATTTCCGCATTGAAAGACTCCACCACTGTTGATCTACTATTCTCAATATCCTATTATACTCTGCACTACATGATGATGACATGCAACCAATTATTTTAGATCTAATTTATCAACAACATTTCTTACAGTCAATTACATTAGCGTATACAAAATTAATAAATACGCTATGTTAACGTTAATGTCGAAACCAATTTTAATAAAACACTTTGAGCTATTTTCTGAGCAATATTTGTTCACACCGGACCAGGACTTTATGGATGAACTTAAGTCTCTGCACGAAAACATGTCAAGTTTATGTTAGGCACTGTATGTGGAAGCTTGCCAAGTTTAAGTTAGGCTCTGTAAGTGAGTACGTCAAGTTTGAAGTGGTCTCTGTACGTCAAGTTCCAATTTCCAACTAATCTATGTGGAAGAGTGTCCTGTTTGAACTAGTATGTATTTGACAGAAGTCACATTTCAAGTTGTTTTTGTACAAGGCCCTGTCAAGTTCCAAGATGCCTCTGTCAAAGACCCTGTCAAGTTCCAAGTTGCCTCTGTACAAGACCCTGTCAAGTTCCAAGTTGCCTCTGTACAAGACCCTGTCAAGTTCCAAGTTGCCTCTGTACAAGACCCTGTCAAGTTACAAGTTGCCTCTGTACAAGACTTTCTGATGTCCCATGCTGTCTCTGAAAAAGACTTTTTCAAGTTCCAATTTGTATATGTCTTTATATGTAATAGTGTCACGTGTATGTGACACTCTATGGGAAATGCCATGTATAAAACATAGATTAACGACTTGCAGCTTGGACAAGTTATGACTTGCGACTTGGACAAGTCGAGATAAAGCTTGCTGGTAGGTACAACAATAGATCAAATTTTAGCACAGGTGTGAGAGGACAGGCGCCGCGCATTCCTTAACTAAGCCGGGCTGGCCAGTTATATTGAAGTTAGTTTTCAAAGATAAGTTTTATGAGGACCTTGAGGCGCTCATCGCTGCAGTTCCCAAATCTGACAAACTGGTCATCCTCGGTGATTTTAACGCTAGGGTTGGCACAGACCATACAGCATGGGAGGGGACCATTGGCAGACATGGTATCGGAAAATGCAATAGTAACGGACTGCTCCTTCTGAAGACATGTGCCGCAAATGAACTACTCATTACAAACACAGCTTTCCGACTACCTGTCCGAAATAGAACCACATGGATGCACCCAAGGTCCCGCCCCTGGCACCTCATTGACTATATTATCATCAGACGTAGGGATCGAGCGGATGCTATGGTAACGAAGAGCAAGTGTGGTGCAGAATGTTGGACCGACCATCGACTTGTCATTGCCAAGCTAATCTTCAAGATCCAGCCTAAAATGCGCCCCCAGGGAAAGAAACCACCGAGGACGCTAAATGTCTCTCAGCTGAAATACGAAAAAACGAGAGGAGGCTTCCAGGAAGAGCTTGAGGGTAGACTGTCTGAGCTTCGTTTTGAAAAGAACGACATCGAAGAGAACTGGGCATCATTGAGAAACACACTCTACGATACAGCTGTTAAACACATTGGTCCAATCACGCGCAAGCATAAGGACTGGTTTGATGAGAACGATATAGAAATACAGGGCCTTCTCGATGCAAAACATGAAGCGCACAGGGAATACCAGAGGGACACACCATCTCCGGCAGCAAAAGCTGCCTTCAATACTGCTCGCAAAGCTGTCCAGACCAGGCTTAGAGAGATGCAAGACTCCTGGCTCAGCAAAACAGCTGACGAAATTGAGATGTTCGCCGAGCGGCATGACACCAAACGGTTTTACGAGGCACTGAAAGCTCTCTACGGCCCGCAGCCCTCTAGTAATACTCCAGTTCGCAGTGCGATGGGGTACTGCTAACAGATAAGGTTCAGATTCTAGACAGATGGCAGACCACTTCTGCAAAATACTAAACCACCCATCGTATATAAATAAAGAGGCCCAATCAGTGTCAAGACCAAATTGAAAGTCTACCGTGCAACCATCATTCCAACCCTACTATACGCTTACGAAAGCTGGACTGTATACTCTGGACATGCAAGGAGGTTAAACCACTTCCACGCAGGTTTCCTGAGGTGAATATTCCACATCCGATGGCAAGATCGTGTCACTGACATCGAGGTTCTCTCGAGGGCTAACATGCCCAGCATACATGCACTGCTAGAAAAAGCACGACTAGGATGGGCCGGACACCTCGTCAGTATGTCAGACGAGCGGCTCCCAAAGAAGCTTCTCTACAGCGAGCTGAGAGACGGATAGCGCGAGAGAGGGCGCCCAAAGAAACGTTTTAAAGACGGTCTAAAGGACTCACTAAAAAGTTGCCAGATAGACTTCGACACCTGGGAATGTCTTGCGAAAAACAGATCTGACTGGAGAAGCGCAGTCAAATCGGGTGTAGCTGCCGGTGAAGATGACCGTGTTGTGAAAGCCCAGAACAGACACGGAAATTCCGAGCAGCGGGAACACCATCCCCTTCTACAAACCTCTTGTGCCCGATATGTAGCAGATGTTTTCGTGCTCGCATTGCCCTGTTGAGCCACATGCGCACCCACACCCAACAGGGAAATCTGTGACAAGGATGATGTCGGCGGTCCTCATCGACAACGATGGACAGCTATTATTATTAGTTTTCAAGTGGTCACAAGAATTTAATAAAAGTCCTAGAAACATAAATTTGACGTAGTCGCTATGAAATAGGCCTTAATCATAATGTTCGCCTAGGCATCTGACGCGTTGAGTCGATCGACCACTATGATGTCCTACTGGTGAGGCTTGCAGTCAAACCTCGTACGATCGACCAGTCTCATGTCTAACTGGTGAGGCTTGCAGTCAAACCTCGTACGATCGACCAAACTCATGTCCAACTGGTGAGGCTGTGCAGTCAAACCTCGTTAGTGCCGAAGGAGGGACTCCTATCTGTGGGATTATAGCTTGTCGGTGGGAGAGCGTTGTTACACATAGCTGACGTGGGCATGATCTAGTGGGCCGGAACTTCTTGGTCCTGTCAAACCACGTGACTAAACACAGAGACAGGCGGCGGCGGAACAGAGTGTCCGAGATGGGGAGAAGGCTCGTCCGTGGACCAGTGTGTCCGAGATGGAGGGAAGGCTCGTCCGTGGACCAGTGTGTCCGAGATGGAGGGAAGGCTCGTCCTTGCAGATTCCTCGACATTACTGGCGAGATCAAACCACAGGATACCGAGGATGCGTCGCTGGCTGTGCACATGGAAGGCGTCCAGCCTTGATATGCGTCCTGTTCTCTGAGCCATAAGCCGTAGGTAGAGGGGCGTGAGCGATCTACGGATTTGGGGACAAGATGTTCCTGCCAGATTAACAGGATGACCAGATCGCTAGCAAAGTGAAAGCTGATTCTGTTCGGTAGTGGAGCACGGGACACAGTAGTTGTAGCGGTCACGTATTCGCTCTATTGCCACGACTGGATCATTACCCTAATGCCAGGACTGGGTCATTACCCTAATGCCAGGATTGGGTCATTACCCTAACGCCAGGACTGGGTCGTTACCCTAATGCCAGGACTGGGTCATTCCCGTAACGTCAGGACTGGGTCATTCCCGAAATGCCAGAACTGTGTCCTTCTCCTTATTCCAGGACTGGGTCCTTCCCCTAACGCCAGGACTGGGTCATTCCCGTAATGCCAGACTTGGGTCCTTCCCCTAACGCCAGGACTGGGTCATTCCCGTAATGTCAGACTTGGGTCCTTCCCCTAACGCCAGGACTGGGTCATTCCCGTAATGCCAGACTTGGGTCCTTCCCCTAACGCCAGGACTGGGTCATTCCCGTAATGTCAGACTTGGGTCCTTCCCCTAACGCCAGGACTGGGTCATTCCCGTAATGCCAACACCTGTCCTAACATTGTGAGGTCACCAGTGCCTGGGTCAGACAAGAATGTGATTGCAAGTGGTATTAGCACGAGCATGGTGGGAGAGCTCAAGTCACGTGCGCCGCTATTTATAGAGAAGCTCTCAGGAGAAACGTGATGAGCTCGACAGCTCGTCCGGCGCGTGCAGATACTTCTCTAATCTCAGTCCGGAAGTGATGTCAGCCATGGTTGTAGTCCATGTAATTTGGTTGAGTACTCACTAACAGAGAAATACTCATTCACTGTCTACCTAAGCGGGCACACATGCACATATTTACAGACACAGACAAACACACACACAGACACGCACATGTATACACACACACATACACACACATGGATACACAGACTCACACATGGATACACATACACACATGGATACGCCGACACACACATGGATACACAGACACAGGCATGGATACACAGACACACACATGGATACACAGACACACACATGGATACACAGAAACAAACATGGATACACAGACACAGACATGGATACACAAACATACACACACATAGACACACACAGACACACACACACATAAACACACACAGACACACACAGACACACACATAGACACACCCATAGACACACAGAGACACACACATAGGCAAATACACACATACATATACATGCATATACAGACACACTCACAGAAACACACATACATACACACACATGAATACACACATTTATACAAACACAGAGAAACACACATATATACACACACATGAATACACACAGTTATACACACACACACATTTACATAGACATACACATTTACACACATGCACACAGAAACATACACACACACAAATGCACATATACAAACATACACCAACACACATACACACACATACATACACACAGACACATATATATGCACATAGACACACAGACAGACACACGGACACACACGCACACACACAGACAGACACACATCTACCATACGGATACACGTACAACCAAAAGATTACGGGCAAGCATCCCAAAGAGTATACATATCCGCAACAACTCCATGTGCCACCAAACCTCAGAGATAATGACCATGTAGAGAGAGTCACGTAGACTATGTAGGCAGCGTCACGTAGACCATGTAGAGAGAGTCACGTAGACCATGTAGAGAGAGTCACGTAGACCATGTAGAGAGAATCACGTAGACCATGTATAGAGAGTCATGTAGACCGTGTAGAGAGAGTCACTTAGACCATGTAGAGAGAGTCACGTAGACCATGTAGAGAGAGTCACGTAGACCATGTAGAGAGAATCACGTAGACCATGTATAGAGAGTCATGTAGACCGTGTAGAGAGAGTCACGTAGACCATGTAGAGAGAATGACGTAGACCATGTATAGAGAGTCATGTAGACCGTATAGAGAGAGTCACTTAGACCATGTAGAGAGAGTCACGTAGACCATGTAGAGAGAGTCACGTAGACCATGTAGAGAGAGTCACGTAGACCATGTATAGAGAGTCATGTAGACCGTGTAGAGAGAGTCACTTAGACCATGTAGAGAGAGTCACGTAGACCATGTAGAGCGAGTCACGTAGACCATGTAGAGAGAGTCACGTAGACCATGTAGAGAGAATCACGTAGACCATGTATAGCGAGCCATGTAGATCGTGTAGAGAGAATCACGTAGACCATGTATAGAGAGTCATGTTAGACCGTGTAGAGAGAGTCCCGTAGACCATGTAGAGAGAGTCACGTAGACCATGTATAGAGAGTCATGTAGACCGTGTAGAGAGAGTCACGTAGACCATGTAGAGAGAGTCACGTAGACCATGTATAGAGAGTCATGTAGACCGTGTAGAGAGAGTCACGTAGACCATGTAGAGAGAGTCACGTAGACCATGTATAGAGAGTCATGTAGACCGTATAGAGAGAGTCACGTACACCATGTAGAGAGAGTCACGTAGACCATGTATAGAGAGTCATGTAGACCGTGTAGAGAGAGTCACGGAGACGCCCCAAACCGACCAGCAGCTGTTTTCCCATCCCTCCCCCCCCCCCCATCTGAGTCAGCGACAAACCCCACTCCACAACCTTTGAAACTAATCCGGATTCCAATGTACCAACCTTCTCAGAAATCGACGCTGGTTAGTGTCAGGTGCAGGCACAACATACTGGTCAGACATGTTTGTCAGGGTCAGGGTCAGGCACAACATACTGGTCAGACATGTTTGTCAGGGTCAGGGTCAGGCACACCATACTGGTTAGACATGTTTGTCAGGGTCAGAGTCAGGCACAACATACTGGTCAAACATGTTGGTCAGGGTCAGGGTCAGGCACAACACACTGGTCAGACATGTCGGTCAGGGTCATGCACAACATACTGGTCAGAAATGTTGGTCAGGGTCAGGGTCAGGCACAACATACTGGTCAGACATGTCGGTCAGGGTCAGGCACAACATACTGGTCAGACATGGTGGTCAGAGTTACGCAAAACGTACTGGCCAAGACCCTCACCTCGTCTTCCTAGTAGCCCTCCATGGAAACGGGCTGCTTTAATGGCAGCCTGGCTAAAGGAGTGAGGGATCGACGTAGAGAGGGATGTGAGGAAGGCTACTGCAACCCACCACAACATCCTTTTCAGGGCGTACACAAGAGTTGATCTACTCATTATGGGCATCCGAAACAACAACGACGACAACAACAACAAAAACAACAACAACAACAAAAACAACAACAACAACAACAACACCAACAACACAAACAACCAGGTGATCTGTGTGCGGCCATGCATTGTTGGATAGACGGAGATTATGGCGGAGCATAGGAGACATTTCAATCATGGCTGGCCAGGAGGACGTTTGTGATTGTATAAACATTGAAATGGTTGTGAGAAGGGCAGTAGACTGACCTGGGAGCACGAGAGAGCACCTGGGAGCACGAGAGAGGGATTCGGTGGGAGGAGGGCCTGAAGGATGGAGTACGCAGCATAAACTCCACGCAGTGGCATGCTGTTGGTAACCTCAGGGGTGGGCATTAGACGCCCCCTTGTGGTAATCTCAGGGCTGGGCACTAGACGCCCATGTGGTAATCTCAGGGGTGGGCATTAGACGCCCCCTTGTGGTAATCTCAGGGCTGGGCACTAGACGCCCATGCGGTAATCTCAGGGTTGGGCACTAGACGCCCCCTTGTGGTAATCTCAGGGTTGGGCTCTAGACGCCCCCCTTGTGGTAATCTCAGGGGTGGGCACTACAAGCCCCTTTGTGGTAACCTCAGGGGTGGGCACTATAATCCCCCTTGTGGTAATCTCAGGGTTGGGCACTAGACGCCCCCCTTGTGGTAATCTCCGGGTTGGGCACTAGACGCCCCCCTTGTGGTAACCTCAGGGTTTGGCACTAGACGCCCATGCGGTAATCTCAGGGTTGGGCACTAGACGCCCCCCTTGTGGTAATCTCAGGGGTGGGCACTACAAGCCCCCTTGTGGTAACCTCAGGGGTGGGCACTATAAGCCCCCTTGTGGTAATCTGAGGGTTGGGCACTAGACGCCTTCCTTGTGGTAATCTCAGGGGTGGGCACTAGAGAGACTTTTGGACAGCGATGATGTTGCTTGAGACTATAACATACTCTGCAATGATGAACTCAGGCAGGCTGGCTAGGAGAGTGAGAGTGAGAGAAAGTTTTCAAGGTAACTGAACTAGCATATACCTCGAGCATTTGGCAGTTGCTCTATAGGTGTTCATGTTGGACACCCTGCAAACAGTAAGAGATCTGAATGTGTGTCGTACGTGTAGGACACCTAGTGAACGATGCGGGATCTAATTACATAATAAATGTACAGATTCTTGTGAAGACGTGAAGTGATTTAAGTATTTGTAAATGTACACATCGCCTGATGGTTAATGATCTGATTGCAATTGTGAATGTACAGATCGCCTAAAGACGAGATCTGAATGCGTGTGAGGTATGTGCAACACTCTTTGGGAACAATGTGTGTTCTTATTATATGCGTATGCACAGATCGACTGAGTACCACAAGTGAATACGTGAACCGACTTTAAACAACGTGTTCTCATTGCATATGAATGCACACATCGCCTGATCATACGTGAACCGATTATATGTGGATGTACAGATCATCTACCTACAGATGATATGGTTGTGTGTGAATGCACAGAACGATTGAGAAGTTCATCTAATCATGACGATGGGTTGGTGATTGTGTGTTGGGTGTGCAGTTACGGGAGATCAGCGGCAAGAATCTGGGTTATGTAGTCTGGGGGAACCATCAAAAACTAGTTCTTACAAACCTCCTGTGCAGTTCTATATATATATATAATGATAATTTAGTTTAGATGTATTTTGTTCTTTTTGGCTAATAATCTATTTTTGGTGATATCCATGTTATCATATCATTTTTGCTGGGTCGTGTTTACTGTGTTATTTACTGTGTTATTTACTGTGTTATTTACTGTGTTATTTACTGTGTTATTTACTGTGTTATTTACTGTGTTGTTTACTGTGTTATTTACTGTGTTATTTACTGTGTTGTTTACTGTGTTATTTACTGTGTTATTTACTGTGTTATTTACTGTGTTATTTACTGTGTTATTTACTGTGTTATTTACTGTGTTATTTACTGTGTTGTTTACTGTGTTATTTACTGTGTTATTTACTGTGTTATTTACTGTGTGTAGTCGTGTCGTGGTATGGATATATGTTGTAACTCTTTAGATAAGTAACAACTCAGCTATACCTTGACTGTGCCACACCATATTCATGTCTGCGATGTACAAACTCTACACGGTTGAACTTCACGACGTTGGCGCCCTTCGTTCTAGCTGCAAACAATGTCGGTTTGGCATGTGAAATTTAGACGTGACTATAATGTACTGGAAAACATCCTGGAAGAAATGCCCAACTCACCCACACGCTGAGTGATGTCCCTACGACCTTTTGTGGTGATCGGAACGGTATGACACACAACGTTAGATCTTTCACAGCTGCTATGACGGCGTCGTTGCTAGAGAAATTTTGCCCACTCATCCCATTTTCATTGGCCCGTACAGATGGAAGGCAGAAGGCGCCAACTCCGGACTCTACAGTGGAAGTGGGGGTAGGTCAGTCCAGCCAAGACTGGCAATGTGCTCAACGACCTACAAACTGTTTTAGGGCCTGATGTTATCTTGTTACAAGTGACAGGTTGTCTTCTTGGCTGGCCTGATCCTAAACATTCGAGCCCTGAGTTTAGTCAGCGTCGCAATTTAACGGTCGACATTGGGGGCTTGTTCAGGTTCCAGGAAATCAAGAAGGATTACCCCTTCTTATCCCAAAAGACGGTACACATGCCTTTACCAGATGATGGCCGCTTCTTTAAAACTTTTTCTTGGCTGGGAAATTCACATGTCGCCACTCCGTGGACTGCCGTTTTGACGCAGGATAGTAGTGGTGGCGCCCCGCAACGTGACCATGATCATGAAACCGCCAGTTTTATCTTCGTGATTGTTCAAGCGATCGATGCGAACTTGCATGGGATGTTCTTTCTGTTCCTGTATGAGCATTTGTGGGACACACCTGGCGTAAACTTTCTGTTCCTGTGTGAGTATTTGTGGGACACACCTGAGGTAAACTTTATGTTCCTGTGTGAGTATTTGTGGGACACACCTGGAATAAACTTTCTGTTCCTGTGTGAGCATTTGTGGGACACACCTGGCGTAAACTTTATGTTCCTGTGTGAGTATTAGTCGGACACACCTGTCGTAAACTTTCTGTTCCTGTGTGACTATTTGTGGGACACCTGGCGCAAACTTTCTGTTCCTGTGTGAGAATTTGTCGAACACACCTTGCGCAAACTTTCTGTTCCTGGGTGAGCATTAGTCGGAGACACCTGGCGCTAACTTTATGTACCTTGGTGAGAATTCGTCGAACACACCTGGCGCTAACTTTATGTTCGTTGGTGAGAATTCGTTGGACACACCTGGCACAAACTTTCTGTTCCTTGGTGAGAATTCGTCGGACACACCTGGCGCAAACTTTCTGTTCCTTGGTGAGAATTCGTCGGACACACCTGGTGCAAATTTTCTGTTCCTTGGTGAGAATTCGTCGAACACATCTGGCACAAACTTTCTGTTCCTTGGTGAGAATTCGTCGGACACACCTGGCGCAAACTTTCTGTTCCTTGGTGAGAATTCGTCGGACACACCTGGCGCAAACTTTCTGTTCCTTGGTGAGAATTCGTCGGACACACCTGGTGCAAACTTTCTGTTCCTTGGTGAGAAATCGTCGAACACACCTCGCGCAAACTTTCTGTTCCTGGGTGAGAATTCATCAAACATACCTGGCGCAAACTTTCTGTTCCTTGGTGAGAATTCGTCAAACACACCTGGCGCAAACTTTCTGTTCCTTGGTGAGAATTCGTCGGACACACTTTTAGATATTTCAACGTCCCCACAATCGTTGCAAGCGCGTTGAAGCCGATGTCCAGCTGGGTAGACAGTTCCCTGTTCTTATTTCACCGATTTACGCGGATGAACTGATTGAGACGTTCTTCATTGCGTGGTATGACAGCTGCGCATGGCCTTTCGATACGTGGCTTGTCCTTCATGTCGCTTTCCCCACTTCCGAAACGCCCACCCCACGGCCTCTCTCTGCTAACATATATTGTTTGGTCTGCGTAAACGTTCATCAAGCATCTATAAATGTTAATTGGCGCAACTTTTCCGCGTCAAGTATTTCAATAACACATATCTGTTTATAGCGCACTTCCGTGACAGACGTCGTTTTGTCAGACTGCTCCTCCACTGCCACCTGTCGGACGGAAACAAAATGTTTCAGATATTGGCGGGAAGGTTCAGACCTACTGCCATACTGCCAACATTCACTTCTGACGTCGGGGATGGGGGGGGGGGGGGAATCATAATACCATAACAGGCATTACTTTAGCCCCTCGAATGTATCAATATATATAATTGTAGTTATAGTTCAGTTATTATTGTTATGCCAGGGTTATCATGCATTTTTTTATGTGGCAATCTATGGATGTGAAACATGGACGATTACAAATGGAATAACAGCAAATATCGGTGCTTTTCAAACACAGTGCTACAGAAGAGTCCTGAAAATGCCGTGGTCATCGAAAGAAACAAACAAATCCGGCAAGATCTGGATGTGGAGAAGAACTGGCTCATCAATGATGTAATCAGCCGTCAAACGACATAACGGACTGGAGAGAGTGGCAGGGACCGATCGTCAAGACAATGGTCTAGGGCCATCAAGGAGACGCTAGATTTGACATTGCAACGAGTCGGAAGACAGAGTTTCCTACAGACAGGATGTCATGAGAGCGACGTTCTGCAAAGGATGATAGATGATGATGGTGATAAGTTATCATTCAAAAATAATTGAATTTCTTAACAATCAAATGAACCTTTCCAATATTTGATCTGAGACCAGAAATACAGCATCAGCTGTTCTGTATCCAATCGTCTAGTGGGGTACACATAGACACACAACATGTTTACTGTGGTCCAGTGGGGTACACATAGACACACAACATGTTTACTGTGGTCCAGTGGGGTACACATAGACACACAACATGTTTACTGTGGTCCAGTGGGGTATACATAGACTCGTAACATGTTTACTGTCGTCTAGTGTCTTTGGTAAGACGAGTTCCACACTTTAGACTACTGGACACTAACCCAAACATGCGGAGAAGGCAGACAGTACAGGCAAGAGTCAGACGCGTGGAGAAGGCAGACAAGAGTCAGACGCGAGGAGAAGGCAGACAAGAGTCAGACGCGTGGAGACGGCAGACACTGACACTACAAACAAGAGTCAGACGCGTGGAGAAGGCAGACAAGAGTCAGACGCGTGGAGAAGGCAGACAGTACAGGCAAGAGTCAGACACGTGGAGACGGCAGACAGTGACACTACAAACAAGAGTCAGGCACGCGGAGAAGGCAGACAAGAGTCAGACACGTGGAGAAGGCAGACAGTACAGGCAAGAGTCAGACGCGTGGAGAAGGCAGACAAGAGTCAGACACGTGGAGACGGCAGACACTGACACTACAAATAAGAGTCACGCACGCGGAGAAGGCAGACAAGAGTCAGACACGTGGAGACTGCAGACACTGACACTACAGATAAGAGTCAGATATGTGGAGAAGACAGACACTGACACTACAAACAAGAGTCAGACACGTGGAGAAGGCAGACAAGAGTCAGACACGTGGAGACAACATACACTGACACTGCAAACAAGAGTCAGACACGTGAAGAAGGCAGACAAGAACCAGACACATGGAGACGGCAGACACTGACACTACAAACAAGAGTCAGACACGTGGAGAAGGCAGACAAGAACCAGACACGTGGAGACGGCAGACACTACAGATAAGAGTCACATACGTGGATAAGGCAGACAAGAGTCAGACACACAACCATAAGAATATGACAAACAGAAAGAGCTTTGCGACCCAGAAGTTATGGGACTGAAGACAGAGATCATCAACAAGATAATAGCTGACCTTAAAACCAAGCATATCACAACTGCCTGGAGGACCCCGGTCCACCTTAACCAGCACGCTCGGGATGTGAGGAAAGCTGCTGCAACCTGCCTCTTAACGTCCTTTTCAGGAGGCACAAAAGAGTAACCTACTCATTGTGGGCATTCGCAAACAACAACAACAACAAACCAGCATGCAGATCAATTGAATATGAGTTTACTAATGGTAAATATGATCCTAGAAAATGTAGAGATCTGATATAGCTCGTCTCCCGCCCGGGGAAGGGTAGCTCGGAGACAAGCGAGCCTGAGATGGAGCGGTTGGCTTGACAACGGCTAGCTATAATCGCCTTGTGTGAGGGGACAGTGTCAGCACGCAATGTCAGTTCTGTGAAGAGCCCAGTCAAAGCGACTGTCACATAAGTGACATCCAAGGCATTTATAGAGTCCTAACTCGGCCCAGCCCGGTAAGACCAGAGGGCATGGCCTTTCATCTGAGGACCTTTTCTGAGTCACTCGTTCAGTCGACATGCCCTTACGTGTGATATGCTCACGAGTTATATTTCAGCCTTCATCTCCTCTCCCCGCCTCTCACCCGCACTCGTTCTAGACAATACATTTGATTACACATCTCACTTTCTACATTCACATACCCCATTCTACATCAGTACTTCGGTCACTTAATGCTGGACGGCCCGGCCCTACTTACCAGATGCCATGTCCAACCGTTCCCTATCTGCAGAGAGACACCTTCACTATGTGTGGTTATTTCAATTTGTACTACATTTTTAAAAAAAGCACGCATGCTCTCACTGTATCTCTCTCTCGCTCTCTCTCTCTCCCTTTTGTCTCTCTCTCTGTGGGTGTCTCTCTCTCTCTCTCTCACACACACAGCTTCACATTTGGATCTATAATAACAAGTGAGGATATATGGCTGCTTCTGCGCAGTGAAAGAATGTTGGAACCCACTGTACCACTACTCTGTTTGGTGCGGACTGCTGGCATAGTTGACAGAGTACTGCTCTTTAATCATTAAGTTCAGTATTTTTCTGGATTTTTCGTGCTGTAACTACGGCCAGGGCATCTGTAAGCAGGACTATCTGGCTTTCGTTGCTTTCGCCTATCAGCATTGCTTCTACTGCAGCCTTCAGTGCTTCTGCCTCCGCTCTGAAATTGTTTGAGAATTTTCCAGTTGCCACTGACAGTGTTATTTTTCTACCATTTGGTAGACTCAGGAATATCCCTGCCCCTCCGTTTTGTGTTGTGTTTGTTATAAAACCGTCGGTGTATGCATGGGTCCAGTCCATGCTTTGGTAGTTTTCCGTTATGTACCTCTGGGTTATGTCTCTTCTTTCTTTTTCAGTCTGGCTGTTCTTGTTTCCAATACATGGTATATTTTCTACCACCTCCGGAATGATATGCTGCTTCCAGGTGGGTTTGCGTACAGTAGGGATGGGCTTTGGTATTGTTACGGTGTTCATAGGGTCTTCGCTCATCTTTGCTTTGGCTATTTCTGCAAAGTTTCTCCGCTTTAGTTTCCCATTTCCAAATCTATTTAGTCTCTGATGGATTGGATGGTCTGTCAGTCTTCTGAGTTTCTCTGCCTGCTGTTGGGCTCTGCAGTCTCTTCTGTCGGTCAAGTATTGCAGATTTGTAATCTTTTCAAGTTCTACAATTGGCGTTTACTTTATGCCTCCTGTTATAACTCTCATGGCTTGGTTTTGAAGTTTGCTCATTTTATCAAAGTTCGCCTTTGCTGCTGTTGTCCATGCCGCAATGCCATACTCGAGAACTGGTCTAACTCTTCCAGTGTACAGTTTCTTTAGTATTCTTTCGTCTGCTCCCCAGCTTGTGCCAGCAAGTTTCCTAATGATTTCCAATCTTTGTCTGGCTCTCAATCGGTTTCTCTCGATCTGACTTTTCCATGGCATGCGCCGATCAAATGTGACTCCTAGGTAGTTTGGGTTGTCGTTTGGCCGCAGATATTTGCCGTTTAGACTTATTTTGGTGTTTTGTGATTTTTTTCAAAGCGAGAATATCGTACATATTGTTTTTTTCTAATTTTTTTTACCGGCCATGAGTTCGCCCACTCCTCCAACGATGTTAGGGCCTGCTGCATCCGATTGCTTGCTACGGTGATATTTTTTTCAGAGGTCCACATAACCAGATCGTCTGCAAACATGGAGCTGTGTACTCTTCTTGGTATATTCTCTGTGATGTTTATATACACCAGAAAAAGTGTGGGTGACAGTCCCCCCCCCCCACTCCCTTGGGGAACTCCATGCTCCAGTGTCACCTTTTTGCCCTTGTGCTTGAATTCTGCCTGTTCTGTTTTCGAGTTAGTGGCTGATCCATCTGTACATTTTTCCAGATACTTCACTTCTTCGTAGCTTGACTTTAAGTCACTCTTTCCACACCTTGTCAAATGCCTTTTCTAGATCCACCCAAACCGCTACTGTATGCTTTTTCTCCTGGTAAGCATTCTCTATTTCCTGTGCTATGAGAGTGATCTGATCCTCAGTGGATCTGTGTTGTCTAAATCCTGCTTGCTGTAGAATTAGTATGTGTTTTTCTTCCAGGTGCCACATCAGTCTGTTGTTTATCATACGCTCCATCAGTTTTCCTACACAGCTAAGTAGATTGATAGGCCTGTATCCATTTGGATCTGCTCTATCTTTCTCTTTCTTTGGTACTGGTATAAGTACAGCATCTTTCCATGTCTGTGGTACAATTTCTCTTTTCAAGCTTTGGTTCAGGACTGATAGTAACTTCCTCTTTGCTGTTTGGCCCAAACCCATCAGCATTTCGTTTGTTACCCGATCTTTTCCGGGTGATTTCTTTTTTTCAAAGTTCTCATGGCCTCATCCATTCCATTCATTGTTAGTTTTGTCGACTTGTGTTCCTCTGGTGCCATCTTGATGTTGTCGTGGCTCTTTTGTTATTCACTAATGTCTGTATGCCTGTCTGTAGGGGCATCAATGTGGTTTGCTCTGGCATAATGTTCTATAAAGGCGTTTGCTGCTTTTTTTCCAGTGAGCATGTTGTCGCCCTGTTTGATGGTAATTTATTTATTTGATGTTGTTTCGTGGCTCTGACTAAATTCCATTGTTTGTTCTCTTCTTTATCTAGATTAAGGCTTTCTGTTTTGTTTTTCCAGCTGTCTCTTGTTATTTGGTGTGGTGTTCTTTTGTATTTCGCACTGATGACATTGAGGGCGATATTGGCTTCCATAGATTTCTCTATCTCTGCCATGTTCCTCACATTTGAGATATCATCCTCAGCTTTCTGCAATTCACGATTCCAATATGGCTTGTAGTTTTTCCTTGCCCCTCTTGGGATGGTTTCGGTGGCTGCTTGCAGTATTGCTTTGCTGAGGCTTTCCACCATGGGTCTCATTTTGTTATTTCGTGTGTTGATGGTTTCACACTGTCCATCTGTTAGCATTGCAAATCTGTCCCAGTCGGCTCGTCTGTAGTTCCAACGTGGCAGCGGTTTTATTTCCCGGGGGCCTACTTCCATATCAATTTCTAGCCTAATTGACCTGTGGTCGCAACCTGCCAATTGGTCGAGCACCTGACGATCTATTTTGTGGGCCGTTGTGTTCAACAATTACAATATTACATAGGATGTTATAAGCTTGGCACACAAACGGGAGTTGCTCGTTGTGATGCACAATATAGATATCATGCTGCAATGATAGACCTCGGTTATTGTCTGGGTGGAGTGGGGAGGAAGGAGGAAGGGGGTGAGGGAGGCGCCCGAATGAAGTGGGAACCTCAAATGTTCAACTTTCCAAAATCCAATATGACTGTTAAGCTTGTAGTGATGCGGTTTGGTGGTGCACACGTTAAGGTTGTAGGGATACGGTTTGGTGGTGCACACGTTAAGGTTGTAAGGATACGGTTTGGTGGTGCACACGTTAAGGTTGTAGGGATACGGTTTGGTGGTGCACACGTTAAGGTTGTAAGGATACGGTTTGGTGGTGCACACGTTAAGGTTGTAGGGATACGGTTTGGTGGTGCACACGTTAAGCTTGTAGTGATACGGTTTGGTGGTGCACACGTTAAGGTTGGGCTGAGGAAGGCACTTTACCGCACCCTCGCCTCCGTTTTTCTTCACAAATGTTTTTTCGATGGTGAAAATAGTTGCAGTTGGAAGCATCATCACGAGCCTGCTTGGTTGACAACCCACAACTCAGGGTTGTTGGATGTTTTGTTTTATCCATCTCCAGTAGATATAATGTAGCAGCACTAAGGCACAATAGAGATTAACAAATGTATAAACTACATTACAATAAAGACTGACAAACATATACATTATTTTACAATATGGATTGACAAATATATAAACTACATTACAATAAAGACTGACAAACAAATACATTACATTACAATACGGATTGACAAATATATAAACTACATTACAATAAAGACTGACAAACAAATACATTACATTACAATACGGATTGACAAATATATAAACTACATTACAATAAAGACTGACAAACATATACATTACATTACAATATGGATTGACAAATATATAAACTACATTACAATAAAGACTGACAAACATATACATTACATTACAATATGGATTGACAAATATATAAACTACATTTCAATAAAGACTGACAAACATATACATGACATTACAATATGGATTGACAAATATATAAACTACATTTCAATAAAGACTGACAAACATATACATGACATTACAATATGGATTGACAAATATATAAACTACATTACAATAAAGACTGACAAACATATACATTACATTACAATATGGATTGACAAATATATAAACTACATTACAATAAAGACTGAAAAAAACATATACATTACATTACAATATGGATTGACAAACATATACACTACACTACAATTGGGATCGACACACATGTACACTACATTACAAGAGGGATCGAAAAACATTTACAGATACAAATGTAATTTTGACAAGTGAATGAAAACGGATTGAGATCAAATGTAGCCATGAGAAATCGTTATCCCATTCTTGACAGATGAAAACAGCAGAATAAAAAGTCACTAACAAATCTGGACTAATAACTTTAGATTGCAGAGCTTATAAGCTAAAAGGCAGTGTAACTACAGAATAATCGAATAATATTTGATGAAATGTCGAACAATCGAAAGTTGTAATAATGTGCATTATCGAAGAAGCAACGCCAATCCTATATGACCACGGGACACAATGGACATGAGATGGCTTCGTCCGTGACGCCGTATTTCTGGCTGCTGGATTCAATAGTTGGCTTCACACTTCATTATCATGCAAATGACCGAGCACAGACCGAACCACTGATGCCTTCACAATACATCAGCTTCCAGCTGATCTTTCATCCATTTATTTTCATTCACAAGTGTTCACTCAGGCGAGAAGTGTGCACCGATCCACTCAGAAGGTTTCCACATTTTCGGTGACACTCGGAAAGCCTCGTCCGTTTCCGGTACTGAACAACAAAGCACGTCAGCACATGTTGGGAAGGTGAAGGTCATGTTGGGGAGTTCAAGGTAATGTTGATAGTTGAAGGTCGTGTTGGTAGATGCAGGTCACTTTGAAAGGTGAAGGCCATGTTGTTAGTTCATGGTCATATTGGTTGTCGAACATAACTGCATCACATCAGGGATCACTACATCACATCCGAGATCACTTCATCAGAGATCACTACATCACATCAGAAATCAGTACATCAGAGATCACAGCATCACATCAGATATCATTGCATCAAAGATCACTACATCATATCAGAGATCACTACTACTTGATATCAGAGACCACTACATCAGTGATAGCTACATCAGAGATCACTACATCACATCAGAGCACTATATCAGAGATCACTACATCAGACATAGCTACATCACGCCAGTGATCACTGCATCGTAGATTACTACATCAGAGGTCACTACATCACATCAAAGATCAAACACCAAAACAGTCATGAAACTCCGCTTCCTGCCTTTTCACAACGTAACTCTATCTCAACATCCTTACATCATAAACACATCAATGTACCACCACAACAGCACACCATAGACACATCACTACATGGCCCTTCCATCAACCTACCACCACACCAACACACTATAGACACCCCCACAAGATAGAGTTCTCACACATTATAACGCTGAGACGACCGTCGCCCACGCCAGCTTGAAGCCAGTACACACTAGGCTACCTGGTAGCACACCGATTTATAGCACAACATGTCGGCTTGGATAAACACAGCCAGAACCAGTGGTTGACAGAATAGGCCACCTACCAAGTCCCTCAATAGGTTCCCGATGTAGTCGGATATAAAAAGATCAAATAAACAGCTGGTGTAATGTCCTTTTATGAACCTTCCAGATTGAGTTCTTTGATTTCCTCTGGCGGACACAGTTATCTGCCCCAGGACGACAGTTATCTGCCGACAAGATGGCCGACTAGCCTTATAATTGTCCTGACCTAATTAAAGATCTGTCCATGGCGGTTATCAATCTGAGCTTTATGTCTCAGGTATGGATCACATGAGAGAGTAGGGGGCAAGAGGGGGAGGGAGGGAGAGGGGTGGGAGTGTGGGAGAGAGGTGGGGGAGAGGGGGATGGGGAGGGAGGGAGAGAGGGGATGGGGAGGAAGGGAGAGAGGAGAGAGAGAGGGGTGAGAGTGTGGAAGAGAGTGGGGAGAGAGGAAATGCAGAGGGAGGAAGAGAGGGGATGGGGAGGAAGGGAAAGGGGAGAGAAAGAGGGATGAGAGTGTGGAAGAGAGGGGAGGAGAGGAAATGCATAGGGAGGAAGAGAGGGTATGGGGTGAGAGAGAATGGGGAGAGAGGGGATGGGGAGAGAATCGATGGGGAGAGTGGGGTAGGGGAGGAAGAGAAAGAGAAGAGGGAGGGTGGGGATGGGGAAGCAGGGAGAGAGCGGATGGGGAGGTAGAGAGAGAAGGGAGAGAGGGGTGGGACTGTGGGATATAGGGGATGGGGAGGGAGGGAGAGTGGGGGAGAGAAAGATGGGAGTGTGGGAGAGATGGGAATGGGAAATGTGGGAGAGAGGATGGGGATAAGGAGAGACGGCATGGGGATTGAGGACGAGAGGGAGGCAGAGAGAGGGGTATGGGAACAGTTGGATAGAGGGGATGGGGAGTGTGGGAGAGAGGGAATTGGGAGTGAGGAAGAGAGGAGTGAGGGAGAAAGAGGAAGAGAGGGAATGGGGTTGAGGTAGACAGGTAATGGAGTGAGTGGCGGTGGAGTGAGTGGTGGTGAGGGAGTGGTGGTGGGGTGAGTGGTGGTGGGGTGAGTGGCGGTTGGGTGAGTGGCGGTGGAGTGAGTGGTGGTGAGGGAGTGGTGGTGGAGAAGTGGTGGTGGGGTGAGTGGTGGTGAGGTGAGTGGCGGTTGGGTGAGTAGCGGTGGATGAGTGGTGGTGAGGGAGTGGTGGTGGGGTGAGTGGTGGTGGGGTGAGTGGCGGTTGGGTGAGTGGCGGTGGAGTGAGTGGTGGTGGAGAAGTGGTGGTGGGGTGAGTGGTGGTGGGGTGAGTGGTGGTGGGGTGATCGATGGTGGGGTGAGTTGTTGTGGGGTGAGTGGTGGGGGGGGGGGGTGAGTGATGGTAGGGTGAGTAATGGTGAGGTGAGTGGTGGTGGGGATAGTGGTGGTGGGGTGATCGATGGTGGGGAACGTGGTGGTAGGGTGAGTGGTTGTGGGGTGAGTGGTGATGGGGTGAGTGGTGGTGGGGTGAGTGGTGGTGGGGGGAGTAATGGTGAGGTGAGTGGTGGTGGGGGGAGTAATGGTGAGGTGAGTGGTGGTGGGGATAGTGGTGGTGGGGTGATCGATGGTGGGGTGCGTGGTGATAGGGTGAGTGGTTGTGGGGTGAGTGGTGGTGGGGTGAGTGATGGTGGGGGGAGTGGTGGTGGGGGGAGTAATGGTGAGGTGAGTGGTGGTGGGGATAGTGGTGGTGGGGTGATCGATGATGGGGAACGTGGTGGTAGGGTGAGTGGTTGTGGGGTGAGTGGTGGTGGGGTGAGTGGTGGTGGGGTGAGTGGTGGTGGGGGGAGTAATGGTGAGGTGAGTGGTGGTGGGGGGAGTAATGGTGAGGTGAGTGGTGGTGGGGATAGTGGTGGTGGGGTGATCGATGGTGGGGTGCGTGGTGATAGGGTGAGTGGTTGTGGGGTGAGTGGTGGTGGGGTGAGTGATGGTGGGGGGAGTGGTGGTGGGGGGAGTAATGGTGAGGTGAGTGGTGGTGGGGATAGTGGTGGTGGGGTGATCGATGATGGGGTGCGTGGTGGTAGGGTGAGTGGTTGTGGGGTGAGTGGTGGTGGGGTGAGTGGTGGTGGGGTGAGTGGTGGTGCGGACAGAGATAGGAGATTTGGAAATGGTGAAAGCGGGTATGGGACGAGCGAGAAAGTGGTGATAGATGAAATGTGGAGAGAGGAGGTGGAGGGAGTGAGGTAGGGTTAATAGGATGCAGAGTGGAGAGCTAACGTTATGGTTTATTTGTGAGATAGAGTAAGGATGATTGTAATGGAGAGTGGGTTAGCGAGTGAGGGAGGGTAAGGGTCTAGAGGAGACACCCAGATAGACAGACACAAAGGACATAAAGACATCCAAACAGACAGATATCCAAACAGGCAGACATACAAACAGGCAGACATACAGACAGACATACAAACAGACAGATATCCAAATAGACAGATTTCCAAACTGACAAACACCTAAACAGACAGACACCCAAACAGACAAACACCCAAACAGACAAACAGATAGACAGACACAAATGTCATAAAGACATCTTAACTAACAGACACCCAAACCGACAGACACCCAAACAGACAAACACCCAAACAGAAAGACACAAATGACAGGCACTCAAACAGACATACACCCAAACAGACAGACACCCAAACATACAAACACCCAAACAGACAGACACAAATGACTGACACTCAAACATACAGATACCCAACCAGACAGACACCAGACAGACACCCAAACAGTCACACACTCAGATAGACACCCAAACAGACAAACACCCAGATAGACAGACACCCAGACAGACACCCAAACAGACAGACACCCAAACAGAGAGAAACACAAACAGACAGACACCCAAACAGACAGACACCCAAACAGACAGGCACCCAAACAGACAAACACCCAAATAGACAAACAAATGAAACAGATTTTCACGGATCAACAGACCCACTAACTGGCTTCTCCCTTACAAGTCTCCCCACCCAATATGTAATCTGTTCTCGTTGGTCGCACCTACCGGCAGAGCCTGGCCTCGGTCGACAAAGCTCTTGAGATTCAAGAAGCGAGCCAGAATGTGTGCTGCTGTTTGCTGGGCCTTCCAGGTACGCTAGCCCATCACCGGTACAGCTCTTGTGGCATGTCAGGTGAGAAAGATGTAGATCGCGAGGTGGAGAGAGCATACACGCTAGAATCATTGATCATCAGTTGGAAGCTCAGCCCCTCTATTGACCTCGGATTGTGAACAAGAGCAACCCAAGTGTGAGAGTCTTACATGGTCAATGGCTAGAGCGCTTTGTTCTAGCGGAATAATGACCGGTTCTATAGCATGCTTTAACCATCGCAATATAACTGAGAACGTTACTTACAAGGGAGGAAGGCACGGAAGTGAACTGTGCACCTTGTATAGTGAGGACTACACCACTCTATCCCCGTAGCCCATCAACACGCTAATGCTGTACAATCACCTCTGCAAATCTATATCCATGTACAAGTATCTCTATAATACTATATCAATACACATTCATCTCTCTATCAGCGCACACTTCTCTCTATCAACGCACACTTATCTCTCTATCAATGCACACTCATCTCTCTATCAGTGCACATTCATCTCTCTATCAGTGCACACTCATATCTCTAACACTCCTCTAGCATTATACTTTTAGCTGTACAAAGCTCGATTCCTGTACATTCATCTCTCTATCACTCCATCCACGAACAATCATCTCTAACACTATCTTCAGCGGCAGTGACTACTGCAGAATCTATTTCACCTCTGTATTTTGATTGATCGTTTAGTTAGTATGAAGCTGACGTCAACAGGGGATCATGTCAACACACCAGCCTCCCTTCCTAGATGCCCCCCCCCCCCCCCCCCGGCAACGATGAGGTTCTATTAAAACACGTCCAGACATTTCTATACACAGACTACTCTAATACCATCAGACAGAGGACGGAACAAATCACGAATGAAGAAAAGAAAAACCCTAGCAAAAAAAAAAGCTTTCATCAAATTGAAGAGTATTCTGCTCAAAGTTTATAACAATAACAAAAGTGATAGTCTATGCTGCGATGTTAAATCATAATAGTAGATGAATCCAGTGGCCCCTAATCCGCCATTTCTACTTAAATATTGCCTTTTTTAACATTTCAGGAGGAAAATTATAAATGCAACTAGTTTTTCGTTTTTTTAATAATGTCAATACCCCCTCCCTCCCTCCCCCCCCGTTTGGCAACTCACACTCCTAATTTTGATCAACCGTTCTATATTAACAAATACAATGGTCATATCAAAGTCTTGAACAAAGTCAACAATCTTAGGAGATACATGCATGGGCAAACAGTTAGACAAACCTTCAGATCACTAGAACAATCCATCAGATCACTAGAACAGACTATCAGATCACTAGAACATCAAATCATTAGAACAAACCATCAGATTACTAGAACAAACCATCAGATCACTAGAACAAACCATCAGATCACTGATCTTCAGGTGGACAGTTGGACAAAGTGTGTTGGACATCCACAAGCTAGTGGACAGGTGGACAAAGTGTGTTGGACATCCACAAGGAAGTGGACAGGTGGATAAAGTGTGTTGGACATTCACAAGCTAGTGGACAGGTGGAAAAAGTATGTTGTACATCCACAAGCTAGTGGACAGGTGGACAAAGTGTGTTGGACATCCACAAGGAAGTGGACAGGTGGATAAAGTGTGTTGGACCTCCACAAGCTAGTGGACAGGTGGAAAAAGTATGTTGTACATCCACAAGCTAGTGGACAGGTGGACAAAGTGTTTTAGACATCCACAAGCTAGTGGACAGGTGGACAAAGTGTGTTGGAAATCCACAAGCTAATGGACAGGTGGACAAAGTGTATTGGACATCCACAAGCTAGTGGACAGGTGGACAAATTGTGTTGGACATCCACAAGCTAATGGACAGGTGGACAAAGTGTATTGGACATCCACAAGCTAGTGGACAGGTGGACAAAGTGTGTTGGACATCCCCAAGCTAGTGGGCAGATGGATAAAGTGTGTTGGACATCAACAAGCTAGTGGACAGGTGGATAAAGTGTGTTGGACATCCACAAGCTAGTGGACAGGTGGTCAAAGTGTGTTGGACATCCACAAGCTAGTGGACAGGTGGACAAAGTGTGTTGGACATTCACAAGCTAGTGGACAGGTGGAAAAAGTGTGTTGGACATCCACAAGCTAGTGGACAGGTGGACAAAGTGTGTTGGACATCCACAAGCTAATGGACAGGTGGACATAGTGTGTTGGACATCCACAAGCTAGTGGACAGGTGGACAAAGTGTGTTGACCATCCACAAGCTAGTGGACAGATGGACAAAGTGTGTTGGACATCCACAAGCTAGTGGACAGGTGGACAAAGTGTGTTGGACATCCACAAGCTAGTGGACAGGTGGACAAAGTGTGTTGACCATCCACAAGCTAGTGGACAGGTGGAAAAAGTGTGTTGGACATCCACAAGCTAGTGGACAGGTGGACAAAGTGTGTTGGACATCCACAAGCTAGTGGACAGGTGGACAAAGTGTGTTGACCATCCACAAGCTAGTGGACAGGTGGACAAAGTGTGTTGACCATCCACAAGCTAGTGGACAGGTGGATAAAGTGTGTTGGACATCCACAAGCTAGTGGACAGGTGGAAAAAGTGTGTTGGACATCCCCAAGCTAGTGGGCAGATGGATAAAGTGTGTTGGACATCAACAAGCTAGTGGACAGGTGGATAAAGTGTGTTGGACATCCACAAGCTAGTGGACAGTTGGTCAAAGTGTGTTGGACATCCACAAGCTAGTGGACAGGTGGACAAAGTGTGTTGGACATTCACAAGCTAGTGGACAGGTGGAAAAAGTGTGTTGGACATCCACAAGCTAGTGGACAGGTGGACAAAGTGTGTTGGACATCCACAAGCTAATGGACAGGTGGACATAGTGTGTTGGACATCCACAAGCTAGTGGACAGGTGGACAAAGTGTGTTGACCATCCACAAGCTAGTGGACAGATGGACAAAGTGTGTTGGACATCCACAAGCTAGTGGACAGGTGGACAAAGTGTGTTGGACATCCACAAGCTAGTGGGCAGGTGGACAAAGTGTGTTGACCATCCACAAGCTAGTGGACAGGTGGACAAAGTGTGTTGGACATCCACAAGCTAGTGGACAGGTGGACAAAGTGTGTTGGACATCCACAAGCTAGTGGACAGGTGGACAAAGTGTGTTGACCATCCACAAGCTAGTGGACAGGTGGACAAAGTGTGTTGACCATCCACAAGCTAGTGGACAGGTGGACAAAGTGTGTTGACCATCCACAAGCTAGTGGACAGGTGGACAAAGTGTGTTGACCATCCACAAGCTAGTGGACAGGTGGACAAAGTGTGTTGCCAGGCAGGGCCGGTATGTAGAGAAAAAGACAAGAAATGTCTGGTCCCACTCTTGTCCAAATTATATTAATAAAAGTACTGTTACTTGACGACTGTGGCTCGTGCGTACTTACATACCTACATATAAACGCACTTGCGCACACACACACAGATATATCCATGCATACACATACACACACACATACACACGCACACATACATACATACATACATAAATACATACATACATACATACATACACATATACGAGGGACGTTCAAATCAAACCGGGACTTTTTGTTTTTTTTCTACCTGAATGGGCTATAGCGTGCTGGAACTGGTATTATTAGTTAGGGACACTTGTTTCCTATTACCGCTAGGTGGCCCACTTGTTTCCTATTACCGCTAGGTGGCCCACTTGTGTCCTATTACCGCTAGGTGGCCCACTTGTTTCCTATTACCGCTAGGTGGCCCACTTGTTTCCTATTACTGCTAGGTGGCCCACTTGTTTCCTATTACTGCTAGGTGGCCCACTTGTTTCCTATTACTGCTAGGTGGCCCACTTGTGTCCTATTACCGCTAGGTGGCCCACTTGTGTCCTATTACCGCTAGGTGGCCCACTTGTGTCCTATTACTGCTAGGTGGCCCACTTGTTTCCTATTACTGCTAGGTGGCCCACTTGCTTCCTATTACTGCTAGGTGGCCCACTTGTTTCCTATTACTGCTAGGTGGCCCACTTGTGTCCTATTACTGCTAGGTGGCCCACTTGTTTCCTATTACTGCTAGGTGCCCCACTTGTGTCCTATTACTGCTAGGTGGCCCACTTGTGTCCTATTACTGCTAGGTGGCCCACTTGTTTCCTATTACTGCTAGGTGCCCCACTTGTGTCCTATTACTGCTAGGTGGCCCACTTGTTTCCTATTACTGCTAGGTGCCCCACTTGTGTCCTATTACTGCTAGGTGGCCCACTTGTGTCCTATTACTGCTAGGTGGCCCACTTGTTTCCTATTACTGCTAGGTGCCCCACTTGTGTCCTATTACTGCTAGGTGGCCCACTTGTTTCCTATTACTGCTAGGTGGCCCACTTGTTTCCTATTACTGCTAGGTGGCCCACTTGCCATGGACCAGTCACAAGACAACACCGAAATGGCGGACAATACTGTTAGTGATCGCATGGAACAGCGTGTTGTGATCAAGTTTTTTGTGAAAGAAGGCATGAAACCTGCATAAAGTTATAGAAGACTGCAAATCACAATACGGTGATAAAACAATTAGCCGCAGTAAGACATTTTAATGGTGTAAACGTTTAAGAGAAGGCCGTACATCCGCGAGTGATGATCCCGTCTGCGGGGTCTCTCAATCCACCAGTCATTCCTGTGAATGCTCAAGTCGGATGAACTGGGCTGACAGGCGCAAAATAAAAGCCGCAGTGCAACGCACACCGCCTTGTGGAATAGAGAAATAAAGCGAACGCAAAACAAAAATCCAAAAACATCCTGTGAATATTCAGATTGTGTAACGCCTTATTCTCGAAAATCGACACATAACTTATCGCGAAATTGCACAAAATGCGTGTCTTGAACGGTGAACACTATCAATCATGAACATTTGCATTTTCGGAAGGTAAGAACACTTTAGGTGCCAAGACATATTTCCGATTATGACTGGCAGAGAAGATTTCAAGCCTTCACTGAACGTTCGACCTCATACGGCTCAGCGCACTATGTGATATCTGCAGCAACTCGGCTGGGAGGTATTGCCACATCCACCTTACAGCCCAGACGTCGTTCCAAGTGATTTCCACCTATTTGGACCTTTAAAATAATTCACGGGAGATCCACCTTTCAGCACTGATAACGAAGTGAAACATACTGTCCTGGATTGGTTGAGACATAGTGACAAATCTTTCTACGCTGAAACTTTTCAAGCATTACTTAAACGCTGGAATAAGCGCATAAAGGTTGCAGGAGATTATTTGGACAAAACATACATTTTGACTACTTCAAAAATAAATAATTTTTCTAACAAAAGAAAGTCCCGGTTTGACTTGAACGACCCTCGTACATTTTGGAGTCCTGCTGTATATGCATCTACATGTCGCTCTTCTTACTACTGGAGTAGTGTAAGAGTTGTGTAGGCTGGAGGCAGTGTCGGTGGTGTTGTGGTGTTCATGTTGTGGAGGTGTCCGTATTGTGGAGATGTCCATGTTGTGGAGGTGTCCGTGTTGTGGAGGTGTCCGTGTTGTGGAGGTGTCCGTGTTGTGGAGGTGTCCGTGTTGTGGAGGTGTACGTGTTGTGGAGGTGTCCGTGTTGTGGAGGTGTCCGTGTTGTGGAGGTGTCCGTGTTGTGGAGGTGTCCGTGTTGTGGAGGTGTCCGTGTTGTGGAGGTGTCTGTGTTGTGGAGGTGTCCGTGTTGTGGTAGTGTTTGTGTTGTGGTAGTGTTTGTGTTGTGGAGGTGTCCGTGTTGTGGAGGTGTCCGTGTTGTGGAGTTATTCGTGTTGTGTGTTTTAAAGTATGCAGACATTACTAATGTGGACATCATATTGTTTGTCGATCTGTTTGAAGATTGTGTTTGTGTTTTAGTGTTTATGTTCATTTGCAGCCAATCATTTATGTGTGTGTGATTGTCTTTGTCTGTCTGTACGTCTACGATATTTGTTCTTGCCTTTGTCTGTCTGTACGTCTACGATATTTGTACCTGCCTCTGTCTGTCTGTACGTCTGCGATATTTGTACCTGCCTCTGTCTGTCTGTACGTCTATGATATTTGTACCTGCCTCTGTCTGTCTGTATGTCTACGATATTTGTGCCTGCCTTTGTCTGTCTGTATGTTTACAATATTTGTGCCTGCCTTTGTCTGTCTGCATGTCTACATTATTTGTGCCTGCCTTTGTCTGTCTGTATGTTTACAATATTTGTGCCTGCCTTTGTCTGTCTGCATGTCTACATTATTTGTGCCTGCCTTTGTTTGTGTCGATGCACTGACCAGATAGAGCTCATGACATAGGCGCCCTGGAGTTGCCAGATAACATGACGTCTCAAATATCACGTGACAAGACTTTATGTTAATTAGCGCAAGCGCTAAAGCGGATTAGCCTGTTTGAGGAAATTGTGGAGATTGTTAGAATGATGGAACTTAATCGGATAACGGTTTTAGACTTACCGATCAAGACCGGAGAACTAGTTGCAAATAATCGGACTTACCTCCTTCTTATTGCCTGTTACTTCCTCCTTAGCGGCTCCTCCTTCTCCTACTCCTCCTGCTCCTCCTCTCATTTTAAAGACAGTTTTGCTGCGCACTCACTCCTTTCTCTAAGAACTCACTCAAGAGTGTACATAAACATAGATTACTGGGGATAATTTCCAGCGTTAAGTCAAGCTTTTCTGTTCATTATCTCACCTCCGAGCTTGCACGCCTTAAATCAGTCACTTGGTTATTGATTGAGCTCTGGTGGTCGTATCGAGATCTACATTATCAAACAAGTTCCCCGCCCCGATAAGCGTGCACCCCCGCCCACCGCCCCCCCCCCCCCCATCTTTCTCACATCTCACATCTTTCCCCCATCTTTCCCTTCTCTGCAACCAATTCCAAACGGCAGGTGTCACGTGGCCGTCCTCTTCACGTGCAGACAAACTCGATTTTGTAAGGATATAAGCTAACATCAACAACCCGGAATCAGGGTAATCGAATGTCGACTCTAGCGCCTACACGCTTGCGGACAAACAAACGAACCATTCCTACCAAGTTAGAGGCCAACAAGAGAATTAACAGCTCAAGTCTGGAGTCGTCAATAGATGGACATGCTTTGTCTGAGGTATCTGGAAGTTTGATTCAGTCGTCACACTAACACAGAGTTGGACTCTCGTCACACAAACATAAAGGTGGAACTCTCGTCACACCAACACAAAGTTGGACTCTCGTCCCACAAACACAAAGTTGGACTTTCATAACATCAACACAAAGGTGGACTTTCGTCACACCAACACAAAGTTGGACTCTCGTCACACAAACATAAAGTTGAACTCTCGTCAAACCAAAACAAAGGTTGACTCTCGTCACACCAACACAAAGTTTGACTCTCGAAATACCAACACAAAGTTTGACTCGTCAAATCAAAACAATGCTTGACTCTCTTCACACCAACACAATGTATGACTCTCGTCACACCAACACAAAGTTGGACTCACGTCACACTAATACAATGCTTGACTCCCGTCACACCAATATAAAGGTTGACTCTCGTCACACCAACACAAAGTTGGACTCACGTCACACCAACACATAGATGGCCTCTCTAAACATCCACGGCAGCATCAGAATAGAGCCACGAGATATGGTCTAATATGACTGTAAAGGAAAATCATGGCACGGCAGACCCTTCTGCCTGTGAGGAGCTGGATCTCGTGCATTGCCTTCTCTTCCACAGCTTGCTTAGCCTGACCCTCGCCCATACGGGAACTGAGACTCTAGTCCGGTCAGCCCCAACAAACTGACCAGGACGTCACGTCAGGCTCAGTCACAACATACTGACCAGAACTCGCTACTGATCATCAGCCGATGTGATGCAGGACCGGATATGGTACAATGACCACATTCAGCACTGATCTCTGACTTCAATGAAGAAACCACCCCACGTACTATCCCAGCATCCTGCGATGAGTTTCCACTATTTAAGAGTCAACAAGCCACCAGAAAGTTCAAAATCCTCAAGGAGGCTGACCATAATAAACTTTAGAGTGAAATGTTAAAACAGCAGATGACGTAACTCTCACACAACGACTATCTATCGTCAGTGATGTGTGAAATGAGAATCCCCCCCCTCCCCCAACCGCCTTCCTCCCGTCCTTCCCCTCTCCCCCCGCCTCATGGAAAGATTGCTGTATCAACAAATTATCAAAGAAGGCCGACCTATCAGATTGCAATAACTGGGTAACATAAAACTGATATCAGTGCTACGAAAAGTGCTATGCATGATGCTAGGAAGGCTCACAGTAACAGTGGATGGACAACTCAGATAGGAACAGGCTGGTTATAGATCAAAACGATCAGTCATAGACCAAATCTACAAAATCATGATAGAAAAATGTGTGGCAGTGCAATATCCACTTGCCACCAGGTTCATTGATTTCCAAAAGACGTTTGACAGTCTTCACAATCCATCACTTTAGAAAATCCGTAACAATTATGGCGTTCCATCCAAATATATTAATGTCATAAAAGCCGTATACACTGATGCACAGTGATGTGTGCTGATCTGTGAGGATAAATCTGTATGGTTCAATATAACCAGAGGCGTGGAACAAGTCTGCATTGTCGCCACTTTTATTTAGTATGGCCATAGACTGGGTAATGATGCGTAACTTTGGCCACAACAAACATTTAGGCATCAAATGGGCGGATGTTAAGACATTAGAAGATTTTGCCTTCGTAGATGACTTGGCTCTTCTGTGTAACAGTGTTGAGGAGACACAGAAAAAGATAGACAGACTCTGCCAACTATATAAATAAACAGACTGTGTTAACTATCCGAACAGACAGACTCTGACAACTATCCAAATAGATAGGCTCTGCAGATAAATGCTTCCAAAACAAAAATCATGAATCCCACAAACAAAGTCAATGATTTCAAACTGAATATGGCTGGGTTCGATCCCCATCACAGCACCGGCCGTTACCCCGGGGAAGCAAACCCTTAGAAAATGCAGGAGGAAGCAGACCCTTACATAAAATGCATGCTGAAGTCGGATGCATTGGGCCGACAGGCGCAAAATAAAAACCACAGTGCAACGCACACCGCCTTGGGGATTAGAGAAATAAGGCGAACGCAAAAAAAAAAAAAAAAAAAAAAACAAAACTGAATATAAATTATAACAGACTTTAAAACATTTCACCAACTTAGGAGCAAAATGACACAGAACAGAGATACAGCAATCTACTCTTTAATCCTGACCTTCGTTTAACCTATTCACACAAGTATCAGGAGGCTGAGAACAGTTAGGAAATACATCAAACTAAGGCTGTTCACATACAACACAATAACAGTATTCACTCTTAGATGTGAAAGCCGGAAAATCACAAAAACTGCTGAACATAGGCTGAATACATTTGAAAATAAATATCTGTGAAAAATATCTAACATTGGTTGGACCGAATTTAAAACAAACAAATAAGATTAGAGACCAAACAACAAAACGGTTCTACCGTCGTAATGAGAACTTGTTGGACGTACATCGGAAATGTCTTCAGAACGTACAGCAAACAGACTTCTAGTCCTAACAATTATGGGAAAACCGAGTGGCACCAGAAGGAGGGTCAGACCAAGAGAGGCACTACGCACGACAATCACCAGAGACGGATCCTGATGTGTTTCAACAGCATACAGGAGCTACAGCGGGTGCCGGTACACAAGCCGACCTCGGGGTAGGGGGACATCGAGTCCTGTCTCACGTGCCGTGTTGGACACTGATTAAACATGTAGAGACACTGTCCAGAGAGCGGCTTCAAGGGCGAGATATGCATTCATTGCTGCCGTGCAATTGTCGTATTGAAATGACTTATCCCTCTTCTGAAACAACACCTGCTCTAGTTTAAAGGCCGTGAAAACATGTACCTATTTGTGAACTCTGATCTGATGTGCTTGGAAGGAGGCAAATACTCCAGAACGTGCTGTCCGTGTCCTCTGATTGAGGGTTCGTTGAGTGAGGTCCTCGCCTTGCTGTCCGTGTCCTCTGATTGAGGGTTCGTTGAGTGAGGTCCTCGCCTTGCTGTCCGTGTCCTCTGATTGAGGGTTCGTTGAGTGAGGTCCTCGCCTTGCTGTCCGTGTCCTCTGATTGAGGGTTCGTTGAGTGAGGTCCTCGCCTTGCTGTCCGTGTCCTCTGATTGAGTGTTCGTTAAGTGAGGTCCTCGCCTTGCTGTCCGTGTCCTCTGATTGAGGGTTCGTTGAGTGAGGTCCTCGCCTTGCTGTCCGTGTCCTCTGATTGAGGGTTCGTTGAGTGAGGTCCTCGCCTTGCTGTCCGTGTCCTCTGATTGAGTGTTTGTTAAGTGAGGTCCTCGCCTTGCTGTCCGTGTCCTCTGATTGAGGGTTCGTCGAGTGAGGTCCTCGCCTTGCTGTCCGTGTCCTCTGATTGAGTGTTTGTTAAGTGAGGTCCTCGCCTTGCTGTCCGTGTCCTCTGATTGAGGGTTCGTCGAGTGAGGTCCTCGCCTTGCTGTCCGTGTCCTCTGATTGAGTGTTTGTTAAGTGAGGTCCTCGCCTTGCTGTCCGTGTCCTCTGATTGAGGGTTCGTTGAGTGAGGTCCTCGCCTTGCTGTCCGTGTCCTCTGATTGAGTGTCTGTTAAGTGAGGTCCTCGTCTTGCTATCCGTGTCCTCTGATTGAGGGTTCGTTGAGTGAGGTCCTCGCCTTGCTGTCCGTGTCCTCTGATTGAGTGTCTGTTAAGTGAGGTCCTCGCCTTGCTGTCCGTGTCTTCTGATTGAGGGTTCGTTGAGTGAGGTCCTCGCCTTGCTGTCCGTGTCCTCTGATTGAGTGTTTGTTAAGTGAGGTCCTCGCCTTGCTGTCCGTGTCCTCTGATTGAGTGTTTGTTAAGTGAGGTCCTCGCCTTGTGTAACAGACCCTCTGCTTGCCCTGGCCGCGATCTAACTTAGAACATTCTCACACTCATCCACATCATCATGACCATACTCAGTAAATGACATATCAAACAGCAGGTGGCATATTTATTATATCATACTCATATCATAGAATGAGTAGAGAAATTACAAACACAATATAATACATATCTTAACTAAACATTCTACTAAAACGGGAATTGTAAGCATTAGCTATTGATGGAATTCCCACATATAAAAACCCAGTTCTATTGCCTTGCAATTACATCACACACACATCGCCTTAACTGCGTCTTCAACACACCTTATCAAATACTCTTTCTCACTGAAATCCCCTCAGGCGGGCGATCTCGACATAACTCGTTCACAATGTGTCCTTGCTTACAAACACACTTTCAGATTATCTATTAATGCAAAACTCACACACCTATTTGAGCGATCCTGTTCTATTACTAAACATTCGTCCAACCGTCTATCAATCGCTCCTCTATCTAATTCGGTGAGTTAAACATACTATCCACATTCAGTCTCTCTCTCTCTCTCACTCTCACTCTCTTCCATACAGCCTCTCTCTCTCTCCAGCCCCCATCCAGCCTCACGAGCTAAACTTTGTCTCGAGTTATATATCCTCAATCAAGGCCAGAGCTTGACCAATCGATCTCAGGTATGGTCATCTTCAATCCCAATTGGAACGAAACACTTTGCACACCTGTCACTCATTCTCTCGCAGCAAGCCCCGTTGCCAATTTCGTCTGTCAATCAATCTCCCCCTACCAAAATCAGAAGGCCAGTGGTGAGTTTCTATCTGTCCACATTCCTTAACCCAACTCTGTTCTCCTTTGCTGAGACGGTGAGTGACGTTGACATGCATTCAGGTAGCTTTAAGCTTTAACATGTTCAGGCATCCTAAACTCCTCTTGCTCCGGCGGGAACTGTTACACTTGCTGTCCGTGTCCTCTGATTGAGTGTTTGTTAAGTGAGGTCCTCGCCTTGCTGTCCGTGTCCTCTGATTGAGGGTTCGTTGAGTGAGGTCCTCGCCTTGCTGTCCGTGTCCTCTGATTGAGGGTTCGTTAAGTGAGGTCCTCGCCTTGCTGTCCGTGTCCTCTGATTGAGTGTTTGTTAAGTGAGGTCCTCGCCTTGCTGTCCGTGTCCTCTGATTGAGTGTTTGTTAAGTGAGGTCCTCGCCTTGCTGTCCGTGTCCTCTGATTGAGTGTTTGTTAAGTGAGGTCCTCGCCTTGCTGTCCGTGTCCTCTGATTCAGTGAGAAGCTTGCAATAGGCTTTCCTAAATGTCCTTCTTCGTGCAAGGAGACACGTGTAGGTCACGTTGGAGACGCATGTTCTGTTGCTGACAAGCCAGTTCTGCTGACATCCCAGTTCTGCTGACATCCCAGTTCTGCTGACATAAACCCCAGTTCTGCTGACACCCTAGTTCTGTTTGCCGATGCTCCATTGACATTGAGACCGCCAAAGTCTGTCTCCCTCAAAGTGGTTTATGTTGTCCGTGTAACTGTGGAGCCAAGTTTGTGAGTCGTGCTTGTTGTGACTGTGTCTGCCTGCTTCTCTTAGTGCTTTCCTGTTTTCTGATATCCAACACGCACTTCGCTCAGAAGGCGAGGCACTTTCACATTCTAAATATTTTATTGACACAGCCGCATGAGCTTCGGAAACGGAAAACTCTTTCACGATTTAATGATTGTGACCCCAGGTCCGTCCTGAAACCTGGTCTTCGCTTGCGGCTGGTCTGTCCTGGTCTCTTGTTCTTTTTAAAAAAAATATCAGGTCTATCTTAGCCACTGGTCCTTCTGGGTCCTTCTGGCCTTTACTGACTTCTGGTCCTTGTTCTAGTATGGCCTCTGGCCGTTGGTGAACCAGGGTCGGTCCTGGTCCTTGGTCCGTCCCAGCCCTTAGATCATCATATTCCCCAACGGTCCGCCATGATTCCAGATCCTTCATGTCCCCTGGTTCGTCCCTGACCCTAGGTCTGTCCTGGTTCCATGGGATTGTGCATTGCCAGTCACCAGCACACCGCACAGTTGGAGTTTGACCAACTAAACTCGCTCTCTTTATTAGGGTCCTACTACCATAATATCCGAATGCCTGTTTACAGCGTCACTTCTATCGGGCCTTGCTATTCTGCCCGGGTAACCCTTACAAACACAAGAATTGTTTCCAAAATCACACGTGGGATTCGAACCCTTCTGAACACGCCTATCATAGTTAATGATTAAATATTGACCTGTCGTGCATATAGCACCATAAGTATACATTTTACAAGGATCCAAAGGTTAAACACAATTACGTCATTATAATTGAAGCACACGGCTTTATATTTAGTAAATTTTTAAACACACAAAAAACATGTCACACGAGTGAATGGAATACAGTATGAGAAAAGGCATTGATCTGAAATGGCGGGAAAGATCTCGTTTACAGCCAAAGAGCAGCTGTGCATCCACCAACCTACCGATCCCAGCACGGGTCACAATAGAGCCACAATAACACGCTGGTTAGTTAGTGCAGGTTCAGCTGGCTGAGATGTCAGTTACATTTCCAAACCATGGCTGATTGTTTCCCAATTTCCAAACAAATCAAGAACGGATAATTCCCGTATTTCCCAACTGGATCTATCTCTGCAAACTTTGGTTTCTGATTGTGCCAACATTTGCTTGTTTGTTTCGAAAAGCGACAGCTCTATCTGAAAGTCGTTCGAAACCTTGATAATAATTCTCAATTGTGCGACTTTATTCTTCTTCTTCTTTGCGTTCGGTTTCGTATGCTCGTTTTATGCCACCAGTTGGGCTGCATCCATGAAGTGACAAGTAAGTCGTAGGTCCTCAATGGTTCCCCACAGTTTGTCTTGTACGTTTCTTTCCTCGGGCCAGGTCTTCTCACGGGAGTCTTGGTGCAGTGGACATGTTTGCAGGATGTGGTCTGGGGTCCTCTCTGACATGTGCATTGTGCAGTCTGTGCTGCTTTCATTTTGTGCACGTGCGACTTTACAATCGGGTGACCTTTCATTGAGTTAGATTCTCACTGTGTCGAGTATGGAATGCACGTCATTTTGTCCCAGTACGATCGCCGACTGAAAGTAATGGCAACCTGTCTGTCAAGAAACTTATAACGACCAAATATTTTGGCAGAAGTAAGTAGTGATGTTTTGTAAAGGACAATCAAGTCGTGATGTTTTGTAAAGGACAATCAAGTCGTGATGTTTTGTAAAGGACAATCAAGTCGTTGTATTTGTTTTGTCCTAAGACAGTCTTAAAGCCGAGATCAAACACGTCTGGGAGGTCACAATTAGCAAATAAAAGCATTCAATATTAGATTAGGAGGAGCGCGTGGCCGAATGGTTTCGAGGCCTGCCTTCCGACAAGGAGGGCAGCGGTTCGAATCCCCGGTATTTTGTTGTTTTTCTGTTGGGGGTGAAATAAACAATCATAGCCAGCACACGACGTGGCGACAGCAGTGGCGAAGCGGCCTGTAGTCCTCAGCCTTCAAAACCTCTCGACTACCCGAGCAATTGGAAAAATGTGTTATGAGAGTATGAGAGTATGGCAGTATGAGAGTATGAGAGTATGAGAGTATGAGAGTATGAGAGTATGACAGTATGAGAGTATGACAGTATGAGAGTATGAGAGTATGACAGTATGAGAGTATGAGAGTATGAGAGTATGGCAGTATGAGAGTATGAGAGTATGACAATATGAGAGTATGGCAGTATGAGAGTATGAGAGTATGGCAGTAAGAGAGCATGAGAGTATGGCAGTATGAGAGTATGAGAGTATGACAGTATGAGAGTATGAGAGTATGGCAGTATGAGAGTATGAGAGTATGAGAGTATGACAGTATGAGAGTATGAGAGTATGGCAGTATGAGAGTATGAGAGTATGGCAGTATGAGAGTATGAGAGTATGACAGTAATATTAGATTAGTAGCTGTACCACTGCATTTTGTACCACTGCATAATGGTTGGTACACTTTCAATAATGTACACATCGGGAAGGAATTGTGTTGTACACCTGGCTGAGAGGCACAAGCTTTGCAGGATGTCTAGTTGACGTCCTTTATTTATAACTGTGTTTTGTTGTAGAGCTGAACATCGAAGGAGTTAATCGCTGTAGATAATATGGACTGGAATGTACTTTAGACATTGAGTTCAGCTCGTTCAAGGTCGAAATAAGGAAATATAAAGTAGTCAGATGATAAGTTAATTGGCTGAGTGGCTGAGTCGCGTGGATAGTTGCTGTGTGACATGTCTCCGACAGTCTGACTAACAAAGTCTGTGCAAAAAGAAGACATTAAGTGGACAAAAATGCATTCTGTGTTGTTCAAAACTGATGGGGAAGGGCATGGGGGGAGGGAGCTGGGATCGCTAATCGTGATGAGAGATAATGTGCTGATAGTAAATGCGAGACGGATCCTGAATTCTTGGAGACCGCAGCGAAATCTCTAGCAGCCAGGACGACCTGACGTCGAGGACTAGTCCTGCCTTGACATCTACATGCACTTGGAAGCCATTCGCCTAGTGCAAGAGACTGAGCACAGGTGGATAGAAGGTTGTTGATGTCACAGCCAAATATTAGAGCCTTAAGAGTTTGTCGTGAATGTCAGACTCACCTAGTGGGAGTCGCCAGAGGAGGATCTGACAAATCATCAATAACGGTCGGCTGAGACACGCCATTATGATCTGATCACCAGGTCAGAACTGGATGCAATCGGCTTCTGCTAAAACCCGTCAGCCTCTGACGATCAGAGTCAGCTACGATCGGCAAATGAATGCCCCCCAGAGGTTAAAGATTGCACGAGCTACTCAAGTCAACACGACCGCACGCAACGCACCTGGAGAAAGACATCCATTTACGTTTCTCGCTGATATTTCTGGATAAGGCGCGGCTTGATATCCTGTGATCTTTGTGGATATGACACGGCTACATAACCATGTGATCTTTGTGGATATGGCGCGGCTACATATGCCTGTGGTGTTTGTGGACCAGCTAAAGCGGGACCTCTCTGTTGTGTTCGGCGAAGATGCCGTGAGAACGAAGAAGATAATAACAGCTACTGTTTTGGGCCATTTGAAGGTTTCGAGGACTCAACGAGATGCTGACCTGGGTGAGGACATGTGTCGTGTGCAAGTGAGGACATGTGTCGTGTGCAAGTGAGGACATGTGTCGTGTGCAAGTGAGGACATGTGTCGTGTGCAAGTGAGGACATGTGTCGTGTGCAAGTGAGGACATGTGTCGTGTGCAGATATTAGTGAGGACAGGGATATGAGACTGTGAGCGTGTATATGTGTTAACATAGACTGCCAGGACCATAGACTGACAGAAACATATACTGATAGGTACATAGACTGCCCGGTACATAGACTGCCAGGTACATAGACCGACAGTTACATAGACCGACAGGTACATAGACCCAGGGACACGACCGACAGGTACATAGACTGCCAGAGACACATACCGACCGGTACATAGACCGACAGGTACATAAACTGCCAGGTACATAGACCGACAAGTACATAGACTGCCCGGTGCTTCGACCGACATGTACATAGACTGCCAGGGACACTGACCGACAGGTACATAGACCGACAGGTACATAGACCGACAGGTACATAAACTGCCAGGTACATAGACCGACAGGTACATAGACTGCCCGGTGCATCGACCGACAGGTACATAGACTGCCAGGGACACTGACCGACAGGTACATAGACCGACAGGTACATAGACCGACAGGTACATAGACTGCCAGGTACATAGACCGCAACGTACATTGACTGCCAGGGACACCGATCGACAGGTACATAGACTGCCCGGTACATAGACTGCCCGGTACATAGACCACCAGGGACACCGACCGACAGGTACATATACTGCCCAGTACATAGACTGCCCGGTATATAGACTGCCAGGGACACCGACCGACAGGTACATGGGTACTTAATCATGCCACCGAAGTGTTGACGGTCATTGATAACTATAGATATCTCAACAGAAACAGTCACGTGATGCATTATCAACACGTCAACAGGGTTGGCAAACAGAGGCGGACATATTGATTGTCAACACTGAGATATCAACTCACCCTCACATTCCCCCCCCCCCCACCCGATCACGCCCCCCACTACCCATTTTCACACACAAGAATATTCAAACAAAATACGCACAGAGAAAGGGACGGGAGTAGGGGAGTGATAGTAGAGAGAGAAAGAGAGACAGAGAGAGAAAGAGAGAGAAAGAGAGAGAAAGAGAGACAGAGAGAGAAAGAGAGCGTGAGTAAGACAACAGTGTGAAAAAATAAATAGTGAGATAGACAGAAAGGCGGAGAGACAGATAGAGACAGTAGATAGTTGGAGAAAGAGAGAGAGAGAGAGAGAGAGAGAGAGAAACGAAGTGAGAGAGACAATTGTAGATGGTTGGAGAGAGAGGGAGAGAGAGAGAGAGATAGACGGAGAGACAGAGACAATTGTAGATAGTTGGAGAGAGAGAGACGAAGTGACAGAGACAATTGTAGATGGTTGGAGAGAGAGAGAGAGAGATAGACGGAGAGACAGAGACAATTGTAGATAGTTGGAGAGAGAGAGAGAGAGAGATAGACGGAGAGACAGAGACAATTGTAGATAGTTGGAGAGGGAGAGAGTGACGGAGAGACACATAAAAACAATTGTAGATGGTTGGAGAGAGAGAGACGAAGAGACAGATAGAGACAAGTAGACAGATGGAGAGCGAGACAGAGCGAGACATAGGATCGCAGCTGGAATAACTGATGGGAAAGTCATATAAAACCAGAAATGTATTGGTCCAGGAAGCCCTGGTTCCGTTCTAGCGACCAGGAAAATGTCCACATCTTGAATAATTGACTGGACAAACTAGGTCTCCGCTGTCTTCTGTTCTGCACTGGGACACCGCCTCACAGGTATCAAGTTACGCGTGCGTCCGTGCGTGCGCGCGTGCGTGCAGGTGTATGTGGGGGAGGGGGGTGGAAGGTATTGATGTGTGTACCCCCGCTAAAAGCTGGATGAGATAAAGCTGTGGCATGATATTGTCAGTCGATCAATAGATTAGTTCTGAGGCTGTTTAACTTTAGAGGTGACACCCTTGGCGCCGGGGTGGACATAGTCGTATCATGGCTATATCAGATGGTGTGTGGACAGACGGAATAAATAGGTCCATCTTCTAGAATAGATTGGGGGATGTCTTGTTAGTGGTGAGGGGGAGGGGGCGGGGTCGGTAGCATGTGGTGCTACAACGTGATGAGAGGACTGAAGCAGGGGATTCACTGGGGAGGATATACATCAAGGCATGAGAAGGTGAGGTGTGGGATACACATGGGGCTTGATACAGGAGGGCATTAGTGACAAAAAAGGGACGAGATAGAATGAGGCATTAGGGACACACAGGGGACATGATAGAGGAGACACTAGGGACAAACAGGGGACATGATAGAGGAGGCATTTCGGACACACAGGGGACATGATAGAGGAGACACTAGGGACACACAGGGGACATGATAGAGGAGACACTAGGGACAAACAGGGGACATGATAGAGGAGGCATTACGGACACACAGGGGACATGATAGAGGAGACACTAGGGACACACAGGGGACATGATAGAGGAGACACTAGGGACAAACAGGGGATGGAATAGAGGAGGGCATGAGAGATAAACAGCGCCCGAGATAAGAGTGTGGAGGCACACATGGGACGACATATACAATACAGAAAACAACTTAAAGGTCGTCATCAAAACCATAATGGCGATGGCTGTAACTTGGCAAAAAAACAGGAATATCTTGATGAACATCACGAACCATAGCATCCGCACATCAGATCATCAGAAGACATGATTATTAGTTACAATTATTAAACAGATACATTGGGGCAAGTTCTACTTTCACTGAATAGATTTCCTGAGAAAAGCGAGCACCAGATGGTGGATACGCCTACAAACATGGCACCGTTTGACGGTTTCACTGTTGATGGACTTTTGATGGTTTAAACTCTTGCCTCATGTCACGCGCGTTCTTCTAGTGCACGCTGGGTACAATTGTTTCTGACTAAATCCGTCCATATATTCTTGGTGTTGCTTAGGACACGTTTTGGAACTTTCCATTAGAATCCCAGCCTTGAGCAGACAATAGACAGGCTTGACCACTGAGGGGCTAGACTTGAGACAACTGATTGGCTGCGGACTCCGGAATGGTTAGTCTCGTGTATGTAGTTCTCCATTCGTTCTTTGACATTTGTTGATGTTTTCTGGGAAAACGTTATTGTAGGTATCAATGGGAAATGTTTTAGTCGGATGGGTGGGACAGATCCTAGCATCATTTCATTTTTTCTTTTGGAGGTGTGTACTCGGGGGAGGTGGGTACTCGGGGGAGGTGGGTACTCGGGGGAGGTGGGTACTCGGGGGAGGTGGGTACTCGGTGGAGGTGGGTACTCGGTGGAGGTGGGTACTCGGTGAAGGCTGGTACTCGGTGGAGGTGGGTACTCGGTGGAGGTGACTACTCGGTGGAGGTTGGTACTCGGTGGAGGTGGGTACTCGGTGGAGGTGACTACTCGGGGGAGGTGTGTACTCGGGGGAGGTGGGTACTCGGTGGAGGTGGGTACTCGGTATAGGTGGGTACTCGGTGAAGGTTGGTACTCGGTGGAGATGGGTACTCGGTGGAAGGGGAACAGTGGGCACTTGTTGGAGGTGGTCACTTGTTGGAGGTGGTCACTTGTTGGAAGTGGTCACGTGTTTGATGTGGTCACTCAGTTGTGATGCTTGCAATGTCAAGGTCAAGATTATGATTACTCTTCTCGCTGTTACAATCCCCTTTGCCAAACACCTGCATGGTTCTGTAAGGCTTCTAAGTTCCTCTTCTGCATCTGCCTTTTTTTATGAAAGTTGCGTTCGTCCCGACCAAAATTAACCGCTGCTTGTCTTGTAGGGAGGTCTCCAGCACTTTCTTCTTTCTTCAGCTCTATTTGTCAGCTTAACCTAACGAAACATCTTTATACTGGTTTAGAAGATAACGAAGAGTCTGTATACAACCAGTCTCATTTACATTTCCTTTCTCTAAAAGCTATGCGCAACCTTCTATTTTTAAATGCAGTAATTGTCACTGCCTCCACTACTTCCCGTGGCAATGAATTCCAAGCATTCAACACTCTCTGACTAACAAAATATTTCCTAATATCTAACCTGGACCTTTCTTTGGTTAATTTGTAGCTATGCCCTCTTGTTCTTGTGGGTGATTGCATTTCGAAGTCCTTTTGATTTATCTTATAAACCTAAATTAAGTGACCTCGAATTTCTCTGTTTTCTAGACACAGTAGGTGGGTTTTTCTTTCTTTATCTCTACTATAAGGACTCCACACCTTCAGACAGTACACCAATCTAGATCTAACTACTGCTTTATGCAGTTTGACTATCACTTCCCTGCTCCTATGTTCAATATTTCTCTTTTTTCATACCTAACATTGCATTTGCCTTTTTCACTGCTACCTGGACTTGCTCACTCACCTTACCTCTGTGATATATTTTAACCCCTAGGTCCCTTTCCTTATCTATTATTCTCATATTTATCTCTCCAATTATGTAATTATGTTCCATATTAAACTCTATTTGATCTGGGGTAGTTGTCTCGCCGCCGCGAATCAATTTCATCCAGTGTTCGTAAAGCGATCTCAGTCCCGCCAGGCGGAGCGATAGCGCGGGCTTGCGGAAAACGCTCGCCTGCCTTTCCCCGTAGAGCTATTGGGATGCGGTTTGTTGTGGCGTCTCCTCCACCGAAGTGCGCTTGTCTAGTCCGTATCAGGAAACGTGGTCCGTCCGTGGTGATTTATCTAAGGCTTATAGCAGAGCTCGACAGTTCGTCTCGCTGGTGGTCAGACTCTCGAAAAGAGCTTGTGACCGGCAAAGGGAAAGCAGGAATCGTGCCTTCTCCTCGGGAGAAGGGCAGACCGACAGGCCAAATTGTTTCTAGTCCCAGTTAAATTCATCGCCGAGGTCGTTGGGATCCGTTCTGCACAAAGCGCTGCCATCCCTCCTCGAGTGAGCCCGGTCGGTCGGTCGTCTGGTGCGTGTAGGAGGCCACTGTCAGGCGGTCCTAGGTCGACGGAGTGAGGGACAACAGTCCGTCCGTCCCGTCAGTCGGTCCCAGTGAGGCTTTTCACACACCCTTCCTCCGCCGACCGGTGTGTGCTGTACGTACGTCTCCGACAGATATCTGGTTGATCCTGCCCGTAGTCATATGCTTGTCTCAAAGATTAAGCCATGCATGTCTAAGTTCACACTGTCTCACGGTGAAACCGCGAATGGCTCATTAAATCAGTCGAGGTTCCTTAGATGACACGATCCTACTTGGATAACTGTGGCAATTCTAGAGCTAATACATGCTTACCAAGCTCCGACCCTCGCGGAAAGAGCGCTTTTATTAGTTCAAAACCAATCGTCGTTTCCCCTCGCGGGGTTGCAGCGTCCTCACTGGTGACTCTGGATAACTTTGTGCTGATCGCATGGCCTCATGTGCCGGCGACGCATCTTTCAAATGTCTGCCCTATCAAATGTCGATGGTACGTGACATGCCTACCATGTTTGTAACTGGTAACGGGGAATCAGGGTTCGATTCCGGAGAGGGAGCATGAGAAACGGCTACCACATCCAAGGAAGGCAGCAGGCGCGCAACTTACCCACTCCCGGCACGGGGAGGTAGTGACGAAAAATAACAATACGGGACTCTTTCGAGGCCCCGTAATTGGAATGAGTACACTTTAAACCTTTTAACGAGGATATTTTGGAGGGCAAGTCTGGTGCCAGCAGCCGCGGTAATTCCAGCTCCAATAGCGTATATTAAAGTTGTTGCAGTTAAAAAGCTCGTAGTTGGATCTCAGGCGCAGGCGGGCGGTCCGGCTCGTGCCGGTTCACTGAATGTTGTCTCCTGCCCTACCGTCTGCCGGCTCTCTCCCACGGGTGCTCTTCGCTGAGCGTCCTGGGTGGCCGGCGCGTTTACTTTGAAAAAATTAGAGTGTTCAAAGCAGGCCTCGGCTGCCTGAATAATGGTGCATGGAATAATGGAATAGGACCTCGGTTCTATTGTGTTGGTTTTCGGAACTGGAGGTAATGATTAACAGGGACAAACGGGGGCATTCGTATTGCGGCGTTAGAGGTGAAATTCTTGGATCGCCGCAAGACGAGCTACTGCGAAAGCATTTGTCAAGAATGTTTTCATTAATCAAGAACGAAAGTCAGAGACGCGAAGACGATCAGATACCGTCGTAGTTCTGACCATAAACGATGCCGACTAGCGATCCGCAGGAGTTGCTTCCATGACTCTGCGGGCAGCTTCCGGGAAACCAAAGTGTTTGGGTTCCGGGGGAAGTATGGTTGCAAAGCTAAAACTTAAAGGAATTGACGGAAGGGCACCACCAGGAGTGGAGTCTGCGGCTTAATTTGACTCAACACGGCCAAACACTGATATGATTGACATGCCGAGAGCACTTTCGTTGGGTCTAATATGAAACGGGTGCTGGAATTAGACCCCCGGAAATCTGGGGCTACCCTCTAATTAACTTGATTGTTTCGCTAAAAGAATTGACGGAAGGGCACCACCAGGAGTGGAACCTGCGGCTTAAATTGACTGAACACGCCAATACTGTAGAACGACTGACAAATTGAGAGCACTACCGTTGGGTCTAGTAATGAACGTACGCTGGCATTAGACTCATGGAAGACAAGTCAGCTTTCTAACACTCAAATGAAAGAACGCTACGGAAATCATGTTTAACCCCGCAGAAACCGCAGAATTCAAATACCTGGTCATGACAAACAAAAGCCCTCAATAAATTCGTCTGGCCAAATAGAGAACGGGTGCTGGAAATAGACCATCTGAAGACAGGTCAGTTTTACCCTACTAATGACAGGGCGTTGCTACGGAAAACCAGCTCATATCGAGAGGAGCCGCAGACACTTTGGCTCACGTACCAGGCTGATAAGCCAATGGCGCGAGGCTACCATGTGGGGGATTACGGCCGAACCCTTGTAAGCCGCAATACCGCTCAAAATCTCAGCACTACTGCAATGGGAGGCTCCTACATGTTCGGGACCTGGAGCTCGCGCCCCAGACCTATCCGGTAGAGCCGCAGAAAGAGGTCTCTGCCGTTCGCCGATCAAAGCGGGCGGACAGCTGCTTGATACTCACCTTTTACGGCGATGGGGTGCGAAACCACCAACATAAGACTTAGTTCCTGGTCGGGGTGTCGAAAACAGTAGAGCAGCCACCTCACTGTGAACTGTCGAGACTCAACCAATAACCATGAGATCTGTCCGCACACTAGGCGAACAACATCTCTGTGACACTACCAGGCTTGTCCTCTGGTTAAATGCACTTCTTCTTCTCTGTACGAAATCAGCCATATAGCTATCATGCTGGACGCAGAAGAGATGCAGACCAGCGGACATTGCACACCTGCCCCACTGTGTCAACATCCCAGGTGGCAGGGAATGCTTGGCGTACCATCTCTGCAAAGAAGCCAAGAAAATAAAGGGAGAAAGAGATACCCCACTCACATGCAAATGCTACGTTTCTGGCAGGACGTGACGATCCTGGGGTACAGACACACTGGACTGCCTCTCTTCCGGGTAAACCAGTCCATATCATATATCTCATATATCATCTCACATATCATCATCGCACCCTATAGACACGAGTAGTGAAGACTCGATAGTCTGGTAAGACAACTTCCATAAGAGAGACAACTCTGATCATAAACAACTGCTGCCTTGCAGATAGGCTGAGGACAGTCAAAGGCTAAGGAGGGTATCCCTACAGAAACGCCTGTTGAAATCGGATGCACGGGGCCGCAAGCCTAACAAAACAGTGCAACGTAAATCGCAGCATGATGACAGTACAACCGATTAGAAAAACGCATGGCGCTCATCCTGCGGAGTCCCGCCAGGCAGCGATAGCGCCGGGCCTCACGCCTCGAAGGGGCCCACCCTTGACTACTGGTGGTCACCCACCCATGTGTCGTGGAGTCAAGGCACATGGCTATGGGAAAACTTCTATTGACCAAAAACTCAAGACCCTTAAAATACTACAGTGGAATGCGGAGGAAGTCATTAACAAAAAACTTTCCCTAACATATCACCTGCATGAAGGTAAGATTGACGTGGCATGTATCCAGGAAACGCACCTAAACAAAAATCATAAATTCTCAATCAGAGGATACCAGATCTTCCGTCTCGATAGAAAAGGCCACAAAGGAGGGGTCCTGATACTGACCAGAAACTGCATACCGAGTAGGGCGGTATCTGTCAATCACACCGGACAAGCAGAAATTGTAGGAGTTGACATAATGGCTCAAGAGCTCCGCATTTTCAATCTGTACGGACCACCAAATAGAGACCTATCGCTCTCGAGTATGGAGATCAGAGACTCCAACTACATAGTAGTTGGAGATTTCAACAGCCACTCGGAGAGATGGGGATACTCTGACACAGACAGCAGAGGTGACGAAGTGGAAGATTGGGAGATAGATGCAAATCTCTCCCTAATCAATAGGCCGGAGGATAGCCCTAGCTTCTATTCAAGAACATGGCATACAACCTCGACTCCAGATTTGGCCTTCTCCAAACAGGACATACACCATAAAATAGACCGCCAGGTGCTAAACCAACTGGCAGATAGCGACCACAGGCCGATCAGGCTAGACATTGATATGGAAGTAGGCGTACAGGAAACAAAACCGCTCCCACGTTGGAATTACAAACGAGCCGACTGGGACAGATTTGCAATCCTGACAGATGGGCTGTGTGAAACCATCAACACACGAAACAACAAAATGAAGCCCATGGTGGAAAGCCTAAGCAAGGCAATTATGCAAGCCGCCACTGAAATCATCCCAAGAGGAGCTAGGAAAAACTATAAGCCCTACTGGAATGATGAGTTGCAGAAAGCGGAAGATGCAGTAACAAATGCTAGGAACATGGCAGAGCGAGAACAATCTATGGAGGCAAACATCGCCCTCAAAGCCGCCACGGCGAAATACAAACACACTCTTAAGCAAACAGCAAGAGAAAGCTGGAAAAATAAAACGGAAAGCCTAAACCTGGACAAAGACGGAAACAAGCTATGGAAGCTAGGCAGAGCCATGAACGACGAAACCCCGTCAAATAAACAAATTACCATCAAGCAGGGCGAAAACTTGATCACAGGTAAGAAAGCCGCAAACGCCTTTGTCGATCACTATGCCAGAGCAAACCACATCGAGGTCCCTGCAGATAAGCATACAGACATTAGCGAAGAGCTAAAAGGGCACGACAACATGAATACGGCAGCTGAAGAGCACATGATGGCCAAATTAACAATGCGCGAAATGGAAGAGGCTATGAGAACATTAAAGAAAAGGAAATCTCCCGGAAAAGACGGGATAACAAACGAAATGCTGATGGGGCTGGGCCAAACAGCGAAGAGGAAACTGCTATCGGTCCTGAACCAAAGCTGGAAAAGGGGAATTGTACCCCAGGGATGGAAAGATGCAATACTGGTACCAGTACCAAAAACAGAAAAGGACAAAACAGATCCAAATGTATACAGGCCCATAAGCCTACTGAGCTGTGTCGGCAAGCTGATGGAACGGATGATAAACACCAGACTGATGTGGCATCTGGAAGAAAAACGAATACTAATTCCACAGCAAGCTAGCTTTAGATAGCACAGATCCACTGAGGACCAGGTCATCCTCATAGCTCAGGAGATAGAAGATGCCTACCAGGCACAGAAACACACAGTAGCTGTTTGGGTGGATCTGGAAAAGGCATTTGACAAAGTCTGGAAAGACAGACTCAGAGTCAAACTAAGAAGAAGTGATGTTTGTGGGAAAACGTACAAGTGGATCAACCACTACCTCAAACAAAGAACGGCCAGAGTCCAAGTACAAGGGCAGATGAGCTAAAAGGTGACACTCGAGCAGGGAGTACCCCAAGGGGGAGTACTGTCACCCACACTCGTCCCGGTGTATATAAATAACATAACAGAGAATATACCAAGAAGAGTCTATAGCTCAATGTTTGCAGACGATCTGGCTATGTGGACCTCTGAAAAGAATCTCACCATAGCAAGAAATCGGATGCAGACGGCCCTAACATCGCTGGAAGAGTGGGCGAACTCATGGCTGGTCAAAATAAACGAGGAGAAAACTACATGCACAATATTCTCGCTTTCATTAAAACCCCAAAATACCAAATTAAGTCTAAATGGCAAATTCCTGCAGCCAAACGACAATCCAACCTATCTGGGAGTCACATTTGATCGGCGCATGACATGGAAAAGTCACACTGAGAGAAACCGAATGAAAGCCAGGGAAAGAATGGCAATCATGAGGAAACTTGCTGGCACAAACTGGGGAGCAGACGAAGGCATACTAAAGAAACTGTACACTGGAAGAGTGAGACCAGTTCTCGAGTATGGCATTGCGGCATGGACAACAGCAGCGAAGGCGAACTTCGATAAAGTTAACAAACTTCAAAACCAAGCCATGAGAATTATAACAGGAGGCATGAAGTCAACGCCAATTGTAGAACTTGAAAAGATTACAAAACTGCAATCCATGACCGATAGAAGAGACTGCAGAGCCCAGCTGCAGTCAGAGAAACTCCGAAGACTGACCGACCATCCAATGCACCAGAGACTAAACAATTTGGGAAATGGGAAACTAAAGCGGAGAAACTTTGCAGAAATAGCCAAAGCAAAGATGCACGAAGATCCCATAAACGCACTAACAACACCAAAACCCATCAATACTGTACGAAAACCTACCTGGAGGCAGGATATATTTCCAGAGGTGGTATAAAATATACCAGGTATTGGAAACAAAAACTGCCAGACCGAAAAAGAAAGGAGAGATACTACCCTAAGCTTCATAACGAAAAGCTACCCAAGCATGGACTGGACCCATGCATACACCGACGGTTCTGTAACAAACGCTACACAGAACGGAGGGGCAGGAGCATTCCTGAACCTACCAAATGGCAGAAAAATAACACTGTCATTCGCTACTGGTAAGTACACAAGCAATTTCAGAGCGGAGGCAGAGCCACTGAGGGCGGCAGTGGAAGAAATGGTGACACACAGTGAAAATGAAAGCCATATAGTCCTGCTTTCAGATGCTCTCGCCGTAGTCACAGCGCTAAAAAGCCAGAAAAATACTGAGCTTAATGACTTAAGAGCAGCACTCTGCAAACTGTGCCAGCAGTCCGCACCAAAAATGGTAGTGGTACAGTGGGTCCCATCACACTGCAACATCCAAGGCAACGAGGAGGCAGACAGACTGGCAAAAGAAGGTGCAAGACTACCACAAACAGATACTAGTACGACGTACGAAGAGTCAAAACGGCTTATCAAAGCCAGATACATGACCAAATGGGAAACCGAACATACTGGTTACACCAAAAACGATGCCTATTACCAGTTGAACCGAAGAGAGCAGGTCGTTGTCTTCAGACTTCGCACTGGCCACAACAGACTGAGGTACCACCTATTCAACACATTGAAGATAGGGTGTACCGACGAATGCCCGTGCGGTACTGGTAAAATGACCGCTGAACATCTGCTGCAGAACTGCCCGACATATGAGGATCAGAGAGAGCAGATGTGGCCATCACCAGTGGAACTGCAAGACAAGCTCTATGGCAGTGGCAACAGCCTCAGGATGACCGCCGCTTTTTTCGAAAAAATAATGGTTACTGTCTGACTGCGTACGAAGAAGAAGAAGAAACTCCATTTGCCAGCTTACGTGCCATTCTCAAAAGTTATCTAAGTCCGACCTCAATATATCCACTTCTGCTTTAGATGAGACACTACTTCGTAGTTTTGTGTAATCAGCAAATTTTGCAATCATGGATCCCATATCGATGTTTAAATAGTTTATATACATCAAGAACAAAATTGGTCCCAAAAGCGAGCCCTGCGGCACTCCACTTTTCACTTCACATCACTCAGAGTACTACTTATTTATGCTTACCCTCTGCCTTCTTCCCGTTAACCAATTTTCAATCTATTTAGCAACTTTCCCACCTATTCCATGTGATTCTAACTTTCTAAACAATCTATGATGAGGTACTTTATCAAAGACCTTTGCACACTCTAGATAAATAAGGTCCCTTTATCTATCATTTTAGTAACCTCCTCCAAGAATTCTAATATATTTGTTAAGCATGATTTCCCTCTAGTAAACCAATGCTGACTTTTTCTGATTAGATTAAACTTGTCTAAATGCATTACAATGTTTTCTTTGATTATTGACTCTAACAATTTACAGACTATGCTCGTTAAACTCACCGGTCTATAATTCGCTGGATCTGATATTTTGCCTTTTTTGAATAAGGGAATCACTCCTGCATCGTTCCAATCCCGTGGAACAATCCTATTTGCAAGTCATTGAGAACATAATTTGAACATTTTTCCCCAAGTGTATTTTTGCTGCTTTATTCACTTTCTGAGCTATGTTTTGCTTGTAAATATGTAAAATGTTTCTTTTTATTTACCTGCATCTATATATTTTGTCCATGCTTTATGTTTAGCTCGTCTGCATTTAACTACAACTCTAGTTATCCACTTGTTACGGTTCGGGCTTACCTCCCTACACGGAACACATTCCTCTTTTAGCTTTTCTAGAGAGCTGTTTGGAAACTATCCCATACTTGTTCAACATCTATTCCTCCGACAATATCTTTCCAGATTTAATTAAAGATTGTTTGAAGCCACATTTGGTACAAATCGAATGTGTTCTATGATCGCTTTTTCATTTTCTTCTCTTTCGCTTCTGACATTTCTTTTCTCTGTTGCTGATTTGTGAAAATACGTTTCGAAGAGAGGACATATTTGAAGAGAGGACATATTTGAAGTGAGGACATATTTGAAGAGAGGACATATTTGAAGAGAGGACATATTTGAAGAGAGGACATATTTGAAGTGAGGACATATTTGAAGAGAGGACATATTTGAAGAGAGGACATATTTGAAGAGAGGACATATTTGAAGTGAGGACATATTTGAAGATGGGACATATTTGAAGAGAGGACATATTTGAAGTGAGGACATATTTCCAATAGCCTGCTTGATAAAGTGTGACTATTTGACATCTCCATGTTTGTCCCCTGCTGATCTTCACGGTGTTTCTCTGGTGAAAACATGGGAAGGACGTTTCATTCTCAATGGCCTCCTAGCTTTCTCACCTCCCCAAAATGTCATAGCAGTAGTAGTAATAGTAATAGTAGTAATAGTAGTAGTAATAGCAGTAGTAGTAATAATAATAGTAGTTCAGAATGTAGTAATAGTGTAGTGTCTGCAGCTGTGGTATTAGAAGTAGTTGGTTTTGTTGTTTTAGTAGTAGAAATAGTTGTAGTAGTAGACTAGTATTAATGTTAGAAATAGTAACAGCAGTAGTAGTAATAGTTGTACTACAATAACGTAGTAATATAAGTTATTGATACATAGGCTTCCTGGTACCAGTTTGGACCCGAGCCCTGGTACCAGTTTGGACTCGAGCCCTGGTACGAGTTTGGACCCGAGCCCTGGTACCTGTTTGGACCCGAGCCCTGGTACCAGTTTGGACCCGAGCCCTGGTACAAGTTTGGACCCGAGCCCTGGTACAAATTTGGACCCGAGCCCTGGTACCAGTTTGGACCCGAGCCCTGGTACAAGTTTGGATCCGAGCCCTGGTACCAGTTTGGACCCGAGCCCCGGTACCAGTTTGGACCCGAGCCCTGGTACCAGTTTTGACTCTGAGCCTTTATGCCCTCTTGGACCCCCAGCATGCCTACATGGCGCCCCCTACACTCCCCTCTCACAGGCACTGCTGTCAGATACTAGCGGCTACTTTGATAGCACTGCCTCCACTGTTCACTTCTCGCCCAGTTAATTAATCGGTCCATTGTGATCATTGTACGGCCATATTGTTTCATGTTTATGCTATGTCAGTCTTCGTACTACCATGTAATTATGTGAGAGGGAGAGAGAGAGTGTGTGTGGGTGGGTGTATGTCTACTGTGTGGGACAATGTGAGTGTACCTTGTCAATGTGTATGTGTGTATAGATTGTGTGTATGTGGTTGTATGTAGAAGGTAGGAAGCAGTGGATAAAGGGGCGTGGAGGCAGGGGAGCCAACTTGGTCGTTTGATGCCGTTTATGGGTAAAACTGATCCCGCGTTGCGTCCCTTTGTGCACGTGAAATTGGTTTGATTATATTAGCGTTGATTGGTTGGCCAAGTTGGGTCAGTGAACCAATCATCTTGGCTGTTGTTTTGATCCGGCCAGTTTTGAATGTCACAATAACTAGATGTACATGCCATTGATGACATCACACAGCCCACTCTCTCTCTCACACTCTCCGGCTCCCACACTCTCTCACATACCCTCTGGCTCCCACACTCTCTCACTCGGCTTTCTTCCTTCTCCTACAAACACATAATCTTTGCCTGTTCTCTCCTTCTATTTCCGATCAAATACATCCATTTGATACATTAATCTCCCCGTAGGTGCGCCCAGATAACCCTGGGGCATGGGGCCCGTTTGGAGTTCTGGATCAGGGCAAACTGCCAAACGCACTCGATCCTCAGGGAGGGAGTCCCCTCTACCTCACACTTTTTGTGGGCCTTGCTAATAATATACAACTCTTTCTCTTATAAAATGGTTTTCTCTCTTCATGTCCTCATTTAGCCAACTCTTTGCTCCTTCTCTTGTTCTCTTTTGTTCTCTCTCTCTCGGAGCACTTTTTACAAATCATAATCTCATTCATTCATCTCATCTCTCCACCCTTGTCTATTTATTTTATTACTTATTCGAAATCTAAATTCTCTCATTCTTCAACCTATTCCATTTTCCCCTCTCCCTCTCTCTCGATACAATTTTCCAAATCCTAGTATCTTTCTCCCTCCCTCTCTCTGTCTCTCTCTCTCTCTTTCTGTATCGTGTTGCCTTCCTATCATTCTCATCGTCCCTCTCTCTCTCTCTCTCTCTCGCTCTCTCTTTCTGTATCGTGTTGCCTTCCTATCATTCTCATCTTCCCTCTCTCTCTCTCTCTCTCGCTCTCTCTTTCTGTATCGTGTTGCCTTCCTATCATTCTCATCTTCTCTCTCTCTCTCTCTCGCTCTCTCTTTCTCTTGTTGCCTCCCTATCATTCTCATCCTCTCTCTAAGCGCACTATTGCGGAGCCAGCCCACTCTCTCGCTCTGTATCGTTGTATTCTATCCCAACATTTCTGACGACTTCAAGTCGTCCTGATGCTCCGCTTGCTGCCCATAACTAGCTAACTCCACAAGACAACTGCTTCAAGCAAGAAACCTCAACTGAACGGGTCGTTAAGGAAAACGAAGACACAAGCCCTCACATAGAGAGGCACAAACCCTTACATAGAGAGACAGAAGCCCTTACACAGACACAAACCATTACATAGAGAGACAGAAGCCCTTACACAGACACAAACCCTTATATAGAGAGACAGAAGCCATTACATAGACACAAGCCCTTACACAGACACACGACCTTACATAGACACAAACCCTTATATAGAGAGACAGAAGCCATTGCATAGACACAAGCCCTTACACAGACACACGACCTTACATAGACACAAGCCCTTATATAGAGAGACAGAAGCCATTACATAGACACAAGCCCTTATATAGAGAGACAGAAGCCATTACATAGACACAAGCCCTTACACAGACACAATCCTTTACACAGAAAGTCAATGCTTTACAGACAGAGACACACGCCGTTACACACTGACAAACGTGTTTGGATATCGCAAATTACATTTCGGATTTCTTAAGAGAAATCAAGATAAACAGATTAGATTATTTACGATGAGATGTGATTGTATCAGTGTGTGTTTGTGCGCGCGCGCGTGTGTGTGTGTGTGTGTGTGTGCGTGTGTGTGTGTGTGTGTGTGTGTGTGTTGGTGCGCGTGTTCATGTGTGAGCTAGAGAAATTTATATATATAAATATACAGAGAGAGAGTGAGAGAGTGAGAGAGAGAGAGGGAGAAGTGGATTATGTGCATGTGTTTTATGTATGTATAGTTATGTGTGTGTTGAGAGGCTGACTCAGGTAGATAGATAGATAGATAGATTAGATAGATAGATAGACAGATAATAGATAGATAGATAGATAGATAGATAGATAGATAGATAGATAGATAGATAGATAGATAGATAGATAGATCGAATAGATAGATAGATAGATATATATATATATAGATAGATAGATAGATAGATAGATAGATAGATAGATAGATAGATAGATAGATAGATAGATAGATAGATAGATAGATAGATAGATAGATAGATAGATAGATAGATAGATAGATAGATAGATATCAATGGAGACATACAGACATGTCGAGTCTGTGCCAGATTGTAAAGACTTTAGCCAAACAAAAATTTCCGCTATTTCCCGGGAACTGAGGCTATATGTGAGCCCTTGATACCGCTTTAAGTCGGAGTTTGAGGACGTGAGCTCCTTACGACATGTTTTCCTACCGCTTTTTGACGATAAGCAAATAATTAATTTTCTCATTAGATGGGTCAGCCTCTTCATCATGTTGTTGTCGCTGTAAAACATGATCCCGCTAACATGAGTGTGTTTAATGTTTGAAGCAAATCTGGTTTAACCTGGACCATTTGTTGGAAAATTCCTTAACAAATATGTCCATCGATAAAATACACGGCGCTATCATAGAGATAGAACATTTCAAAGGTTGGCATTCAAAAGTACTGTGCACACTTCATATCGATGCCAGCATCAATCCATCTATGGCATCGTCTACTCTTAGCACAAAACAAAACATAATAATATTTATACATTCAAACGTGTTTATGTATGAATGTATGTATATAGGTAAGTAGATAGTTAGGTAGATAGGTGTGTGTGTGTGTGCGTGTGTGTGTGTGTGCGTGTGTGTGTGTGCGTGTGCGTGTGTGTGTGTGCATGTGTATGTATGTATGTATGTATGTAGGTAAGTAGATAGGTAGGTAGACAGGTGTGTGTGTGCGTGCGTGTGTGTATGTGTGTGTGTGTGTAAGTATGTACGTATGTATGTATGTATGTATGTAGGTAAGTAGGTAGGTAGGTAGATAGGTGTGTGTGTGCGTCGGCGTGTGTGCGTGTGTGTGTGTGTGTGTGTGTAAGTATGTACGTATGTATGTATGTAGGTATATATGTATGTATGTATATATGTATGTGTGTATGAATGTATATATGTATGTATGTATGTAAGTATGTATGCATGTATGTAATTATGTATGTATGTATGTGTATGTGTGTGTGTATGCATGTATGTAGAAGAGTAGCAAATTAGGCGCCGTAACCGGCTGTGAGTCTACATTGCTCTGATGTTTTCATTATAGATGCCGCCAGATCACGAATTTGCATAGAATTCACACTAGTCGACAACTTACACTTGTGTTCATTTCTTGTTTTCCATTTGGACTGGTTAATTTGTTCGTTTTTGAGTGATTTCTTCCATCCGATTATCCTGGAATGGACATCGGCATTATCAACCACTACGCTTATACGTGTCTGCCTATTGGATAAAAAGTCAACAGCTGCTCTGAGAGAAGTGACCAAACACAATCATCGATTAATGTAATTGAGAATGGCTACCCATCCGATAGACACAGTAACAATACAAATATACATGCCATCATCAGGGCACGAGGAAGATGACACAGAAGAGATGTATCGTACTCTAGAACAAATATACATGCCCTCATCAGCGCACGATGAAGATGACACAGAAGAGATGTATGGTACTCTAGAACAAATATACATGCCATCATCAGGGCACGAGGAAGATGACACAGAAGAGATGTATGGTACTCTAGAACAAATATACATGCCATCATCAGCGCACGATGAAGATGACACAGAAGAGATGTATGGTACTCTAGAACAAATATACATGCCATCATCAGCGCACGATGAAGATGACACAGAAGAGATGTATGGTACTCTAGAACAAATATACATGCCCTCATCAGCGCACGATGAAGATGCCACAGAAGAGATGTATGGTACTCTAGAACAAATATACATGCCATCATCAGCGCACGATGAAGATGACACAGAAGAGATGTATGGTACTCTAGAACAAATATACATGCCCTCATCAGGGCACGAGGAAGATGACACAGAAGAGATATATGGTACTCTAGAACAAATATACATGCCATCATCAGGGCACGAGGAAGATGACACAGAAGAGATGTATGGTACTCTAGAACAAATATATATGCCCACATCAGCGCACGAGGAAGAGGACACAGAAGAGATGTATGGTACTCTAGAACAAATATGCATGCCATCATCAGGGCACGAGGAAGATGACACAGAAGAGATGTATGGTACTCTAGAACAAATACCGAGGACATGAAAGGCCTTGATAATGGGAGATTGGAATGCTGTTGTTGGCATGGGCTCTGAGGGGGGACAAAGTTGGGCTGGGTACTAGGACTGTTGGCATGGGCTCTGATGGGTGGGGGGGGGGGATATAGGAGGACTGGGTACTAGGACTGTTGGCATGGGCTCTGAGGGGGAGGTGGTATAGGTGGGCTGGGTACTAGGACTGTTGGCATGGCCTCTGAGGGGGACATAGTTGAGAAGAATGGGCTGGGTACTAGTAATGAAAGGAAAACTCCATGATCACATACATATGGAATCAAGTACGGGATAGAAGGAAATATTCATGGAAAATGGGGAGATATGAAATAGATCACATCATGCTGGAACCAAAATATATAAACCAAGATTTAAAAAATAAATTGCTTAACTTGGTGTGGATGCAGATTTAGATCATAATTTGCTTATAATGAAATGCGGACTACGATGGAAAAAACCAGGAAAATAGCAAAAGCTAGCAGTGAAATTTAAGTTCTTTATGAGTTGGATAAAAGAGTTAAATTCTAAAACTCAGTGACTTCTGCGTTAGGGAAAACACCTGACGATACAGATCATCAGTGACATAATATAAAAGAGGACAGAAATAACATTGGGTAACAGGAATGCGGACAACAAGAAACAATGGGTAACATTTGAAATGCTAAACAAAATGGAGGACAGACGCAAATTGAAAACATGAATACAGAGCATGGCAATGCTGGACAGAAACTACCAAGAAAGAACTGGCTAGACAATGCAAGAGGGTGAGAGAAAAATGGTGGGTGGACCATTGGGAGAAAATTGAAAATCTGGAAAGTTCTGGGAAATTTGATCAAGTCCATCAGAAAGTAAAACAATCATTTCGTAAACCTAAGGGCATACAATCACGGATGATTAAGGATAAGATTGAAAAACAATTAACAGACCCAGAGAACAAAACAGTCAGATGGAGAGAACAAAACAGTCAGATGGAGAGAACAAAACAGTCAGATGGAGAGAACAAAACGGTCAGATGGAGAGAACAAAACAGTCAGATGGAGAGAACAAAACAGTCAGATGGAGAGAACAAAACAGTCAGATGGAGAGAAATGTAGAGGAACGGTAGGATGTGGGGGGGGGGGCCTGTATGAAGATCACACACCACTAAATAACATAGCATTGACAGGAGAGAGATTACCTTTTAAAAGAGAAGAATTTAAGAAGACGCTTACTAAAATCTCTAACAATAAATCACAAGAGACAGATGTTACCTATCGAACTTCTCGTGACAGAGACTTTTCATAATTGACAATATCAACATGCTACAGTCTATCTTTTAATTCATGAACAAGGTCCGAAGGCATTTTCTACAAAACTGCATGTCAGATCCAAATGATTTTTTGCATGCAGCCTTATAATATCCATGACTCCAAAACATGGATATTACTTAGTCCATAAATGGTAAGACTTTGCACATTGGCGAATTCGTTGGATATTTTAGGACCATTGCAAAGAAATGACATTAAATTTAAGATTTTACAGTACGCAGCTGAATTTCTCGTCACATTCTATTCAAAGGCGTATCTCCTTAATGGCTTGATAGATCAATTGATTGTTTGTTTTTCCCCTTATGTACAATCGTAAAAATGGCACCAATTGGCAACAGTTAGTTCAGCCCTTCGGTCACCCTAGACCCAAAGGTTATGTCATGCCATTGTATGTACACCTATTTGTTTTGATAATCATACACTAATTTATCCAAGTCTGTTAATCAGTATGTCAAAAAAAGATTATATTGATCATCCGAATCTGTCGATTCAAAGAGGTTGATGATTGTTACTGGCTGGACACATTGTAATCCATCTCGTTGTCAGTATTGTTCTTCTTCTCGGAGCACATGTTCAACACACTTCCTGGAGCACATGTTCAACACACTTCCTGGAGCACATGTTCAACACACTTCCTGGAGCACATGTTCAACACACTTCCTGGAGCACATGTTCAACACACTTCCTGGAGCACATGTTCAACACACTTCCTGGAGCACATGTTCAACACACTTCCTGGAGCACATGTTCAACACACTTCCTGGAGCACATGTTCAACACACTTCCTGGAGCACATGTTCAAAACACTTCCTGGAGCACATGTTGAACAATCTTCTTCCTGGACTGAATGTCTATTTTTGAAAGGAACTCACGTGTCAGCACTTCAACACCACACATCTTAAATGTGCTGTTCTGTTTGGTAACTTGTCCTTTGACTTTAGCCCACACAAGCTCTGTAGGGTTTAGATGAGCATGAGGTAGTCGTAGAGAAGTTTGACCGTACTCTTCAATGAACTCAGCGTTGCAGAGTCAGAGTAAAAGTTCGTTTTTCTCTGGACTTCTGGCCGACGAGAATGACAGGCTGACAAATCTTTCCAAGTTCCAATATCCAGCAGTCCAGCTCTCCAGGAAAGGTTAAGTGTGATCCTATTATTATGTTTGGAAATAACCAAGTGATTTGAAGCCAATATCGGAAGTCCGCCATAATTGATTTCAACAAGGATAGACTCATGTCACTAGAATCTTTGATAACGTGGTCCACCATATGTGACTCGTGTCAGATGCGCCACATCTAGATTTTAGCCGAGGAGCAAAGTCCAACTAAGGACTGAGACTTGGGTTAGTTAAAACTCGAGCCAAATCAACGAAGCAATGATACAACAGGATTTGATTTAGTCGTGTAGTCCCGAGGGAACACTTAGGTTAAGAACTGAATAATCTAGCATACCATATTTAGTCATAGGTCCAGTGATAGCATAACATAGACAGTTCAATAAATACCCGAGATTGTCGTTTGTATGTGAAAACAAAAGTTTAATAAAGATTCATTATTATTGCTCGTCCTATAAGCAGCGAGAGCCTTTGTGTTTTGTTACCTGCAGTGTTTTAGTTGTCAACGTATGAGTCGTGGCCATATAATAAGAGTTAGTGTAGAAGAGGAGAAGTAAGGATCTGGTAACCCAATAGTCCCTGTACAGCGTAACAGAACTGAGCAGGGTTGTGTACACTGGTATAAGAAGAGCAAATTTTACACGTAACCAGAATTCAAAGTCGTGTAGAGCTGTAAATAAGGAGAATAAATGGATGGTCGTGACCACAAGAGACAGCAGTAAGGTTGCGAAGGAGGATTGCTACAGGAGAATATTCGGTCCACTTGACCAGGATATCTTCAGTAGACGCTGCTACACTTACGCCTATACATACTAGACAGTTTCGCATGAATGACGTTTGATATTTTCCACACTAGACAAAGTGCCTAATTGGTGCACGGGAAATTCAGGAATTTGTATTTACTCAATATATTTGAAGATCAAAACACAAATTTTTGAACCAGCACTTCTGTGTACATTAAACATGTTAAAATTATATACAATTCACTAAAGTTGCTTGTAATATAGACTAATGAATATATGTTTTTTTTAATTCTCTAAAATTTTTTAGAGACAAAATATATACCCATAACGTCATGATATTAGGCTGCATAGGGAAAATCATTTGCAGTTTAGGAGAACATTGCTTCCAGCCTCGTTTATGAATTAAGGGACGGACTTTAATGACATTTACAACAAGGGAATATGGCCAAAAGATCACACGATTGACTTCAATAATAATTCCTTTGCCAAGAAAATCTAATTCTTTAGAATTCGGTCTGGTCCGAATGATAAGTTTGATATCCCATGCATCTAAAATTCTTTTGAAAATAATTCAGATGATAATTTATGGAAATCAAGAGGATGTACTAAAAGATAACGAATTTGGATTTGGCAAGGTCAAAGGTACACGGGATGCCATCCATTCATAGCGGCTTCTCACAGAAAGAATGATCGACCAAGGACGTACACTGTTTATCTGTTTTATTGACTAGGAGAAAGCCTTTGATCGAGTCTCCTGGAGCAAACTATTTAAGGTTCTCCAGCAAATAGGTAAAGAAAGACCACTCATTAAGTTCTTCTTCTTCTTTGTTTGCTCTCAATCTCCCGTTACTAAGCCCTGAAAACAGCTTTGCAAGTAGCGAAATGTAGTCCAGAGAACGGAATGCGTTGTGTCGTGGTTTACAGCTTGGCTGCACTATTTGCACCTTTTGGTCCAACAGATCCGACTTCAGCAAGCATTTTTGAGTACCGGGTTGCCCTTCTTCTTCGATCCCTTCTCCTTAGCCAGTCTGCTCTGTTGCAGCCTGTTATCCAGGATCACCGCGTGGAGGTGTAGAAGGGTCTTTGTAGCTCTAGGATTGCTGGCCGTGACGCTAGCAGTCAGCTATGGGTCGCTGGTCGTGACACTAGCAGTCAGCTATGGGTCGCTGGCCGTGACGCTAGCAGTCAGCTATGGGTCGCTGGCCGTGACGTTAGCAGTCAGCTATGGGTCGCTGGCCGTGACGCTAGCAGTCAGCTATGGGTCGCTGGCCGTGACGCTAGCAGTCAGCTATGGGTCGCTGGCCGTGACGCTAGCAGTCAGCTATGGGTCGCTGACGGCTGCAGTTCATGCGCTGCTCAGTCTCTTGAACCCAATCATCAAGTTAATCCAGAACCTGTATGACAATCAAGAGGAGATTGTTTCAATCACAGAAGGTCTTACGGATTGAGTTTCTAAAGAACAGGGGGTACGAAAGAGATGCTTTCTATCGCCGAATCTCTGTATCGCATATTCTGAGATGATGATGCCAAGGTTATGTAATAGGGGTGCCAATGTTAATGGAAGTCTTCATCCCTTAAATTCAAATCGCAGCGCACGTCACCCACTCCAGCGGACACTGCAAGAGAAAAGGCAGCCCGCACGGCTCAACAAAAAGAATGGTCTTTGTCACATCTGATGGACGAATAAAGAGAATTGTCTTTATCACATGTGATGGACGAATAAAGAGAATGGTCTTTATCACATGTGATGGACGAGCAAAGAGAATGGTCTTTGTCACATGTGATGGACGAATAAAGAGAATGGTCTTCATCACATGTGATGGACGAACATCAATCATGTCTGACGTTTTGATTTAATGTATTTCAATAAAATGTCATTAGCTGCTGAAGAGTCAATTCCCGCAAGTTTTTACAATGACCCATGGTCAGAGACTAGTGTTGGTCAGAGACTTGTGTTGGTCAGAGTTGTGTTGGTCAGCGACTTGTGTTGGTCGGAGACTTGTGTTGGTCGGAGACTTGTGTTGGTCAGAGACTTGTGTTGGTCGGAGACTTGTGTTGGTCAGAGACTTGTGTTGGTCAGAGACTTGTGTTGGTCAGAGACTTGTGTTGGTCAGAGACTTGTGTTGGTCGGAGACTTGTGTTGGTCAGAGACTTGTGTTGGTCAGAGACTTGTGTTGGTCAGAGACTTGTGTTGGTCAGAGACTTGTGTTGGTCAGAGACTTGTGTTGGTCGGAGACTTGTGTTGGTCAGAAACTTGTGTTGGTCAGAGACTTGTGTTGGTCGGAGACTTGTGTTGGTCAAAGACTTGTGTTGGTCAGAGACTTGTGTTGGTCAGAGACTTGTGTTGGTCAGAGACTTGTGTTGGTCAGAGACTTGTGTTGGTCAGAGACTTGTGTTGGTCAGACACTTGTATTGGTCAGAGACTTGTATTGGTCAGAGACTTGTGTTGGTCAGAGACTTGTGTTGGTCAGAGACTTGTGTTGGTCAGAGACTTGTGTTGGTCAGACACTTGTATTGGTCAAAGACTTGTGTTGGTCGGAGACTTGTGTTGGTCAGAGACTTGTATTGGTCAGAGACTTGTGTTGGTCAGAGACTTGTGTTGGTCAGAGACTTGTGTTGCTCAGAGACTTGTGTTGGTCAGAGACTTGTATTGGTCAGAGACTTGTGTTGGTCAGAGACTTGTGTTGGTCAAAGACGTGTGTTGGTCAGAGACTTGTGTTGGTCAGAGACTTGTGTTGGTCGGAGATTTATGTTGGTCAGAGACTTGTGTTGGTCAGAGACTTATTTTGATCAGAGACTTGTGTTGTTCAGAGACTTGTGTTGGTCGGAGACTTGTGTCTGTCGGAGACTTGTGTTGGTCAGATAGAAGGTCTCGGAGAAGGGGTCTTCGAAAAGGAGGCTTAGAGAAGGGAGCTTGGAGAAGGGGGCATGGAGAAGGGAGCTAAGAGCGGGAGGATTGGAGAAGGGGGCTTAGGAAAGGGAGCTTGGAGAAGGGGGCACGGAGAAGAGGACATGGAGAAGGGGGCAGGAGAATGGGGCAGAGAGAAGGTGGCAGGGAAAAGGGGGCAGGGAGAAGGGGACATGGAGAATAGGACAGGGAGAAGAGGACAGGGAGAAGGGGGCAGGAGAATTGGGCAGGGAGAAGGGGGTAGGGAGAATCGGGCAGGTAGAATGGGGCAGGGAGAATGGGGTAGGGAGAATGGGGCAGGGGGAATGGGGCAGGGAGAATGGGGCAGGTAGAATGGGGCAGGGAGAATGGGGCAGGGAGAAATGGCAGGGATATATTGAAGAGGCATGGGCAAATAAAGTGGCATGGATACAAGTTAAGGGATATTTAAACACGAAAATTGTACATGGATACACAGAAGGGTGCATGGATACATACAAGGGGGTATGGATATATAGAAGAGGGCATGGATACACAGAAGGACATGGATACAAAGTCCGGAATATTTATACACGAAAGTGTTCATGAATACACATATAATGGCAAGGATACACATACAATGGCAAGGATGCACATACAATGGCAAGGATGCACATACAATGGCAAGGATACACACACAATGGCAAGGATACACATACAATGGCAAGGATACACATACAATGGCAAGGATACACATACAATGGCAAGGATGCACATACAATGGCAAGGATGCACATATAATGCCAATGATACACATACAATGGCAAGGATACACATATAATGGCAAGGATACACATACAATGGCAAGGATATCCATACAATGACAAGGATACACATATAATGGCAAGGATACACATACGGTGACATGGTTTATCATAATATGGAATGGATTATCAAAAGAGATATGGATACACATAAGGTGCACTGGTAGGCAGAGTAGGCATGGATTCACAGTAGTGAGCCTAGATTCACAGTAGTGATCATGAATTCACAGACATGAACATCAATTCACAGAAGTGGACATGGAATCACAAACATGAGCACGCATTCACTGACATGGGCATAAATTCACAGGCGCGAGCATAGATTCACAGACATGAGCATAGATTCACAGTATTGGACATGAATTCACAGACGTGAGCGTGGATTCACAGTGTCGGACATGAATTCACAGTGATGCACATGGATTCACAGCGACGGACATGAATTCACAGTGACGCACATGAATTCTTAGTGATGGACATGGATTCACAGTGACGAACATGGATTCACAGTGACGGACATGGATTCACAGTGACGGACATGAATTCGCAGGGACGGACATGGATTCACAGTGACGGACATGGAATCACAGTGACGCTCATGGATTCACAGTGACGGACATGGATTCACAGTGGCGGAAATGAATTCACAGTGACGGACATGGATTCGCAGTGACGGACATGAATTCACAATAGAAAGAAATCGCTGGTGTGAAGTAAGACACGAGAACATTTTCTTAGTAAACAGGCAATACAACGATAAAAGATAAGATTGGATAAAATCAATAGATGATAGTGAAACATTGGAAGATGGCGAGAGCTTGAATTGTAATAATTGTCAAATCTGAGGGTTTGAGAGAAAACTTAAGGAAGAAAGTTAACACACATGAGAGGGTACCTATCGCTAAATATGAGCAATAAGTTTACTCGACTAACGCCCGTCAAGCAATCGATCAGCAACTCGAGGATCGGGCTGGGAAATAATTGAACGATATAAACTGCATTTACAGACAGCATTGCTAGCCTCTCAATAAAGAGTGACCTCATCAGGGCCTCCTCTATTCTCTCTCTCATCCTCTCTCTCCTCTCTCTCTTTCCCTCTCAATTAATCACATTTCACAGAGCGACGAAGAAGCAGAAGACAATGGGAAATGCCTTGTATGCATGTGTGTAATCGCGGTGATTCCGGGCAGCAATAACAGAGGGTTGTGCATGGTTCTTGCGACGACACCATGTTACTTAAACAAGATAAGAAACTTAAAAAATGCAAGCTCCAAAGTTAGGACGGAAATAAGGTACTCTTCTTCTTCTTCTTCTTCTTCTTCTTCTTCTTCTTCTTTTTCTTCTTCTTCTTCTTCTTCTTCTTCTTCTTCTTCTTCTTCTTCTTCTTCTTCTTCTTCTTCTTCTTCTGCTTCTTCTTGCTCTTCTTCTTCTTCTTCTTCTTCTTCTTCTTCTTCTTCTTCTTCTTCTTCTTCTTCTTCTTCTTATTCTTATTCTTGTTCTTCGTCTCCTCGGAAGCCATGCTGTTTCTTGTTATGTCTACACGTGAAGCCCAGTTCTCTGGATAAAGGCTGCCGTAGTGGAGAGTTCGTCAGGGCTTCCAAACAGCTTTGTGTGGGTTGTCTCTGTGGGCCAGTGCTCAGTACGCCATTGGCTAAGCATATAACAGTCTTGAAGGATATGTTCAGGTGTCTGTGCTGCCTGCCCACACATACACATTGGCGATGGCAGAAATGTTAGCCTGTGTAAGTGGCTATTCAATTTTGTATGTTCCATTCTCAAGCGGAACAGGATCACTTGTTCTGCTCGATCAAGACAGTGATAGTTGTCTTCCGTTTGGTCAACTTTCTTTATTGTTTGAAACAGTGTCTTCTTTTCTTTGAAGGTGATTGTTCGTTGGTTTTGTTCTTGTGTTGCTTCCTCCTTTGCCAACCTGACTGCTGTCTCATTTCCTGGCATGCCACAGTGTCATGGTATCCACCGTAGAACTACCCTTCGCTTGACTTTTAGTTCAACTAAGGCTTTCTTAAGTTCTGGCAGTTTATCATTTTGGGGGGCTTGCAGAACTAACACGGCATCTGTAGGGAATACGACCTGCTGACAGAACTAACACGGCATCTGTAGGGAATACAAACTGCTTGCAGAACTGACATTACATCTGTAAGGAATATAACCTGCTGACAGAGCTGACATTACATATGTAAGGAATATAACCTGCTGACAGAGCTGACATTACATCTGTAAGGAATATAACCTGCTGACAGAGCTGACATTACATATGTAAGGAATATAACCTGCTGACAGAGCTGACATTGCATCTGTAAGGAATATAACCTGCTGACAGAGCTGACATTACATCTGTAAGGAATATAACCTGCTGACATTCGCTTCTTGTGTTGCTAGTCATTTCTGCAGCAACAATTAGTGACTGTACTTCAGCCGAGTAGTTTGAACAGAATTTTCCAGTGGATGATCTAGTGGTTTCATTTTCTTTATTTGGGTAGACAACGTAGATTCCTTCACCTCCATTCTTCATTGCTCTTGATGCTGATCCATCAGTTTGTACCTGGATCCTTGCTTCTATGGGGTACAGTTCACAGCTCTTGTTGCTGATCCATCAGTATATACCTGGATCCACGCTTCTCTATGGTACAGTTCACCGATCATATCGCATGCTGCTGCTTTCTTATGGAGATCATGTTGGTCTCCCATGGGGTAGGTGTCAGTTATGGGTGTTTCTTTGCTGAGGTGTTGGTGTTGTTCCCGTGGTATTGAAAGGGGTTTTGGATTTACCTCCTTAGTGGTGTCTGGTTGGTGTTGTTCCCGTGGTATTGAAAGGGGTTTTGGATTGACCTCCTTAGTGGTGTCTGGTTGGTGTTGTTCCCATGTAGTTGGGAGGGGTGGGGAGAACAATGGCAACAAACTGCAGGGACACACACAGATTTGACCAGACTTCCTGTTAGGGGGCCCGTTCGTTCACCAGAAGCAAAACATCAAACACGAATAATGTATGCTAGTGTGTAATTGTGTGTGTATGTGTAAATGTATGTGCTTGTGTGTGTGTGTGTGAAAGTGTTAGTGTGTAAGTGTGTAAGTGTGAGAGAGAGAGAGAGTGTATGTGTGTTTGTGTGAGAGTGTATGTGTGTAAGAGTGTGTGTGTGTGTTTGAGTGTAAATATGTCAGCATGTATGTGTATGTGTGAGTGTATATATGTGAGAGTGTGTGTATGTGAGAGTGTATGACTTTGAGAGTGTGTATGTGAGAGTGTGTATGTGAGAGTGTGCATGTGAGTATGTGTATGTGAGAGTGTGTATGTGAGTGTGTGTATGTGAGAGTGTGTATGTGAGAGTGTGTATGTGAGAGTGTGTATGTGAGTGTGTGTATGTGAGAGTGTGTATGTGAGAGTGTGTATGTGAGAGTGTGTATGTGAGAGTGTGTATGTGAGAGTGTATGACTTTGAGAGTGTGTATGTGAGAGTGTGTATGTGAGAGTGTGCATGTGAGTATGTGTATGTGAGAGTGTGTATGTGAGAGTGTGTATGTGAGAGTGTGTATGTGAGAGTGTATGACTTTGAGAGTGTGTATGTGAGAGTGTGCATGTGAGTATGTGTATGTGAGAGTGTGTATGTGAGTGTGTGTATGTGAGAGTGTGTATGTGAGAGTGTGTATGTGAGTATGTGTATGTGAGAGTGTGTATGTGAGTGTGTGTATGTGAGAGTGTGTATGTGAGTATGTGTATGTGAGTGTGTGTATGTGAGTATGTGTATGTGAGTGTGTGTATGTGAGTATGTGTATGTGAGTGTGTGTATGTGAGTATGTGTATGTGAGTGTGTGTATGTGAGTGTGTATGTGAGTGGGTGTATGTGAGTGTGTGTATGTGAGAGTGTGTATGTGAGAGTGTGTATGTGAGAGTGTGTATGTGAGAGTGTGTATGTGAGAGTGTATGACTTTGAGAGTGTGTATGTGAGAGTGTGCATGTGAGTATGTGTATGTGAGAGTGTGTATGTGAGTGTGTGTATGTGAGAGTGTGTATGTGAGAGTGTGTATGTGAGTATGTGTATGTGAGAGTGTGTATGTGAGAGTGTGTATGTGAGAGTGTGTATGTGAGAGTGTATGACTTTGAGAGTGTGTATGTGAGAGTGTGCATGTGAGTATGTGTATGTGAGAGTGTGTATGTGAGTATGTGTATGTGAGAGTGTGTATGTGAGTGTGTGTATGTGAGAGTGTGTATGTGAGAGTGTGTATGTGAGTATGTGTATGTGAGAGTGTGTATGTGAGTGTGTGTATGTGAGAGTGTGTATGTGAGTATGTGTATGTGAGTGTGTGTATGTGAGTATGTGTATGTGAGTGTGTGTATGTGAGTATGTGTATGTGAGTGTGTGTATGTGAGTGTGTATGTGAGTGGGTGTATGTGAGTATGTGTATGTGAGTGTGTGTATGTGAGTGTGTGTATGTGAGTATGTGTATGTGAGTGTGTGTATGTGAGTATGTGTATGTGAGTGTGTGTATGTGAGTGTGTGTATGTGAGTACGTGTATGTGAGTGTGTGTATGTGAGTATGTGTATGTGAGTGTGTGTATGTGAGAGTGTGCATGTGAGATTATGAGAAAGACAAATGAATGACTTTGGACGAATGACTTATCTCTTTATTGACTGAATGAATAATTAATTAATTGTTATGTCGACTGATTCATTTATAACATTATATTATGTGGTTATTTATTTATTGTATGGCTTACGGATTGAACGCTTGATTTGAAGGGTTGAATGATTGATTGAATGATTGAATGAATGAACTATTGAGTGAATCATTCAATGTTCGATTGATTAAACCATTGATTGACTAATTGATTATTGATTGATCTAGTTGAATGCATTACTGACAAGCCTTTCACTTTTCAATTGAAGTATAACGCCCACTTCTGCAACTGTCTCTTAGCAACGCATATTTCAATAGTCATGTTTTTTGTTGCAGTTGTAGCTAGCTTCGTGCACAGCCCTCTTCAGACACCTTATCCGATGTGCACGTGTTACAGTGGTCCTATTCCTTTAAGTCCGCACACTGCATGGGCTAGAGACCTGTGTGGACGGACAACTTGACAAAGTCCAGCCCTACCATATGCCAGGAGACCATGACACCCCGTGTGTGCCGGGACTGAGTAGCGAACTGTTTCATCGGATCATTGCTATGTGTAAGCTGATCAGGTGGACAGGACGTGAGGGTGCAGGGAGGCATGCGAGCTCTGGATCAGCTGTTTGTGTGTTAACTTTCAGCTCTTAGATTTTGTTGAATTATTCAGTATTACTGCCACGCGATCTCGAGAATACCCGTTGTCTTCTCGCTCAGGGAGGAATTCAGCGACAGACCAGGCCAGAGCCCACCGGGCCTGGGAAGGAGGGACTTGACCCGGGGGACGGGATATTTGCGTCAAGTGTTGTTGTTGTTGTTGTTGTTGTTGCTGCTGTTGTTGTACTAACGGTGATGATGTTAGATGAGAGCTGACAACAGCTACATCTGACAATGTGACCCATATCCCAGCTCTGGATGGATGAATGCTTGTTGATGTTGATCAAATTAGAGGTGCTGGTGGCCAAGAAGTGTGAGTGTTTGTCTTCTGACCAAGCGGGCGTGTGTTCAAAACATTTTCCCTTCCTTCGCGTTTTTTTTTATGTTTCTCAAGGCCGCGTGCCTTTCACTATGTTTTTATTTTGCGCTTGTTCACCCAGTGCATCCGACTTCGGCGTGCATTTTATATAATGGTATGCGTCCTCCTCCGCTTTCTAAGAGTTTTCTTCTCCGGCTGGTACTGTGGAAGCGAACCCAGCTCTTTCAGATTGTAAGACATATCACTTACCACTAGCCCACGCCGTCCCCAACAAAACATCAGTGAGTAATAAACATTTTGTTATTGCAAGGTCAAATGCAAACCTAAACTGCACACTGGGATGGCGACTGCAGGGACACAGCCTTTAATGTTTCTGTCCTAGTGGACCTTAGCAAAGGGAATACAGGCCGCAGTGAGAGTAGCAACCCCTAGATTGTTGTGCCATGTGCTGACGGAGACCTTTATCTGATTCTCCAACTGAACTCGCCATGCACGCTTCCATACGGGAATTGTATCTTTGAATATCATAAGGCTACTCCACACTCAGCCAGCTTCTGGAATCTGTGAATGGCGATGTTTGTCATCGTGAGCTGGAAAAAAGGTGCACCTTACAGTGGTTACATCGTACATACAGTGGATGATTACGTCACGATCTCAGTGTGGCAGTCTCGCAAGCCCCGATCTCAGTGGAGGGAGCAGTCTCCCAAGCCCCGATCTTAGTGTGGCAGTCTCCCAAGCGCCGATCTCAGTGTGGCAGTCTCCCAAGCCACGATCTCAGTGTGGCAGTCTCCCAAGCGCCGATCTCAGTGTGGTCGGCAAGTCTCCCAAGCCACGATCTCAGTGTAGGCGGGTAGTCTCCCAAGCCACGATCTCAGTGTGGCAGTCTCCCAAGCCACGTTCCCATCACGCACAGATCCCTCCAACAAATGACAAGGACAAACTGTCACGTGACCTGTAGGTGTGCTCACGCGTCCCACCTGAAACGTGACCTTTGTTCTCGGATCTCGTGGGCATTGGCCAGAGATCATATCGGATTCAGTATCGGTGTCTTGTCATTCTCTGTCAGATTTCTCTTGTCTGTATGTATATCTGTCTGGCTTTTTCCCCGTCTTGCTCTCGCTCGCTCATTAATTGTATACTCGTGTCGCGGTGTTTGTGTGTGTGTTTTAGTTTGTATGTCTGTGTTAGTATGTGTGTTTGTATGTGTATTTTTTAGTATGTGTGTGTTAGTATGTATGTATTAGTTTGTCTGTGGTAGACTGCGTGTCAGTCTGCGTGTTAGTATGTGTGTGTTAGTATGTATGTATTAATATGTGAGTGTTAGTCTGCTTGTGTTAGTATGTGTGTTAGTATGCGTGTGTTAGTATATGCGTATTAGTTTGAGTGTGGTAGACTGTGTGTAAGTCTGTGTGTTAGTAAGTGTGTGTTAGTTAATATGTGTGTGATAGTCAGTGTATGTTAGTCTGTGTGTTAGTATCTATGTGTTTGATAGTCTGTGTGTGTTAGACTGTGTGTGTTAGTCAGTGTCTGTTAGTCTGTGTGTTAGTATCTATGTGTGTGATAGTCTGTGTTTTACTTTGTTTGTGTGTGGGTTAGTCTGTGTTTTTTTGTCTCTGTGTGTTAGTCTGCGTGTTGGTCTGTGTGTGATAATCTGTGTGTATCTGTTACTCTGTGTTTATTAGTCTGTGTGTTAGTCTGTGTGTTAGTCTTTTTGTGTTAGTATGTATGTTAGTCTGTGTGTGTTAGTATGTGTGTTAGTCTGCATGTGTTAGTCTATATGTGAGACTGTCTGTGTGTGTGTGTTAGTCTGTGTGTATTATTTAATGTGTGTTCGTCTGTGTGTTAGTATATGTGTCTTAGTTTTTGTGTTATTTTATGTGTTAGTCTATGTGTGTGTTAGTCTGTGTGTGTTAGTATGTGTATAAGTCTGTGCGTGTTAGTCTGTGTGTTAGTCTCTGTGGGTTAATCTTAGTGTTAGTCTGTGTGGGTTAGTCTCTGTGTTAGTCTGTGTGTTACTCTGTTAGTTAGTGTGTGTGTTAGTCTGTGTGTTAGTCTGTGTGTTAGTCTGTGTGTATGTTAGTCGGTGTGTATATGTTAGTCTGTGTGTGTTAGTCCCTGCATGTGTGTTAGTCTGTGTGTAAGTCTATGTGTGTATGTTTGTCTGTGTTAGTCTGTGTGTGTTAGTCTTTGTGTATTAGTCTTTTGTGTGTTAGTCTGTGTGTGTTAGTCTGTGTGTGTGTTAGTCTGCGTGTGTGTTTGTATGTGTGTTAGTCTGTGTGTGTTAGTATGTGTGTGTTAGTCTGTGTATGTTAGTCTATGTGTTAGTCTGTGTGTGTTGGTCTGTGTGTGTTAGTCTGTATGTGTTAGTCTGTGTGTGTTAGTCTGTGTGTGTTAGTCTGTTTGTTAGTCTCTGTGTGTTAGGCTGTGTGTGTGTGTTAGTCTGTGTGTGTGTGTTAGTCTGTATATGTTAGGCTGTGTGTGTTAGTCTGTGTGTGTTAGTCTGTGTGTGTTAGTCTGTGTGTGTTAGTCTGTTTGTGTGTGCTAATAACTGTGTGTTAGTCTGCTGATGTCAGTCTGTGTGTGTTAGTATGTGTTTATGCTTGTGTGTGTTGGGTTGTGTGATACTAAGATGGCGCCTAACCGGCCTATGTATTGATTTATTATCGTGTTTTATTCTATTATGGATGAGGCAGGATCACGGATTTGACTGGAATTCACACAAGTTGACGAGTTGTACTTGTTTCCAATGAAACATGTTTTATTTTCTTTTTTCATCAGTTCCTTAAAAATGTTCCTTTTTTTTCCTTCGATTAACCTGCATAATCTTCGGCTATTTGCAATAGTATTTTGGTTACCTTGTGTCGCATTTCATCGCTCCAATGCTTGCATTGTTATTCGCCCTATTTGATAATAGTGCTGGTTTTGGTGTGGCTGGGAAATGTACGCACGGGCCAATAATACTGAACAAACACATCGCATTAGAGAGATTTGGCCCTTCCGTTTTAGCAAGATGATCAAGACACATCGCATTAGAGAGATTTGGCCCTTCCGTTTTAGCAAGTTGATCAAGACACATCGCTGACGCGGTTAATGGTGTTGTCGAAAGATGGGGTACAAGCGATAAACATAAACGGTGGGCGATCGAATCCCGCAAGTGGTCTCCGGGGGGTGGTCTCAGGGGGGTGGTCTCAGGGGGGTGGTCTCATGGGGGTGGTCTCAGGGGGTTGGTCTCAGGGGGGTGGTCTCAGTGGGATGGGACCAAAGTGTATGCATCCTGAGTTACCTCCAGTCGTCTTGACTTATGTCTTGCTACTGGTCCACTGGTAGCTCGGGACCAGAGAGTGAGGTTGATGGCAAATGCAAATCCTTTCACGCTGTAATGAAAATGGTCTGAGATCTGACAAATGGATTTTAATGTAAATTAATCTATGGCTATCCGCATGGGTAGATCCAATATGGAACATAATTACAGAAGGGGAGTGAACAATATTAGATAGATAGAAAAGGAACGGATTATAATAGATCCTACAGGTAAGGTGAGTGACTAAGTGTTCAGGTAGCAGTGAAAAAGGCAAATGCAATGTTAGGTATGATAAAAAGAAATATTAAACATAGAAACACGGAAGTGATAGTCAAACTGTATGAAGCTTTAGTTAGACCTAGATTGGAGTACTGTGTACAGGTGTGGAGTCCTTATCAGAGAGGGGACATAAACATGCTGGAATATATACAAAAAAGAGCGACAAAGCTGATAGTGGGATTCCAGAATTACAGATATGAGGAAAGACTCAGAAAAACCCGCTTACAATGTCTAGCAGAGACAAGAATTCGTGATGACTTAATACAGGTTTATAAGATGATCAGAGGAACGGATATAGAAAACTAATAAATCTCAAAATACAGCCACCTAATAGAACAGGAACAAATTAATTAAAGGGAAGTTCAGACTGGATACCAGAAACAGACAGAGATATTAAGAATTATTTGTTTAGCCAGAGACTAATGAATGCTTGGAATGTATTGCCACAGGAAATACTGGAGGCAGGGTCAATTAATCATGGCCTACTTTAGATGGGCCGTCAGACTGAACGGTAAAACCCCTTGAAACGTAACATTTCACGATGGACTAAATAATGTAAGACATACTGTGCCAAGATTTATAATCAATCCATGTTCCACACAGAGAAATCAAACAAATTCACGGTACAAAAAACAAGAAATCACCGTTGAGAGTGATGCTTGCACAGAATCATGCCCAGGAACCACATGCCTATCCATCTCCGATTCCCGAACACGCTATTATAGTTTCACTGATAGTTGACACGTAGAAGTTTCGTGCAATGGAACGTTTCAAAGAGGTTTCTCCGTAAGTTAGGTCATTACAGTAGGTTGTCAATTAATGCATTAAAGAACGGATTAGATGCGAATTGTTATTTTTAGATCAAAGAAAGTAGAAGAAACTGGTTGTATACAGACTAGGCAGAGTCTTCTTAACTTGTATAAAGAAGTTAAATTAGTTAAATTTTAATCCAAGGATAGCTCAAGTTACATCATCAAGAAAAAAACGTCTGATTGTCGTCATTATCCCTGGCAGTGGGCAGCCAATTAACTAGTCTGTGTGTGTGTGTGTTAGTCTGTGTGTGTGGGTGTGTTAGTCTGTGTGTGTGTGGGTGTGTTAGTCTGTGTGTGTGTGTGTGTGGGTGTGTTATTCTGTGTGTGTGTGGGTGTGTTAGTCTGTGTGTGTGTGTGGGTGTGTTAGTCTGTGTGTGTGTGGGTGTGTTAGTCTGTGTGTGTGTGGGTGTGTTAGTCTGTGTGTGTGTGGGTGTGTTATTCTGTGGGGGTGGGTGTGTTAGTCTGTGTGTGTGGGTGTGTTAGTCTGTGTGTGTGGGTGTGTTATTCTGTGTGTGTGGATGTGTTATTCTGTGTGTGTGTGAGTGTGTTAGTCTGTGTGTGTGTGGGTGTGTTATTCTGTGTGTGTGGGTGTTTTAGTCTGTGTGTGTGGGTGTGGGTGTGTTAGTCTGTGTGTGTGGGTGTGTTATTCTGTGTGTGTGGGTGTGTTAGTCTGTGTGTGTGGGTGTGTTATTCTGTGTGTGTGGGTGTGTTATTCTGTGTGTGTGGGTGTGTTATTCTGTGTGTGTGGGTGTGTTATTCTGTGTGTGTGGGTGTGTTATTCTGTCTGTGTGTGTGGGTGTGTTATTCTGTGTGTGTGGGTGTGTTATTCTGTCTGTGTGTGTGGGTGTGTTATTCTGTGTGTGTGTGTGTGAGTGTGTTATTCTGTCTGTGTGTGTGGGTGTGTTATTCTGTGTGTGTGGGTGTGTTATTCTGTGTGTGTGGGTGGGTGTGTTATTCTGTGTGTGTGTGTGGGTGTGTTATTCTGTGTGTGTGGGTGGTTGTGTTATTCTGTGTGTGTGTGTGTGTGGGTGTGTTATTCTGTGTGTGTGGGTGTGTTATTCTGTGTGTGTGGGTGTGTTATTCTGGTTGTGTGTGTGGGTGTGTTATTCTGTCTGTGTGTGTGGGTGTGTTATTCTGTGTGTGTGGGTGTGTTATTCTGTGTGTGTGGGTGTGTTATTCTGTCTGTGTGTGTGGGTGTGTTATTCTGTGTGTGTGTGTGCGTGTGTTATTCTGTGTGTGTGTGTGGGTGTGTTATTCTGTCTGTGTGTGTGGGTGTGTTATTCTGTGTGTGTGGGTGTGTTATTCTGTGTGTGTGGGTGTGTTATTCTGTCTGTGTGTGGGTGTGTTATTCTGTGTGTGTGTGTGGGTGTGTTATTCTGTGTGTGTGTGTTATTCTGTGTGTGTGTGGGTGTGTTATTCTGTGTGTGTGGGTGTGTTATTCTGTGTGTGTGGGTGTGTTATTCTGTGTGTGTGTGTGTGGGTGTGTTATTCTGTGTGTGTGTGTGGGTGTGTTATTCTGTGTGTGTGTGGGTGTGTTATTCTGTGTGTGTGGGTGTGTTATTCTGTGTGTGTGGGTGTGTTATTCTGTGTGTGTGGGTGTGTTATTCTGTGTGTGTGGGTGTGGGTGTGTTAGTCTGTGTGTGTGGGTGTGTTAGTCTGTGTGTGTGTGTGTATGTTAGTCTGTGTGTGTGGATGTGTTAGTCTGTGTGTGTGGATGTGTTAGTCTGTGTGTGTGTGGGTGTGTTAGTCTGTGTGTGTGGGTGTTAGTCTGTGTGTGTGGGTGTGTTAGTCTGTGTGTGTGTTATTATGTGTGTGTGGATGTGTTAGTCTGTGTGTGTGGGTGTGTTATTCTGTGTGTGTGTTTTGGTGTGTTAGTCTGTGTGTGGGGGTGTGTTAGTCTGTGTGTGTGTGGGTGTGTTAGTCTGTGTGTGTTAGTCTGTGTGTGTGGGTGTGTTAGTCTGTGTGTGTGTTTTGGTGTGTTAGTCTGTGTGTGGGTGTGGGTGTATTAGTCTGTGTGTGGGTGTGGGTGTGTTAGTCTGTGTGTGTGGGTGTGTTAGTCTGTGTGTGTGTGGATGTGGGTGTGTTATTCTGTGTGTGTGTTTTGGTGTGTTAGTCTGTGTGTGTGGGTGTGTTAGTCTGTGTGTGTGGGTGTGTTATTCTGTGTGTGTTTTGGTGTGTTAGTCTGTGTGTGTGGGTGTGTTAGTCTGTGTGTGTGTGGGTGTGTTAGTCTGTGTGTGTGGGTGTGGGTGTGTTAGTCTGTGTGTGTGTGTGTGGGTGTGTGTTAGTCTGTGTGTGTATCTTAGTCTTTGTGTGTGGGTGTCGGTGTGTGTTAGTCTGTGTGTGTGGGTTTGTGTGTGGGTGTGTGTTAGTCTGGGTGTGTGTTAGGGTGTGTGTGTGTGGGTGTGTGTGTGGGTGTATGTTAGTCTGTGTGTGTTTGTGGGTGTGTGTTAGTCTGTGTGGGTGTGGGTGTGTTAGTCTGTGTGTGTGTGGGTGTGTTAGTCTGTGTGTATGTGGGTGTGTTAGTCTGTGTGTGTGTGGGTGTGTTAGTCTTTGTGTGTGTGGGTGTGTTAGTCTGTGTGTGTGTGGGTGTGTTAGTCTGTGTGTGTGTGGGTGTGTTAGTCTGTGTGTGTGTGGGTGTGTTATTCTGTGGGGGTGGGTGTGTTAGTCTGTGTGTGTGGGTGTGTTAGTCTGTGTGTGTGGGTGTGTTATTCTGTGTGTGTGGGTGTGTTATTCTGTGTGTGTGGGTGTGTTAGTCTGTGTGTGTATGGGTGTGTTATTCTGTGTGTGTGGGTGTGTTAGTCTGTGTGTGTGGGTGTGGGTGTGTTAGTCTGTGTGTGTGGGTGTGTTATTCTGTGTGTGTGGGTGTGTTAGTCTGTGTGTGTGGGTGTGTTATTCTGTGTGTGTGGGTGTGTTATTCTGTGTGTGTGGGTGTGTTATTCTGTGTGTGTGGGTGTGTTATTCTGTGTGTGTGGGTGTGTTATTCTGTCTGTGTGTGTGGGTGTGTTATTCTGTGTGTGTGGGTGTGTTTTTCTGTCTGTGTGTGTGGGTGTGTTATTCTGTGTGTGTGTGTGTGAGTGTGTTATTCTGTCTGTGTGTGTGGGTGTGTTATTCTGTGTGTGTGGGTGTGTTATTCTGTGTGTGTGGGTGGGTGTGTTATTCTGTGTGTGTGTGTGGGTGTGTTATTCTGTGTGTGTGGGTGGGTGTGTTATTCTGTGTGTGTGTGTGTGTGGGTGTGTTATTCTGTGTTTGTGGGTGTGTTATTCTGTGTGTGTGGGTGTGTTATTCTGTGTGTGTGGGTGTGTCATTCTGTGTGTGTGTGTGGGTGTGTTATTTTGTCTGTGTGTGTGGGTGTGTTATTCTGTGTGTGTGGGTGTGTTATTCTGTGTGTGTGGGTGTGTTATTCTGTCTGTGTGTGTGGGTGTGTTATTCTGTGTGTGTGTATGTGGGTGTGTTATTCTGTGTGTGTGTGTGGGTGTGTTATTCTGTCTGTGTGTGTGGGTGTGTTATTCTGTGTGTGTGGGTGTGTTATTCTGTGTGTGTGGGTGTGTTATTCTGTCTGTGTGTGTGGGTGTGTTATTCTGTGTGTGTGTGTGTGGGTGTGTTATTCTGTGTGTGTGTGTTATTCTGTGTGTGTGTGTGGGTGTGTTATTCTGTGTGTGTGGGTGTGTTATTCTGTGTGTGTGGGTGTGTTATTCTGTGTGTGTGTGTGTGGGTGTGTTATTCTGTGTGTGTGTGTGGGTGTGTTATTCTGTGTGTGTGTGGGTGTGTTATTCTGTGTGTGTGGGTGTGTTATTCTGTGTGTGTGTGTGTGGGTGTGTTATTCTGTGTGTGTGTGTGGGTGTGTTAGTCTGTGTGTGTGGGTGTGTTAGTCTGTGTGTGTGTGTGTATGTTAGTCTGTGTGTGTGGGTGTGTTAGTCTGTGTGTGTGTTTTGGTGTGTTAGTCTGTGTGGGGGTGTGGGTGTATTAGTCTGTGTGTGGGTGTGGGTGTGTTAGTCTGTGTGTGTGTGCGCGATAACGTCTAATAGCGGAATAAGGTGTCATTATTCATATATTGGTACTCTTACTTTCGTATGAGATTGCTAGACCATTCCCACTCACAGACATACACACTCACAGACATACACACTCACAGACATACACACTCACAGACATACACACTCACAGACATACACACTCACAGACATACACACTCACAGACATACACACTCACAGACATATACACTCACAGATATACACACTCACAGACATATATACTCACAGACATACACACTCACAGACATATACACTCACAGACATATACACTCACAGACATACACACTCACAGACATATACACTCACAGACATACACACTTACAGACATATATACTCACAGACATACCCACTCACAGACATATATACTCACAGACATATACACTCACAGACATACACACTCACAGACATATATACTCACAGACATACACACTCACAGACATACACACTCACAGACATATACACTCACAGACATACACACTCACAGACATACACACTCACAGACATACACACTCACAGACATACACACTCACAGACATACACACTCACAGACATACACACTCACAGACATACACACTCACAGACATACACACTCACAGACATATATACTCACAGACATATACAGTCACAGACATATACACTCACAGACATACACACTCACAGACATACACACTCACAGACATATACACTCACAGACATACACACTCACAGACATATACACTCACAGACATACACACTCACAGACATATACACTCACAGACATACACTAACAGACATACACACTCACAGACATACACTCACAGACATACACTCACAGACATATACACTCACTGTAAGACTAGGAACATGCAATCATTCACTCTCACTCACTCCCACATACACATTTACTCACACATAAATACTCAAACACAATCACACTAACACATAAATACACTCACTCACACATACACACTCACACATATTTGTTCACACACCACGTTTACCAAATACAACCACCCACAAGAACAAGAGGGCAAAGCTTCAAATTAACTAAAGAAAGGTCGAGATTAGATA